>CM073779.1:12910505-13009493 GCA_037158775.1 Hetaerina titia
GGAATGAAAGTCGGAGGGGAATTAGTGAAATGGGTTAGGTTTGCTGATGACCTAGCTTTAGTTTGCCAGTCAGCCAAGGGATTGCAAGCGTTGCTGAGTGAATTGGAAATTCAGTGCAATAGATATGGGACGAGAATCAATATAAATAAAACAAAGGTTATGCGGTTTCCCAAAAAGAGAAAGGCTAAGTTAAACATTAAAATTGGCGGGGAAAAAATAGACCAGGTAGAACTGTTTACGTATCTCGGAAGTGTTTTGGACCAGCACGGTCAAAGTAGTAGGGACGTAAGAAGAGAATTGCGCTAGGCAAGGAGAGTTGATGATGCGGACGTTGAGTAGGGAGGTAAAGAAAACACTCATAAAAACTTTTGCATGAAACGTAGCTATATACGGCACGGAAACGTGGTCTCTGAAGCAGGAGGATAGAAGTCGATTGGAGGCTTTTGAAATGTGGGTTTGGAGAAGAATGGAGTAGGTGAAATGGTCCGAAAGGAAAACAAATGAAGTTCTAGGGATGGTGGATGAGGAGAGGGGTTTGTTGGGAGAAATCCTATGGAGTCAGGAAAAATGGATGAAAGGCGTATTGAGCGGCAGTGGGATGTTGAAGAGGGTAATAGAAGGGAGAATGTTAGGCAAACGAGGAAAGGGCAGGAACAGGCTAGGTATGTTGGACGGGATGAAGGGAGGAAGGAAGTACACAGAGATGAATAGGGAACGGATATCGAGTAGGTTGCTGGATTGTGTTTTGTTAGGAGTCGCAAAATATTTATTTGATAGTTGTGACCATCCAAAAATCTTCCCTGTCCGGTAGATTACCTGATAATAAAATATATTTATGTCCGTTCCTTTTCCGATGTAATGGTCAAGTGCTCTTTTCGGATTAATAATAATAAATAAGAAGTGTTTTTAATGATAATGAGTAATTCCACCCCGTCCAAGCGCTTGCGATTGATTCTATGGTTATTTGAAAATTCGTAATTAAATTTAAAATATGCGATGGCTAATATTGAAAAATACCCTAACGAATAAGTAGTTATCGAGAAGTGGGTTTTGTATACGAAGGTGAAGTGGAAATATAATTGTGAACTAACCTTCATAAATTCCTTTAAGAGGCATTGGTGATCCATAGGATGACAACATTTAGAGCGGGTAGTTTGATAGAGGTAACTGTTTGGAAAAGGTGGCTCAATCAGGCAATTCAGCGCACTTCCGCAGGCAAAGAAACTGACGAAGCTCATCATTCCTGGCATGTTTATCGGGAGGTGGTAAAGGGGAGGGGGTTCTACCCCGAGAGCTCTTTGGGCCCACCGTCGACGGGAAACCGCGTAGATATCCGGGATAACCGACAGAAATACCATGTAGAACGTTGGGGTTTTATGCGAAAATTCATATTAGAATGAAAGCTATGTATAAGGGTACAAGGCCGTCGTTTCATTATTTCGAACAAGAATCGGCCGCCTTGGAAACAAGTATTCTGTCGGATCATGATTGGTTCAGTTGCAGGGTAAAGTCGGATGGAAGCTAAAATTAACAACGGAGTTAGACAAGGATCCAACCTCTCACCTGAATTGTTCAATATGTACCTGAAGGAGGCAATAAGAGAAGCGCCGGGCATCGGATTGACCTGAATTAGGATCAGTGGAGAAGAGATAAACATGCTACGCTTCCCCGACGATATTGCAATGATAGCAGAAAACATCTACAACCAGGAGGATCTTCAAAGGTCACTAAAAATATTGGATTAAGTTCTACAAAGTTATAACATGGACATAAACAAGACGAAGACTAAATTCCCTGTATGTGGAAGAGAGAAGCGGAATGCAGTAGTCACACTGAAAGGACAAAAATATCTTAGGTGCCATCACATGGGACGGAAGTAATACTACAGACATCAAGAGAACAATAGCTCAAGCTAAGAGAGCATTCACAATGAAAAGACAGCTGTTGTGTACAAAGAAGATACTTACATAATACCCGCAAGCCGCGCGTGTGGCGGGGGGTGTTAGGTCACCCTAAAAAAAGGGAGCAAAACCACATCCAAGATAGAACTACAGGCAAGGTAACAATGCGTGAAAATATTGGTATGGAGCGTGGAACATTGGTCCTTGATGGATCAGAACCATAGACCATCGGAAAAATAGACCAGGAAAGACTAGAAGCCTTCCAAACCTGGTGCTGGAGGAGGATGCTTAAGATCAAGTAGACGGATAAAATAAGAAATGAAGAAGCATACATAAGAATAGACGAAGAAAGGACCTTATGGGACACCATAGACAAAAGAAGAACCAGATGGATTGCCACACCGTGAAGCACAATCCAGTCGAGGATAATTACATGGGACAAATACAAACAAACGACAATAGAGACGACAGTACATTGCAGAAAATATCAGGAAGGTAGGATCAGTTAGGGTAGGATGGAGGGCTGCAGTCAACCAATCTTATAATTGAACGACCAATGATGACGATGAAGATGGCATCGCCATGATTTATAAATAAATACAGCAATGAAATAATGAACCCAGAGTATCTCATTATATGTAGTATATCGCTGTTTTTATTTACCTATACCGATGACCAGGATGCATTAAGTGGTCATCGTGGGTAAATTTATTTTTTCTGAATTCTATGGTTTTCGGCTCAACTTGAAGGAACTTCATGATGAAAAGTGAATCATAATAACGTTGTAAGTTCCACTGATTTTTATTTTAAAAGCGACCGGTTTCGTCGAGTAGTGGATACTAAAAGGTACAATATACAGGACATTTTGACATTTATATATGCATGGATGTGGTGGGAGGGGTGTTGGGTGGATGGGAGAACTTGGGAGAAATGGTGGGGGAGGATAGTGACCGACCAAGGAAGGGGGGGAGTGGGAGAGGGTATAGGTGAAGTGCAGAGCGGTAGCCACGAAAAGCCACTTTACACTTTTCCTTTGGAATAACATTGGCCACTCGATAGGATATATCCCCAAAAAATATTGGTTTACACCATTTTGTTTTGTCTTTTTCTCCCTCTCCATCCCCAGTAAATTCGCGTATGAAGTGCGCTCTTTGTGTAAAGTCTTGTCGATGAGTTTTGTAGCCAATGTTGGAAGCAATGAATTTGATGGTTTAAAGTTCCCGATTGAAAGTGTTCACTAAGAGGGGGATGTTAATCAGTTTCTTTATCGTTGAATGAAAGGCAGCAAGCCGTGTGTCATCTGTTGATTTCTTATTTTTAGCTACATTGATGGCAGTACTTCTGCGTAGGGTATCGAAACTCGAGCTGCCTGTGGGCGCCTTACACGAGGCACCCAAAGGCATGCACATTAATTCATCGCCAGTTTGGACTTGGCGTTTGCTGGGCACACGCGGGCGCAGCGACATAACCTGCTTTCCACTTTGCGGCAGCCATTGGTTTTCAATGGGCGAGACCTTACCGCGGCGGCGACAAGGGAGTGATGACGGCAACAGCCGAGCTACTGAATCCCCGGAGCTGCACGCTCGAGCAGTCTACGCGTCGCGCGGGACGTAGGGCTGCCTGTTGATGCCCATTTGTCCAAATCTCATTAAAGTAACCGAGGTTGACAGAAGTGACAACACGGGCTGTCCTAGCCGCACGATTTTTCTGTATGTGATCGAGTTACATTACAGAGAAATTGTGTTTGTAATCGGAATTTTTGTTCAATATTTCTGTAAATATTTTAATGCTGTCAGTTACAAAATACGCTACCGTGGCACACATCCTGCGAGTTTCAAATATATCTGTTACCTCTTGCGGCTACAGCAGACTAAGTAGATTTTGTGGCATAAAAATAATGTAAAAATATCAACTGAATAAGAACGGTTAGTGCTATTCTTTTTTAAAAGCATTTCTTAATTTTCCACGCCTGATTAAAACGCTTAATTCGTTTTAATGTTCTCTCGTCACAATACAAATTGCATCTTTTAACATACTGTGACATCATAATTTATTTATTTACTGGTGAGATGAGGGAAGAGTTATTCTCTAAGATGTTTTACACCAACAACAATAAGAGAGGGGTTTCTTTCTGAAAAAGAGGAAGCTTTATAAAAATTAACATATGCTCCCGTGCCCCTACAATATGTGTACTCATGTATAACGAGTACACATATTGGAATACATTGTTGAAATCCCTTGTGGACATCTTCAGATTTTTAAAAAGGGAAATTACCTAGAAAATACTTACACCTTTTTGCGTGCATTAAAATATTTTTTGGGGTGGAGAGTTTTTCATGATGTTAAAAATCTGATCTTAACCTTCTTGGCACTAATGCAAGACCTATTGGAAAAGTAAGGGTTGTTTTCTTATATTTAACTGTCAGAAAATAGCTGTATGCATGCATAACCATTTATTGATTGTTTCTAAAGCCACTCAAGTTATTGCTTTGATTCAATATTTGTTTGCATGCCAGTGAATGCAAGTAGCAATGTTCATGGAAATTATTGCTCTCAGCATTTGTGAGATGCATGCTGTGCCTTGATTTTATGTGCAAAAGGATCTTCAAACATGGCTGCACAAATGTACATGATGTAGGACAGAGTGTCAAGTCCAGTATCCAGGCCAATGAAATCGTTCAACAAGTGTGCCACAAACTGTGAAACGATCGAATATTAATTATTAGAATTGTGGCTAATAAATTTCCTCTTTTTGGGTGCACCACTAATATGAAATTGATATGAAAGAGCTCAGATATCACAAATAAGGTGCAAGGTAGGTGCCAACAATGCATACTGACCAATGCAATAGCAAAGATTGTTGAGTGGTCAAGCATTTTGTGGACTGCTATCAACAAGATGGATTTTTCAAATAGTGAATATTCCTTTTCTTGCAATTGAATCAATGGCTTTGTGGATAGTGGTTTGAAGATTGTAAGGAACTTGAACTGCCTTCATCAACTGGGTCAGTTCCCAGGTGGCTCACTTCTTGCTGAGGGATTAAAGAAGATTTTTTCTCCAGGGCTTCATATGGAATGGTGTTCTCGGGATCATCTGGATGTATGTTGCACAAAGTTTTCTTAATTCAAAAAAAGTTATTAGATGCGTACTTGGTTTTACTTATTATAAGGTTATCTACCAGTTAAGGGAGGTTTTTTGCTGGACAAAACTACCAAATAAGTATTTTGTGACTCCTAACAAAACACAATCCTGGGTACTTCTTTCCTCCCTTCATCCCGTCCAACATCCCTATCCTGTTCATGCCCTTTCCTCGTTTGCCTAACATTCTCCTCTCTATTACCTTCTTCAACATCTCACTGCCGATTAATAAACCTTTCATCCATTTTTCCTGCCTCTATAGGATTTCTCCCAACAAACCCCTCTCCTCATCCACCATTCCTATAATTTCTCATTTGTTTTCCTTTTGGTTTATCACCTTCTCCATTCTTCTCTACACCCACATTTCAAAAGCCTCCAATCTACTTCTATCCTCCTGCTTCAGCGACCACGTTTCCCCGGCGTACATAGCGATGGTCCATATCAAAGTTTTAATGAGTCTTTTCTTAATATCTTTACTCAACGTCCCTGTCATCAACTCTCTACTCCTTGTGAAAGCCTCTTTGCTTAGCAAAATTCTTCTCCTTTTGTCCCTACTACTTTGATCGTGTTGGTTCAAAACACTTCTGAGATAAGTAAACTGTTCTACTTGCTCTAGTTTTTGCTCTCCTATTTAAATATTTAGCTTAGCCTTTTTCGTTCATGAAAATCGCATAACCCTTGTTTTATTTTTATTGATTCTCATCCCATAACTGTCGCACTGACTTTCCAATTCACTCAGCAATGCTTGCAACCCCTTGGCTGACTGGCAAACTAAAGCTTGGTCATCAGCAAACCTGATTTTATGAATTCCCCGCTGACTTTCATTCCTACCTCCAGTTCTTCCCATGCATCTTTTATCATTTCCTCTACATATTTATATACTGAACAAAAATACATTGAACAACATATAATGTTGAACACTACTGGTGATATGGGGAACCCTGCCTTACACCTCTTCCTAACACTGCCCATCCGGACTCTCCATTCCCCACTGAGCAGTCTGAGACATGTACAGGTTGTGGATTAGCCGCCTGTCCCTCCAATCTATTCCTATTTTCTAAAATATACTAATTAGTTTTTCCCAATTCACTCTATCAAATGCCTTTTCAAAAACTACAAAATATGCAAATACACGTACGTCCTGATTTTATTCTATATTCCTCTCGATTAGTGATCTCATTACTGCCATGGCATCACACATACCTCTCCCCTTCTTAAATCCAAAGTGATCATCCCCTAAATAATCATTCAAGTCAATCCATTTAATGCTTCTACATTCCACTTCCTAGCCTGCCACCCCCGACTTATCTTTTTGAAACCGACGCTACATTTCATAAAAGCTAAATTGTGGTCAGAGTCCGCATCCACTCCCAGGAAGCTGTGCGAATTTATCGCACTATTCCTAAACCTGTGCCTAACCAGAATATAATTTATCTAACACCTTTCTGAGTCACCTGGAATTTTGCATGTATACCTATGCCTTTTGTAGTTTCTAAACTATGTGTTAGTGATGACTAACCCCCGTCTCCTGCATAACTCAATTGCTTTCTCCCCGCGGTCATTCCTTGTGCCTAAACAGTAATTCCCCACCTTATCACCATCTCTTACTTCACCTGCCATCACATTCCAATTCCCCATGACTATCAAATGTTTCCCTGCAAGAACTCAAGTGATTATATTCTCTAACTCATCCTATATCCTATCGACTTCTTCTTCCTTATGATTGCTTGGTGGCATGTATACATTAACAATGACCGAGTTCGTCAGCTCTGCTTTAATCTCTATTATTAAAGTTCTATTTGTTGCTTGCTCTATGTTGACTATGCTTCTTCCTACCCCTTTATTTAATATTACGGCAACCCCTCGTTGGCTCTCGTCCCCACCGCTGTATATCACTCTATAATTGTCACTCCAGCAATCCCTGCTATCCTTCCATCTCACCTCGCAGAGACCTAAAACATATCATTAACTCTTTCCATCTCTCGCTTAATATTTTCTAATTTGCCTGTCCTCTACATTGTCCTGACGTTCCATGTTCCTATTCTAACTACTTTCGTCTTCTTCTGCGTCTTCTGTCCTGCTGCTGTTATTTCTTCCCTGCAAGGGTTTCGTGGGATGACGACTGTGGAAGCCTTGCCTTCCCCGCTGCCGGGTACGACACATGGCTGCTTGGGCCGAGTCTCCCAGTTGCCAGGACTCATATTCTCTATAGTGTCCACCATAACAATCTTGGGAATGATAATTGAGGTGGCTTGTGTTACTTATATGACTCCATTTAGGCTCTTATTCAAATTAAATGTTCTTCCTTGTCCATTGATGTGTATTCGTATATTTACCGTATCTGTCTTCATCAAACATAATATCCTTCTCTTTAATGCTAACGATAACATTCGTTCATATTCAATAAGAAATTGAATATGAATGAATGTCCCCCATCCACGCAAGTTACCATAAATCAGCAATTCCTTATAAATCCCCAATGGCATCAGGAACCAGAATTTGAGACAAATTACCACACTTATTATGCGTGATAAATTATGTAGTTTCAAATTGAAACACAAGAACCTCCTTCTTATGAAGTCCTTTTATTCATTGAATGTACTTAAAAGGCTAGTGGTTTTAATGCTTTATTTTTTTTTACATACTTTAATGTATTTGCTCCTTTTTAAGCATGTACATGTGAAGAACTGCACCTGTATGTTGTACATTTCTTTGTGATTGATGATTCCCATAGTTATATCAATTGTATGATCAGTGGGCAATAGTTTTCTTTACGTCTGCTGGGCCCAGTTACATGACCTTTTGACAGCTAGGAATCTGATTTCCCATTATTCCCCTCCGCAGGAATTGGGGGAGCAGCAGAGTGACCTTGAGCGGATCCAGAATTTGTTCCCGAGCGATGCGCTGTGCTTGCATGACAAGGATGGAGGCAGCAGCAGCAGCCACATGGTGAGAGGAGCCCTCTGGGCGAGGTTGAATGGGCCTAATGGCCATAGGCACCTGTGTCAGTCATGGGACTGGAATCAGAGGCCTTTGAGTAGGCACGTGGATGTGTTTGTTTTCCACCAGGCATAATGACCAGCATGTCCTGTTTTAAGATCATAACACCCTGTCCCAAAAATATGATAGCCATTTCAATTTGTTTTCCAGTTTTTATTCCCCTCCCCCTAACCCTCTGTATGAATCATGTACATTTTGTTATCAATATGGCCTCTCACATCTCGGTCAACCAAGGATATTATCATTAAAATTTTTATCTTTCCGTTTTCTGTGCAAGGCACCATGATTGAAATATTCTGAGTTACCATCAAAATAAATTTTTTGGTTTACCTTCATTATTTTTTTGGAAATAGAAATCTCTTCTTAGCACCTGAAAGAGCACCATTTTACCTAATGTAGAACTTTAACTGAACTTTTGAAACAAAGGAAAAGAAAACTTGTAGGCACAGCATATATTACCTTTATTTTCCCTTGCACTTTTTAAATTCTCAGTTGACAGGCCACAGTTTGGCATAACAAGGGCATGAAGAAGCAAGGTTACAGATACCATTAGTCTGCACTAAATCGAAGGTTTGCATATTAAATATATATTTTGGTATAATTATTTTATATTGAGGTCTCTCAGTTTTACTTTTCATTATGTGTATGTGCCATTTTCCATGGCACTGCTGAGGAAATATTCTCAGGGTGGTAGCCAGAAGGGCTTGAGATGGGAATAAAAGCATATGGCAAGGTAAAAAGTTACATTTTTAGATGCTCAATCAGTAAGACTAATAAGTTGGCAGGTAGTGTTGGTAGCCTAGGGGTTGCAGTTATTGTTGAATTCTTTTCAGGATTAATTTTAAAAGTATGGCATAAAATGAACTATAGGGAAACCAATTTGGGAAATTCTCAAAAATTATGAAGACAGCAAAAGTTGGAGGAAATAAACTAGATCAAGTGGATCACACCACATGTTTGGGCTGTATTTTTGGAGGAAAATTGCTGATGAGGGTAAGAGTGCTGAAAAAGGATGCATTTTAATAAATGAAAAAGAAAAACTTTGTTTCAATCCACCACTTTATTTCAGGTATGACTAGTTTCGACGCTATGGCATCATCCTCAGGTACAAATATCCTTGGGTACAAGCTATCCCCTTTCTTAACCCACTTTCCAATCCCCCCCCCGCTCCCTAATGCTTTTCCTGGTTTTTCCTACCCTCTCCCACATTTCTTCGTACCTACTCCCGTGCTCCCCTCCCCGCCCCCTCTTCCCACAACTCCCCCATCCTTTCTTGAAGAGGGATATGTACAATGATTGTGTCTCTAAACTTTGTACCTGAGGATGATGCCGTAGCGCCAAAACTAGTAGTACCTGAAATAAAGTGGTGGATTGAAACAAAGTTTTTCTTTTTCATTTATTAAAATGAACTTCCACAAAGTTGAGGCTGAAACTATGGAGTTAAGGATGCATTTGCCAGGAGAAGAGATTTAATACCCAGCAGTCGAAGCAAAGGTATAAAGAAAATATTTGTAGAGATTTAAATATTGAGTTTACTTCTTGTTGGATCCACAAACTGATTTTTGAAGCAAGAGGATGAAGTGATGGATGGGAGAAGGTTGGGTAAGTGAGAAAGAGTAAGGAAAAGATGAGTTTTTAATATGCATGAAGGCAGAAAGAAATGTGTAGAACTGTCAAAGGAAGTGATGTAGCCAGAACCATTGGAAGTTCATGCTACAAGTAGTAGATGATAGCTGGTCAGGACTGTCTAAACCTCCTTTGGCCAGAATGTTATGATTGAGTGTCACCTTACGTAGACACTTCCTTTGGACGAACATTTAACCAACCGAAGAACACTTGTCAACAAAATAATATCACACCCAAAGACCATTAGTGACCTTCGGAATCTCCCTTCATGAGCATTTCCAGTGCTGGGGAAAGTGGGCTTAATGGTGCTCGGCCATGGCCATAATATTCCGAGGCACCAAGCCCCCTCTCCAGCCCCTCTAGTGGGAACTTTAACTTTGAGTGCTCTTATTTCAGGAAATGCCATCGCCAAGGGCTGTTGGCATAGCGCCAGTGCGGCCTAGGACCTCATCATGGCGAGCCCCCCTGCCCGACGCACCCTGCCGTCGCTTTATCATGGAGTCTCCGGTGCAGTTCACCACGGTGAGTGTGACCATTCCACGGTGGCATTGCATAGCAATCATAGGAAGTCCAAATGTGTTGAAGATGATTGTCTCAAGGGAACCATTGGGAGGAAGTATTTATTTACCCCAATGTATGTACGTACTATGTGGAGGAAAGGTATGATCCCCAACACCAAGATCAAATTATAGTTGCCATTTGGTACAAGCATAGGAATATTAATAAAACGGGATTTACTGCTTATCTCTATATGGTAAATGGGGAAACTTGGCATGCAGAATATCCAAACCTTTAAAAATTCATATCAGTCAGGATGAATTGTAGGATCTGGAGTGGATGATGATGGAATTTTTCCAGAGAATATGTATTTGTAAAGGTCCTGCAGCATGAAATCTGACACAATTTGAGTGTACCACACTTTAATGCTGAAAATGCTATTGTGTTTTTGAGTATAGGGAACACTGAAGATTGAGTTTGTATTAAGATGATATACTTGAAATAACAAAGGTTGTACAGTATACCTTCTCAAAAGGAGGGAAAGACACCCAATTCTGCTGGAACTTAGCATGAACCACAATTACAGTCATGTGAATTGGATAATGCTAATACATTTTTACTAAAAATAACCTTATGTACATATTCTGCATGCATAAAGAACCTGTGGACCTCTTGGCATTTTTCGACAAGAGTAGGCTAATGTCTACACCGGGTTTCTCTCCACTCTTCCTTTCCCACCCATCCCTAATTGCGCAAATGACCTTAGCTGTTGTTCGCCTCCCCAACAAAAACCAACCAACCCCAAGAAATATCTTCCAGTTATCACATTTTTCCCATTCTCAAGTTGTCCATCATTCATCATCATCAACATTTAATTATTTAATGTAAGCCGCATACGTAGTAAAAATAGTTTTTCTATGGTGATTAGACCATCATTAAATAATTATTTCCAATGAGGTAGGTTTTGGGATATCCCTTTAACACTTAAATGTATTACAAGAATATGATTTCTTTTGCCCTTCATTTCCTTCATAATTATTGTGTACATTCAGCCGACCTTAATGCTTTCAAAAAAGGCCACTGTCTTCTTTCCATAACTTTATTTACCCAACTTCACCTATCTTGGCTTTCAACACCCCACCACCTTTCATTATTTTCTCTCTCCACTTAATTTGGGTTTTTTGAATTTCTCCTGGTAACTTTGTCTCTCGGCCCACCCTTTTAAATAACTAGGTGTTTGTCTTCTTCTCTGGCCAACTTGTTTTATCCTTTCTTTGCTGTGCCCATATCTCATAACCTTCCATTCTATACTCATCCTTTCTTTGCCTCAAAATCCAGGTTTGACATCAATAAACCCTTTAAGTAAATCTATGCAAATATTTTCTTCAGACCATTAGTCAATGTACCAGTTATCAATTCTCTTTTTGTAAATGCCTCTTTAGTTAAGAAAGTTCCTCCCCTGTTGTCTCCAGTACTATACCCCTTTTCTTCTCAAATACTCCCCTAATATAAGAGCTAATTATACATTTTTTATTTATTTAATTTGTGTTATAAATTTTGTTTATTTGACCCCAGTACTGAATCATTGGCAGTATTTTAAATTGAAGCATGTTCAGTTCTCCTACTGCAACTATGATGGTATGAAGTATTGGAATTTCGCTCCTGCATGAACAAATCATCAGCCAAGGCCTATGCAGTGGTATCAGAGGCTTCTCTAGTATTTTTCTTGTAGTCTGTAGCACAGCTAGAAGATGGTTTAAAATATTTAAAGAGGGGATACATTCAACTCCAAAGAAAGGTGGACACAGAGTTCCTATCACCACTCTTTCACAAGGTTAATGCTCCACCCACTTTCTGAAACTGCTTGACCACTCAGTGGATTTTTTCTTGTATAACGTTGGCAACATTAACTTAGTTAATAGAAGCTGAGACATCAGGAAGGGATGGAAAAAATAATTGAAGTACTATACCATGGTCCCAAATCAATTGAAGAAGATTTAATCAAAGAAAAATTTTGTTAGAAGAAGATGGACTTGGCCAGGAAATACTGAGAAGTTATTTCAGCTGAATCATGAAAAGCCTGAAGAACAAGACACCAGCAGTTGACAATATGGATGGAGAATTAATGAAGGCACTTTGGGATCAAAGTGAAGGATACCCTCTTTCGATTGATGAAAGATTAAAATAGGGGAAAAATATCAGAGGGTTTTGAGAAGAGTAATATGAATGTAATGCCAAAGAAAGCAAGAAGTGATAAATGCAATGAACACAGAACATTTAGCCTTATGTCTCACATATCCCAAATACTCGAATAATTATGTGTAGCTCAAGAATAGTATGAAAGATTAGAAAAAACCTTGTAGAAAGCGAGTTCTAAATCAGGAAAATTTGAAGAACAAGAGAGGCAATTCTCGTCTGGAAGGTATTGGGTGAGAAAATGATACATGTAAACAAGCCGTCATTATGTGTGGTCTTCGTGGGCTTGGAGAATGCTTTCAACAACATCAAATAAGATGAGATGTTCAAAGCACTAGAAGTGTTTGGAATGGACTACAATCACAAAAAATAAAGAAAATCCATCACCTCTACAAAAATTAGGTAAAAGCATGGTGAATGTAAAATGGAAGTAATATCATAGCCAAATGAGCAAAGGAGTTTGAAAAGGATGTCTCTCATCAGCATTATTCACCATACATCTACGAGGGTAATCAGAAAAGTTCTCGGACTAAGGATGAAAATGTAAATTTATGTTTTACTTTTCTACATATTTGCCTTAAATATAAAATACATTTTCCCAATGGTTTCCTGGTGTCACTATCCCATCTCTGTAGTGTTCTTCCATCAGTGCAGCAAAGTATAAGTCTATGGCTGAAATTGCTTCTTGAATGGATGAAAAATATTAGCCAGGGAGGAAACCTTTTGAGTTTTCGGAAGAGGTTGAAGTCGGAGGGGGGCCAAATTGAGAGAATAGGGTGGATGTTCTCGTGGTACTTCATAGTGCAAATCCCTCAATTTTCCCATCGCCAAGACACTTTTATGGGCAGGTGCATTGTCTTAATGGAAAAATGTTTTTTCCTCTTTAAGCCATGACTACTTTCACCAATGTTTGAATCCTGTTTTATTAGAATATCACTCCCCAGTTATTTGTTTTACCTTTTTCAAGAAAGTCAATTGACAAAATTCTTTTCACATACCAAAACATTTTCATCTACGAAGAATTTTATCTTTGCATGATAATTGATTTTTTCATTTAAAAATTCATGCACTGCAACTGTTTCAAACAACTTCCTACAGTGAACTGCTGGATGAAATGGCTTATAGATTCACAGGGCATCTACACACAGTTATGCCAACATGAGAAAATAAAATCATGCTAATGCTGATGCCATCAATGGCCTAAGCCAAAACTTCTGAGTTGATAGATTTTATTTTTATCTTTTATTTGTAATTATTTTCCGTTTTTAATTTTCATTACCCATATTCCCAATATTGTTGCTGTATTTAATTGAAAAGTATGAAGTGATCAAATGATTGTGAAAATTCACAGAATAAATTTATTCATATGATAATTTTGTTTCAATTCAGTATTCACATTGCATTGTGGCTTACTCTTCCCTCCTAGTTTGGGGACTCCTGCTCTTTCATATGGATGCCAATCAACCATCGCATAAACATTTTTTCCATACTGGGATGAACAGAGATACACACTATACACCATGAGTAGCAAGTGAGAATTAAGCATCAAATTAAACAACCTTTGCTTTCAAAGACTTACTGGTAGATGCCTGCTAGCAACAAGAGGGAACAACAATACATGCAGAAATATTGTCTGTTTAGTATGACTTTCTGCATGAATATAAAAATGTGTTACCCTTTGAGCACAGATCATTTGAGTCAATGTTGAGGTCAAATAATAATATCAAATTCCTCTGGATGAATACAAACACTTGTAAATATTGAATTCCATTGATAATGAAGTAATGGGTAGTGGAATTTCAATTTGGGCTGTCCACTAACTTCCGTTTCACTATGTCCATCTAGTATGACTGCTGCATCATGCTGTGTCTTGATAGAAGGATGTTGGTCTACTGTACTGACCCTGTACTTGTCTGTTCTGCACAGGGATTGCTGAGCCAGGAACGCCATATCTTCCTTTTCAATGACCTGCTGCTGGTGGCCAAAGCACGCTCCGGTGGACACTTCAAGCTGAAGGAGCGTGTTCGGGTGTCAGACGTGTGGCTCTCCATGGGTGCTATTGATGAATTGGCTGAAGCTCCCCGATCCCCAGACACTTCGTTCATCATTGGATGGCCCACAACCAACATCGTGGCCACATTTGGGTTAGTAGTTGTGCTCGTGACTCCTTTATATTAGTGCTTTCTCATATAGCATATTCAGGTGTTCCCCTGATCTGTCACCTCTCATCTTAAATGGAAATGGCCATCAGGAAAATGAGTAGGCTGAAATTTGGCTCCCTTGATAGGAATGAAGCTCACCTTGTGCTGAGCCATAACATATGAATTCACATGTCTGAAGGATGATGAAATCGATACCATTTTCTCTCCCCATGGCTGTGATTTCCTGGGGAGATAGTGTGTGCCTGCAAAAGTACACTAACAGGAATTTTTTAACCAGGGTCTCCTGGTATATCCCCCTTGATTTTACTTTGTTATTTCCAAGTAGCTGGCAAATAATTGAATGCGCTTGCCTCTGAAGGAAATTTTATGCTCTCTGCATGAAATTGTTTCAGATCGATTTCAGAATCGATTTTCACTCAGAATTTCAGTTTCACGATCGATGTCAGAACTTGCCTCGAATTTGAAATCTTTGACTACTTTTTAGTACTTACTCTTTCATACTTGATATCAGCCATTTTGTCCAAATGTTAACAATTGTGTGCTCTGTTAACAATAATTTTCATAGCCATAATGAGTCCTATTGCACACAGTGGTGCTGCAACTCATCCATGTTGCCAGATTTTATACTATTTTCAAATTATGCACATGTCATAAACTAAGTTTTTTCTTTTAGTAAACAACTAGTTGTGTCTTAGATTATGTCAATGCAATGAAATGCATTCAATTTTATCTTCACATATAGAGAATAATAAGAAGTCCATTTTTGCTGCATGTATTACATACAAAGAGTATGTGATTTTGGCTGTGTCAGAATACTATAAAAATCTTTTCCTCGATCATTTCACTGGTAGGTTTGTCTTGGCATTTTAGGGTTAGACTTTATTCAAAACTAGTACTTGTGATATGTCAAGCAAAGATAGGAAAAATAATGTTTTTATATGTATTTGACAGGGCTATTATGGAAACTAGGATGAGATTCCCTCCATTTGCAAATAAAGAAATCTAGTCTCACTATAGATGCAGAGGTCACTAGTTTATTTGCATCACCCTCACTAATATGCCTACAATTGTAAAGATTGGCTTATCACATGTATCACCTCTATATTTGTTGTTTCTGTGTTAACAACTATTTTAATAGCATTCCAGCTAGTGTCTTCACTTTGGCTTGAACAGGAACACCGGTGAAACTCTTGTTTGCATAGAAACACCAAATTTGATGAATCCTGAGATAATCCAGCCTTTACAATCCACACACATTTCAGAAGCCTTTGCAATAAATTTATATGTATGAATATTCCACGTGGAGGAAATGGGAACAATAGAATTACACATTCATTTGTTAAAATCTCTTTTTATGTAGAATACCTGTGCATAATAAGTAAAAGCTAACCTATTTGCTATGTAGATGCATCACCACCTTGACATATTAAGAATATGTCATGGATGGGGACATGCAAAACTCTGTCTGCTAGGGCATGTACTCATGCTGGGCTCATGCATTGAATCGAAAAGGGAATATGTATATCTAGGGGATGTCAGAACTTAAAACTAGCTGTGCTGGAGTGGTCATTTTGATAGTTCTTGAAATTCAAGTTTCCTCTTCTACCATACCAGCTCACATAAATCTTTGGTATTTCATGACTTATAATGAATTCTTGTCCTAAATTGATATTTCAAATTATTTTTTTCTTGCTTTATTATTATATGAAATATTTGTTGATATATGCATCTAAATGCACTTTAGATACAATTGTTGGCTGCTGAGTTACAATCTTTCAAAGTCATTTTTTATATTTTTTCTGTGTGTCTAAAAACTCATATTTTTAAATATATTTAGTTTTTCTAGTTAGTGATAAAATTAATTGAAAAAATCACAGACAAGGTTTGTATAAAAAGTATTGGGAAAAGTTTCGGAACAAGAGATTTACTTTAGATTTGCTAAAATGCCTCAAAATTCTTCAAAATACATTCCTTGAGTGTGGGCACACTTTTACCAGTGGCTTTTCCACTACTCCAAGGCCCACTGCTTGGGGTAATCTGGAAGGTCCCTAAGGGTAGCAAGCTTCGTTGACATCACTTAATGCTGGATGGGTCCTATGGTAGTATCCTTTGAGAGAGGATTTCACTTTTGGGAATAGAAAATAGTCTCCTGGTACCGAGTTGGTACTGTATGGAGGTTTGGAAATCATCGCAATGCTGTTGCAGAATGTCTTCACAAGCAGTCCCTTGACTCTGCATTTGGTTGTTCGTCAAGACCTTTGGGACGAGTTTAGTGAAGATCTTTCGAATCGCCATATTTTCAGTGATAATGATGTGCACTGTCATCTTATCAATGTAAATACTATCTGTGATCATGCGCACACTTAACTAAAGGTCTGAATTTTTCACTTCATGAAATCAGTTGGAAAAAATTGTTAATATTACTTTTTATACAAACCTTGTGTGAATAGAATCAGCAGAGAGTTGATCGAGAAGTTAGAGATATCAGATGTTCAAATTTTCAACTTTGTTGTTAGTTAGCTACTGGAATGCCACAAAAAGAATTGACAGAAGTGAGCCATCATATGGACTCTAAAACTTAGTCATACGTATCAAACTGATTAAAGTATGTTCAATTGGATTTGAGGAATACTCTCAATTGAAAATGGATACTGTAGACTTCAGTGTATACGGTATGGATCTAAAGGTAAAGAAGCCCAAAAAAATTCATTCGAAAACAGACCCTCGACTCTGCTTTTCGTCATCCACCAAGACCTTCAGGATGAGTTCAGCGCAATTCTTTCATATCACTAAATTTTCATTGATAATTGTGTGCATGGTCATCTTACCAGTGCCAATATGATCTGCAATCATGTGCACACTTAGCCGATGGTCCCAATTCAGCACTACATTCACACATTGTCGTCGGTTCTTGACATTGATGGCTGTCCAGAGTGGGGCTCATTCTCCACTTTCTCTCAGCCATCTTTGAAGAGCTTTGAAGATGCTTAAAAACTGCAGTTTTTTTACATGCTTTCATTCTTGAACACTTGGCGAATCATTTCCAAGCTCTCCCTACCCAATTTCCACGGTCAACAAGAAATTTGATGGTGCACTGCTGTTCAGTTGTTTGCTGCATTTTGCACAAGTCACTTGACAGGGGCCCACTAAAAACGCAATCAAGCCTGAACAAACACAAAGGTTTGGCACATGTTTAAGGTCAGACCCCCCACCACCAAGCATGTGTGGTGAGAGTACACTGCGACGTACAGTCGCATCAGGAAAAAATTGTCCCCGATATATTTTCTATAAACTTTGTATTGATATCAATTTTGATTTGTTGCTCTTTTAAATATATATTCTAAGTTCCTTGCATAGAGTTTTTCAAACTTATTGCAATGAGCATCATGAACTACATAGAGTGCATTTTAAGTGTCACTTTGTAGAATTTTTTCCACAATTGAGTAAAAAGATGATGAAATTTGATGACTTTGCCACAAATTCCATGGGAGTTACAATGCATTACTGTGAGGGTTTGTTTAGAGGCTATTCAAATGGATTTGGTATTATTATTTATTCTTGCTGGCTGTTATGACAAACCAACCAGATGGCAGGCTTGATTTATTGCCTGGAGATAGTTCTCTTGCCAATCTTTGGGAACCCAATCTGACAGATGGGAAACCTACAATAGTATTATTCCTTTCCTCTGTGTTGGGGTTGACATCCATGGACCAACTGAGTGATTTGAACTGTTTGTGACATCAGGAATGAGCAAACTTTATTGCTACGTTTCCCAAAAAACTTGTGACCATAATCATCTAGCCATATTTCACTTTGCAGTGTATCATTGTGTCACTAAAAGGGGACTCTTAACTTTTAATGACTAAAACTTCTGCCAGCTCTTAGTTTTTCAAAACTAAGTGCGTTACCAGGATATCTTTTCTTCAAACAGTTAGCCACCTCATCAGGGATATTAAAACTACGGATACCACTTAAGTGCACAACATGGGACACCAATTGAATTGTCTTTAACAGAGGTAAAATTATTACCCATACACAGTATCATGTAGACTTCTTTTCCAAAATACTGTGGGAGATGTTGCAACAGTAACTTTTAAATGGAGTCATATTCTAAGTGTGGTTTACATTGCATCAATTTCCAAGTGTAGAAATCATTCGCCTTGACCAAGGCAAATGATTTGAATAAAAAGAGACTTTTCAGGCATTATATGGTGGAATATCATGATTATAAAAATTGGCATTTTTCCACAAAATAAAATTTTAATACAACCGGTTTCGATGTAACTACATCATCTTCTAATGACAGTCATAAGTCAGTGTCTAGTATATATGCTGAAAAGCTAGTAAGAGGGGGGGTTGGTGTGTAATGGAAAATGGAGGATAGAGGGAGGGGAGATGGAAGGACGCGTGAGTGACGAGGTGCGGGGGAGGAGAAAGGGGTGGGGAACAGAAACAAGTCCGGAGAAAACCTCATGGCTGGATGGAGTGGGTGTCTCGTTGTTTCCTCTGAGCAGTGCCATAGTCCTAGGGCCGTGGAGAAAGGGGATGAGATCTGGGCTTTCCCCCAGTCGTTGACTGGGCGCAAAATATCGAAGCACAAAGAGGTGTGAAAAGGGGTAAAGATTTGGGATCACTTGTATATTATGGTTCCAAGGGGGGAACGGTGGGATAGCCCTAGCGAGGGTTTTGGGAGGGGTGGAGTATGGATACACAAAATGATTTGGAAATAAAAATGATTTGAACTCGCTGAGATTGAGACATTGCAGTAGACTTCTCTTCTTTTTAACCTGTTTGAAGCCACAATAATTCAAATCCTACTTAATATCTTAATGAAGAAGAGTTATCATTGCAAGGGTAAAAAATAAGGAAAACTTTACACTTCCACACACTTTTAATGCAATATGACCATGGTTTTGATGCTGTGCATCATCATCGGGTACAGTGCCACGAAATTTTCCAACTTATATAGTCTGGTGCCAGGTAGGGGAAGCAAGGGAGAGGGGTGGTAGTGTAGGTGCTGCAATCATTAGTGGGTGAAGGGAAGGTGAGGGTAACTATTGGATGGTTTTGGCCTCAGACGGTACAAAGGGGGGTATTTGCTTGCAAAGGTTGACCCTTATTAATGGACGGACGGTGACTGTCACTGCCTTGTTGGGGGAGTGGTTGGTGTGGGAAGGCATTTAAGAATCTAAGGAGAGGGGAATGTGAGAGGTATAGGATATCATTGACCACCTCAAGATTATCCGGCTGAAGGGATTCCCAAATTTCCAACTCCTCCAGAGCGTTCCGCCTGCGACCTTTCATTTTTGTATGTAAAATGTCTGCTGTGAAGTTACGGGAATGGTTGTTGTCCAAGAGGTGTTTGGCAAATTGTGATCTGTTGTCTTTCTTTCTGAAGCATGAATGGTGTTCCTAAATCCTAATGTTGAAAGAACTCCCTGTCCGTCCGATGTAGATGGCATTGCAGTCTGTACAATTGAGTTTATTAACTCCGCTTTGTTGCATTACGTCAATTTTATCTTTGGGTGAACCTATTAAGTTTTTCAAAGTATGTGAATTGTAAAAAGCGGTTTTGATATTGGAGCGGTATTGGTGTTTTTGGAGATTATTTGTTGTATTCTGAGGGAGACATGGCCAAGGATAGGAATTCTTTGCCATTGGTGCTTGTCCGGTTTGGGTGTGTGATATATGGATTTCAGGGATATCTGTGTTTGTTTTCTGTTGTACATGTTTTCGATCATTGTTTCACTGTAACCATTGTTGACTGCAATCTGTTTTATAATGCAGGGTTCTCCGTGTTTGTTGTGCGTTGACATTGGGCTATTGCATACTCAGTGTAACATGGAATGAAAGGCTGCACGTTATTGTGAATGGTGATGCTTGAATGTGGAGTGGATAATTTGGTCAGAGTAATATTTTTTCATGTATATTGAGAGGTCGAACCCGTCCATCTGTTAATGAGGGTGAACCTTTGCAAGCAAACATCCCCCTTTGTACCGCCTGAGGCCAAAACCACCCAATAGTTACCCTCACCTACCCTTCACTCACTAATGATTGCTGCACCTACACTGCCACCCCTCTCCCTTACCTGCCCTACCAGGCACCAGACAATATAAGTTGGAAAATTTCATTGTATTGTACTTGATGATGATGCACAACATTGAAACCTTGGTCGTATTGCATTAAAAGTGTGTGGAAGTGTAAAGTTTTCCTCATTTTTTTACCCTCATCATGAAGGAATTCCACAAAGTTAAGCCTGAAACCGTTAGGTATCATTGCCTCCATCTCCGTATGTAATACTGTTAATGCTATTAATAGGAGCAATGAATAATGTCTACCATAATGTATGATATTGTGTATTGGAGTAAGTCCACATGGAAATATTTCTGGTCTCATTTATGCCACTCTCTTATGTTCTATTTTTGTGTGGAATGTTGTAAATGCTACAGTGTTCATTTTCTTAAGAACTTCATTGCTTAAGGGTAGTCAGACTGTCACCTTGTGGTGAAATTCTGAGTTTCTCTGTTGTTCAGAGTAATCAATGGGTCCTTTCTCACCTCATCTGACACCTACTTTGGGACATGTGAGCAGATGACTTGGCAGTGAGGCAGAAGAAATTTGTATCAAAAGTGGTCCTTGGCTCTTATTATACAGTAGTCGATAACCTCAGTGCAGTTTAATGAATTTAGATCCATAGACCTGCTCTTGTATCTGATGTTAAGATAAGTTAGTATGGTAGTTATCATATGTGATCCACAGAATGAGTTATTTGGTAGAGCTTATTGTACAAATTGACTTTAATCATGACTATAGGTACCAATTTTAAGTATAGTATTTTGATATGAGCTCAGAAAATTCACAGGCATGATGTATGTGAGCCTAAGTTTGTGACGCCTTTGGCCATTAAGTAAAAGTGACAATATTTGGCACAAGTAGTATGACTCTTGTTTGGGTGGATTTATGGTTGTTAGCTCTTAAGTGCTGGTGAAACCTAGCATTTCAGTTGATAATGATTCAAGGGATATTCAGTGTGAGTGCATTGAGTTGGCTTGCTTTTGTTTGCAGCACTAAGGCAGCACGAGATCAGTGGCTATCTATCCTGTCGGAGGTGATTGCGGCTGAGAGGGACAAGGAGCCTGCATCCACCAATATCCAAGTAGTTTACTACAATCCTAGCACGCAGGTGGAATATGTGAGTAGTGCTGTGTGTGTCATCGAGATGGTGTGCTGTGCCATTGGTGAGGCCATGAGTGTAAGGCTAGGGGTTTGCGCAAGCTGTGGATTGGTCTCTCATTGCTTCTCTTTGAAACTTCATAGCATGCATTCCATGAACACATGACATTATCTGACCCCAGCTTCATTTGGTATCCACAAGGAATTGAAAAATGCAAATGCTAGGAATGGCACACCAATCTTTCACTTGCAAAATAATTGAAGGACTATGTGAAAAACTTGATATCCCTTATATTTCTGAGGAATGATATCAGTGCCTAACTACAGGAAAATTAAAGTCGAGGTATTTTTTTTTTTCAGAAAAGTGTCCATGGGCAAATGTTCCCAAGATGTTTATGTAGATAAAAGTAAACATCCCTTAAATACTGCAGGGAGTTGTTTGCAGTGCCTTCCCTTGTAGATGTCTCATGGTATGCTCTCCATATCATGATCAATGACAATTAGGCGTGGGATGTGGGTGGTTAGAGTAGTTGATTTTCTAACTTATCAGCTCAATTTGCCTTCATTTGTAACTGTTCTATGAATTACCGCTATTCCTGCTGCCTTCAGGGCTGAAAGTACACGATTCTATTTATCAGTCTTTATTCTGTTTCCAAACTTGATAAAATGGCTTGGCGGAAAACAAGTCACGTCAAATGAGGAGGTCATCTCCAGCATAGATGCCTTTTTTGAGGACCTTCCAAAATCCTAATTTTGAATGGCTTCAAAAAAGTTGGAGAAATGCTGGAGAGTGTATAAAGAATTAAAAGGAGATTGTTAAAAAATAACAAGATCTATCCAAAATAATATTTTTTCTATTTTTTCCGAAGTATTAATTGAATGGCCTACATACTTAGAATGAAAACTTCCACCAAATTTCATCTATACTCCAAACCTACGAGCAATACATGATGTATTCTCAGGTCTTCTACCGGGTCAGGGGTTCCATGTTGACTGATGTTTCGATGCCCGACTTGTGCATTGAAACATCAGCCAGCATGGAACCCATGACCTGGTGGAAGACCAGAGAATACTTCATGAAGCAAATACGCTGGAAAAGCACCAGATCTTACTACTAGCAATTCATTTGTCATGGTTTTTTCCATGAAAAGGCCTCAATATATTCATTGGAATTAAAGGATTTTGTTAAATCTGCCTCAGCACAGACCTGAGTGCCTGCCAGCAAATCTGACAAGCTGCTGGTAATAGCAGTGAAGTTCTTAAAGATATCCCCTCTTCTTGCACTTGTTGGTTGCATACAAAGTGCAAAGCACTCAAATGCAAATGTTATTCATTTTTGGGAACTCATAATTTTGAATGCTGCCTTGATTTCCCTGGACTTCTTTCTCTTTCAAAAGTTTGAATGTAAATGGCCACAATAAAGCCACCAAGAATGTTTGCAGGAGAGCCATTTTTAATTTTATTGTGGAGTCTGTATCTTTTGGTAGCTGCTGAAAAATGTTCAAATTTGAGGGCCTGCTTAGTCTAGGATACTAGTGTGGAAGGGCTATCAATATCTCTTCTCAATGGTAGCCTAACATACACTGATGCCATAGCAAGCTTAAAGTGAGCTATAAGATTTGGCACAAAACAATTGTTTTTTATATTTTTGGCTTTCAAGACTTATGGAGAACACCATATTGTCCACCTAACTGTCCAATGTTGTGTTTGTGACTAATATGTTTAAATGAAAGATACAAGTCTCATGACTGTAGTGTCTTAGCACGTAGACAGTCATGGCATAAGTGTATAACTACATATATAAGAGTAACTACAAATATATTACAATGACTGATAATGATGTATATTTGTCACACTTCATTTGGTGTTTTAATGCTTATACAACATGGTGAATCTGATACAGGAGGGTCCACCTGACTCTCAGGGGTACCAACCAAATGCCATGAGTGCTGTATGGTAGATTTCCAGATTTGCTTTTGAGAAAGATCCAAATTTCTAAGGGTGTTTTGAATGTTGGTATTCTGAAAGGGAACACAATGCTGATCAACTTTGAATCAGGAGCTTGTTGGTTAAGAATTAAAAATGTATGCTTTAATATATTATGTATGTATATATACCTGTGTATATATGTGTATATATAATTAATGTGAAGAAGTAGTGTGGTGTAGAAGGTGCTGCATTGAATTTCTGTTGTGAAAAAACTGCATGAAGATCCTTTTTTTAGTTGTATCTCTTCTTTCAGTGCAAGACTTTCAGCATTGGACCAAATGACACTGCGAGGCATTGCATTCGTTTGGCCCTGGAGCACCTTGGCCTGGATGCCATCAGCTGTGGACAAAATCTTGATGGTATCTATTGTTTTTTTTGGAAATTTATTTTGAAGTAAGAATTAGTTTATGTATACTAATTCTTACTTCAACTTTTATACCAATACTTACTATTTAGACGGCATGTGAATATTCACACATCAGGGTAGGATGGCCAGTTCCTTTCCCTGTGCTGGTTATGGTTTCCCAGGATGATCTGATACCCGAAAAATCACAGAGCTTAGGTGAAGCTACAGGTACCCAGAGTGCCTTACCCGGGAATCAAATGCAGGACCCTCCAGTCAGTAGTCCATAGCTCTACCCCCTAGACTACCGCGATCCACATTTTGTGTATATACTATATATATCTAAACACAGTAATCAACCCAAAGGTTGGTTTGGTAGGTGAATGTTATGTTTTATGTTGGCATTAATATATGTGTGACATTGAGTTCTGTTTAATGTTGTGAATTGTGATTTTTCACTTCCTTGGCAGTCATGATTGGGAATTTTATGCTTTACAGACTTGGTGGATGGATTCCAGCTCTGGGCTAAATCAGGATGTGACAGAGGCAATGATGGAGACTCACCATATCCACTTCTGGGTCATGAAAGGCCCTTTGCAATCAAACTTCATTGCCTGAGACAGGCCCTCAGCACAGAAGAAGGATTTGATCTTGATCATTGCAATAATTTGTATGGGACTGATCCACTTACCAGATGTCAATTCCTTTTAAGGTAGGCTAATTTCAAGACCATGGAATGATATTTGACTGTCAAAAATAATTTTCCTAATTGATTACAGAATATAGATAATAATTCTGTTCAGCGTCAAAGGAAATATTACCTGGAATGACAAAAGAACCCACTCCAGAAAACTTGGATATGGTTGCCAACATTTTATATTGTTAATGAAGCTAATTAGATGTTACCAGAATGTAGTAAAGTGACCAAGACAGATTTCTCTAAAGATATTCTGTGTGAGAAAAAGCATTTTGTTATGCTGCAGGGAATGCTGTGAAGTTAAATGCAGTCCTAGGCATTAATGAAAACTCCACATTAGAAATTCTTTATGGAAATGTCATTTGATTTTACCTGGATTAAGGGTAAATGTCCCTGCCTGCCTGTTTTTTATGGCCTTCCAATGTCAGATTGACAGAATCTATTCATCTTTTCACAAAGTGTAACTTTAGAAAAGTGTAGCTGGCCTGTTACCAGTGGTATGAACAAATTATGATAAAGTTTAAAACATTTATTTTAATCCAGGATACAAAAACTGTCTCTAGGATTTTTAATAATCAAACCACTTTACTTTTCCACATAAACTTTTTAATTTTTACTACCCAGGTTTCGTTATAACATAACATCATCAGGTGATGTTATGTTATGATGAAACCTGGGTAGTAAAAATTAAAAAGTTTATGTGGAAAAGTAAAGTGGTTTGATTATTAAAAATCAGTATGAAGATTTTCCACCAAGTTACGCCAGAAACTGTTTTATTTGTCTCTAGGATATTTTTGGTCCATTAAAAGTCTTTGTTTCAATCAGTCATGAAAACTTCTAGGCCAATTGACATAGAGGCACTTAATTTGCCACTGTATGAGGTAGTTTGAAAAGCTCAAATTGAGATAAGTTGCACCACTAATGCATAATAAAGTTATTTTTATTAGAATCTCTTGAAAGGATTTGCACCATGTTTCTGCTAGATTGGTGTATTACATGGTTTTCATTATTAGAATGAAGCAGGGTGAGTGATTTCCGAAAAATGGGCAAAAAAGAATGTCATATTTGGTCAAACATTATTTTTGCAAGGCAAATAGCCTCAGTAGAAACTTAATAAACATCACAGTAAATCTGTATCTTTGATTAAAATAATTTATAAGTGCTTCCAAAGTTTTTTGAGGCTGTATAAACACAAGTGATGCAGAATGTTCTGATGCCCTGCTGAGGTGAATGCTCCTAGTTTCAGTAATGAAATCCATTATATGTTGATGGATGGTAGGAGAGTGAAGATGTGTGAGGTTACTGTTGCTCTGGGCATCTCCAGTGAATGGTTGCATTATATTTTGCATCAAAATTTGGGCCTGAGGATGCTATCCAAAAGATGGTTGTCGAGGTTTTCTCACAATTAACCAAAAAAGAAATTGAGTGACATGCTCCAAGACCAGCTTGCAGCTCTTTCAGCAAAAGTCTCAGGACTTTTCTTCGGGGCATCACTTCATCACTGTGGATGGACCAGTGGGGGAGTCTATACCAAAGAATTTGAAATCTATTCCTTCAGGTGGGAAGGTTATGACAGCTGTGTTTTTTAGATTCCACAAGGAATAATCTTCATTGAACGTATGAAAAAGGTTCAAATTATTACAGGTGCACACTATGCATCATTATTAGACCGTTTGAAAACAGAGCTTCACGAAAAAAATCCATAATTGGCTCACAAAAATTTAAGAGCGGATACCTTGATCTCATTCCTCTTTTTCAAATGAGAGACAATGTGTTTGCTATGCCAAACTTTCGAACAAAACCAACAACCTGACCAACTAGCAAGCTGACCTCAGCTTCCAACTTCTCATGATTTTTCACCTTGACGGCAATTTTCAAAGTTACATGATTTCTTTTAGCACCACACTTTTAGATGCCATTTTTTTTGTTATTTTACTTTCTGAAGAGCTCAAAATAATTGGGCATGTACTTTGGAAGGTACAAAAGTCCATGGAAAGAACTGGCCGTTGATGAAAATTAAAGTGTGGCATTTTTGTCAACAAGTAAGTTATTTGCTTCATGTAGCATGGGTAATTCATAATTTACAATTCTGATGGAAAAATTAAAAATTATTCAAATATGGTTTTTGTTCATGGCAGATAAATAAATAAAATAGTCTATTCCTGGTATCAACTGCAGCTGAAAGGAGTGGAATTTTCACTTGTAGTGGAATTGAATTTTGAGAATGTGTGCAATGCTAATCAATTGCAATGTGCAAATTCATTCAATGTATATATTCAATTAGCCATTTTGGATAAGTTTTTATTTTGTTTAAATTACAAGTTTGCAACTAAAAATCACAGATTAAGAAAGTGTTTGTTTTTATTTCATAATACTAAAAATCACCTTGATTTTTAGCCATTTTTAAAAATTTAGTTAATTAAAACATAGCATTACCTATCTGTAGGTTTTTCTCACTTCCCTTCATGCATGGGTGCTGCAGTGGGTTTTTTTCTTAAAGGACAAAAGCCTTATTCCTTATGTTTTTCTCCCAATGGTACATATCTTTATGCACTCTTTGTACCCATGCATGTTCATTGTAAATTGATCGTCATTAACTAGTTCTTGTTATATTATTTAGCACTTAAATGTAATTGTATTTTCATTGAATGTATTTGATGATGGGTTAGATGGAAGAAGGGACTGCCACAGTCTCAACCTCACCTGAATAAAGCCAAATAATAATTATTATTGATAATGAATTCTAGCAATCTTTTAAAATTTGCAAGCTTGCTATGGAGTCGGAATAATCTGACTGTGTTGGACAAAAGAAGAAAAATAAGATGGCAGACTCTGAAGAAATATACTCAAGGGCCACGAGGACTTTGGGAACACTAAACAGCATAACTATATGAAGCTTAATTTCCCTGCTCTCCTCTTTATTGAAGGGAATGAAGTCCCCAGGGTTTGAAGGTAAAAAATAAGGGAAACTTGACACTTCCACACACTTTTAATGTTCTACGACCATTGTTTCGATGCTGTGCTTCATCATCAGGTGGTGCCTGGCATCACCTGATGATGATGCCCAGCATCAAAGCCATGGTTGTAGAGCATTGAAAGTGTGTGGAAGTGTCAAGTTTCCTTTATTTTTACCCTCATCATGAAGGAATTCCACAAAGTTAAGCCTGAAACTGTTAATTTCTCCCCAGGGTTTGTTCATTGAAAAAGAGAAGACTCAATGGCCTCTCTTCACATAGGCTGAGGGACACTTGTGATTCTAAGAGGTTAGGTTGCACAGGATATGGTGCCGAATGGTGCCACCTTTATGGCAATGGAAAACATCAACGGGAGAGTGGACAGAACTTTCCATTGAGAAAGTGGCAGATCAAGAAATTCAACCATATATATTGAGATTATGTTACATTGAATAAAAGCATTTGCTGCAGTAAAGATGCAAATGAGTAAAAATTGAAATATCAAACTGCCAACATTATATACACATCTGGATAAGTGTTCCTAAGTTTTAGCAAGTTACTCTATGATAGCATTCAGTTCACCTGTTGGTAAATAATATACTGTAGTCAAGGCTAAATCTTTGATACTCATTTGTGGAAACATTTTTGAGTCATCTTTGATTTTTTAATGTATAATAAATAATATTCTTGTTAAAGTGAGCAAATGCTTATAATGTGTATCTTCTTTTGTAGAAAAGTGCTTGACACTAATAGTTGCACTAAGATAACTTACAGCCATAAAATTGATGAGTGTGGTTTTCAGTAATAAGTCATTGTATTAATATGAGAGCTATCTGTTTCTTTCTTTTTCAGATGCAAAAACGTGGGTATAATGGTATGCCCAACGGAAGGAAAGATTTTATCCAAGAAGAAAAACCGCAAGTCTCCCATTCGAATTCGTCAGGTTTTCCGAAGAAGCATCAGCACTAAGGGAGAGGACCGGAGTGGGGATGGTGGGAGTTCAAATCCTGGCCCAAGAGGGCATGAGCGTAATGGAAGGGTGCTCTTTGGGGTCCCCCTCAACAGGGTCATAGATAATCAAATTCCCAAGCCTGTCAAGGTTAGTAGTATTATTGTTGAGAGATGCTTGGTTTGTTGGTTTGTTGGTTGGTTGACTGCACAGGGAAAAGTCCCATCATCTACATCTACTCAATACCCTGAAAGTCGCCGCTAGGGTGTGTGGCGGGGGGTGTTAAGGCACCACCCATAATTTACAAAGAAAAAAAACCACATGCAGAGGCCACAAATTTATAGTCCACAAACCAAACATGCTAAACATTCATGCAAGAACCCTTTCACCCCACACATATGCAAACCAACAAACTACCAACAAACATATGCATGCACCTACATATAAACCTAATATCTTTGAATTTTTAATTTTGGTCTGACTTACAACTTAAATGTTTTTAATATTTCTAGAGGGACTTTGGTTTCTTACTATTATGATTTCTGATTGTCCTGGGAAAGAATGAGTATTTGAATCTCTCTGTATTGGAATCTATCTCCCTTATTTTATCTTTGTCGTCTAATCTACCAAATAGTGTGGGGCCATTATAGTTCCTTTAATGTCATCGCTAAACTCGCTGGTTCCGAACCTTTCTAAAAAATCTAAGTCTCGCTTGTTCTGTTCCTATTTCAAGGGGCCCCCAGCCTAATTCCCCTAAGAGACCTGTTACACTTGTGCTCTTATTATCAATATTTTTAACAAATCTGACGGATTTTCTCCGGACTTTATCTAATTCTTTTTGCCAGATTTTCTCCCAAGGATCCCAAATACTTGCGGCATATTCCAAATGTGGTCTAACTAGAGCAAAATAACACCTCTCCTTAACTTTCTCATTACATTTCCCCACCACCCATTTAATGATGCCCAGTTTCTTTAAAGCGGATCCGCATATTGTCCTGATATGTGCTCCCCATGAAAGGTGCGGTGTCTGAACTACCCCCAAATATTTTACTTGTTTGGCCGTAGTTAGTGCTGAACCCTCTATTTCGTAGTTTATGTCCTGTTCGCCACTTCCCTTCAGTTCCCTTCTCTTTGTTTACACTTTAGTGTCATGACTTGCTGCCATTATTATTTATTGATGCTTGGCTAGTAATCATTAAAAAAAAGTATCTAAAACTTAGGGTGAATTACAAGTATAAATGCAATGTCATCCCATTATCCAAAAATTTATCCAGTTTGAATAATTTTGTAAATAAATCCATGCGACTTAAAAAAGTAATCATTAAGGGTGATGAATGCCTTCATTGAAATTATTGTACCCATTTTGTTTACTCCACTTGCGTACTTCACTGTTGAGCATAACTTCAAATGTTGGTTTATCTACAATTGATATTTTTACGACATAATGTCAGTTATATCAATTTACCCATTTAATTATACAGCAATGTAAAAAAAATTAATTCAGTATCAAATTTTTATTTGTCTGTGTACTCTTGTGATGAAAATATTTCACCCAGAAGTGGTAGAGGGTGAGGCATTCTTTGGCTGGCTCTCACCTTGCATCACCACCATCACTGCCACTTTGGGATTTACCCCATTCAGCTCAATTCTCTGAAATTCCAGAAATAACACAAATGTGAAAAGTACTTCAAGCACCTCTAGCTTGTATACTCTGGCACATTGTGGTGATCCAAGCACATCACCTATTGAAACCTGTTTGACCTCTCCTCTAGCTACTGATTTAAAATAACTTATTTTTCATTGCATGGAACTTTCATTTCATATAAAATAAAAGTGATTATCTGAGAACTTCAAAAAATGTTATTGCCTTTAGTCAGTGACAGACTTAATTGATATTTGCTTCCTCAGTGAATTTTGCTCAAAACTTACCTCTTTGAGGAGTTTAAGAGTTTGATGTTGTCTCTAAGAGCATAGTATTTTGCTTGCCAAAAGTTGAATGCCCTGTATTTAGAGCATTTTCAAGCACTTAATGAAATGGAAGTTGTTTGGAGTTTTGCATGGCAACTTTTGTGCCATAATTACCAAATTTCCCTGCACACAAGATGCACTGTAATATTTGAGGTTAGATTTTATGAAAATTGCTTGAATCTGACAGAAATGGATTTTAATTTTGAAATGGAGATTATTTCTACATTTTATGGAGAATGTTTTAGCATTAACAAATTAGCAGCTATATCATGTTTATTCATTTTAGAATTCCAGAAATTCATTATCCTCACTGCAAAAATCATTTCTGCAGTTGTTTTCATTGGAGTTGTCACTTTCCTTGTGCTCAGTTTCATTTTCACTGCCATCTAGCACATTGCTAATTTCACTGTTTTAAAAAGACATTATGGTAGTCTCACTTTCAACTTTTTACAAGCACTACTTCAACCAGTCATAAAAACTAGAATTCAACCGATGTCTCATTCATCCTGTTGGTGTGATGTAATGAGTTGGTGATTTGAAACCTTTCTTTTTTATTTAAGGGGCAGTTTTTATACTATTTTAGTTCTGGTATGTGTGAACACCATTTCTCTTTGCAAATCTCTCACACCATGATGCCGTCCCCAAAATGGGGTAAAAATGCCTTTCAACTGCCCCATTTCCATATTCTTCGAGGGTATTTTATGACTTTTAAGTTTAAATGCAATACTGTATTACATTCTTCTCTCTTTAGAAATCATTATGCTATTTTAATTTTAACTTTTTATTCAATACTTAGTTTATCAGGTAAGGTACAATGTCTTGGCAGAGGGGCAACTTCTCTGTCAGCCCAATGCATATAAATTTCACAGTAAGGCCTATTGTGAGATTCAACTATAATTACTACATTGTATGCATTTACGATTTATTTCAGAATTTTTTTAGGAAGTACTTTCAAGTAAATTTGTAAACTCTTCTTCTTAATACTGGCTCAAAGCAGAGATATTGTTGAAATTTGTAAAAAGGTAATAAAAATCTTTACCTGATGTGGGGAAAAATACTTAATTGTATTTTTCAAGTGAATCAGCTAACATTTCACAGGTCGGAAGTTATCCCCATATACTCTTGGCCCATAAAATGGAGGTTGATTTTAGAGAAAATTTTAGAGTACATAAATGTGCCTTGTGGGCCTAGGAATACATTATCTTATTATTAGTTTAAAAAATGTGGTATTAGTATTTTTGTGACATTATCATTTGCGATGGTGATATTTAAATGAATGGAAAATATTTGCCTTTTTCCGGACACATATTTATGTAAAATATTTGTGTTTTTCTATGCATTAAACAGGGAATGCTGATGCAGGTATTCCTTAAAGGACCCTCAACACAAGGAATATTTCGCAAGTCGGCAAATGCTCGCTTGGTTAGGGAGCTACGTGAGAAGTTGGATTCAGGGAAAGATGTGGATCTGGATCACATTCCAGTATTAACAACAGCTGCTCTGCTTAAGGAGTTTTTTCGATCTCTCCCAGATCCATTACTCTGTGCACACTTATTTCCAGACTGGATGTCTGCTCTTGGGTGTCGAGATATCAGTGAAAAGATTTGTCGTCTTAAGAGGTGAGGGTATAGCCATTAATATTCCTGCCAAACTTTGCCACATTAATGAGAAATCAATGCACATTCCACAGAAATAATATTGGGTGTCAACTGCTCTGGGATTGATGATCTAAAATATTTCCTTGAATAAAGTATGCATCGAAGGTGATATAGTAATCAGATCCTGGAGATTAACTAGTCATGCCATTTGCAGCGGACAAATAGTTACAAGGTGAATGAGGAGAGTGCTGAAAGTTCAGTACTAAATTCAGTATGCCCTTGCTAATCTCCATCCCCATATTACTTGAACAGATACAGGTCATGTATTGTAAGTGCCTTATTAAGGGGGTGCCTTATTAATCCTTTGTTAAATAGAATACAGGCAAAAACCTAGCTTAAAGCCAGACATAAATCATCAGAGAGGAGGATTTGTAGAAAAATGTTTGATATTAATGTACAGAAGCCATATTTAATTTAAAGCCTATTGAGATTAACAAGAATAGCAGTGACCATTAAAAAGTACCTGATTCAGCATTTGCTAGATTAGAGTTTTAATTTGATTCTACAGAAAATTTTGAACTTCAAATTTGTTCAAAACTAAATAAAAAAATATTTACATTAATCTCATGGAGCACACGTGGGCATAAGTGTATGTTTAAGTGGGAGGGATTAAAAAGATTTTTGTAAATTTTATAGGGAAGGCAAGAAAATAGAAGGGGGAATTTCTAAATGTGAATGTCTTACAAAAGGTAACATAATGATGCAGTGGCCATCAGCACATGATATTCAATTTGACCCTTCCACTATTGAAATAATGCCATGTTGGTTTTTTTGGAGGTATCAATTAGTTCAGTTTTGATTTACACATGTGCATCCATGCAGTAGGGCATGAAACTCATTTAATTTTCGGTGAAGTTATTACAGTTTCTGTTTTATGGTCCTCTTTAAAATGAACCCCTTTCCTCCTTGCAGTGTGGTGGACATGCTTCCTGCAGCCAATTTCCTGCTCTTACAGCATTTCCTCTGCATTCTCCGCCACATAAGCTCACGCTCAAGGGAGAATCTCATGTCATCATTGAATTTAGGGGTGTGTGTGGGACCATCTTTACTCTGGGTCCCTAGTCTGACACCAACATCATCTCGAACAGTTCCTGCTCTTGTCACCTTGCTCATTGACCACTGTGAAGCACTCTGCGGACCTCATGTAGTTTCACTCCTTGGGGAAGCTCCTGAAAGAGATGCTACTCGTCTGGACAGTGGAGCAGAGGAATCAGATAGTTTGCATTGTAAGTTTCTGAGCAGCTAAATGGTTTAGCCCTGGTCAATTTTCTGGGTCAATTTTTGGGAAGACTATTTGGTACTCAAGTTTAATTCATAACAAAACCTGATTTGATCCTCTTAGGCTAGAAGAGTAAATTACATGTGGGTAGGCATTGGCAAAAGTGTATTCAGAGCATAACTTTTCAGTGTTTAACCTTTTTTGCTTCACAAGCTAACCTAAAATTTGAGTGTTTAAGTCCAAATCAGAGACATTGGCAGGTGGATTGTTTAAAAACTGAGGTGAAATTCTGACTCATTGTTACATTTGTCTTGGCCACTGACTGTTTGATGTATCTGGAAATATTGTACGTTGAAATTGATGATTTCGTAATGAGAATATTTGTGCTCAAAATTGGGGTGGGATACACAAATGCCTTTTTTTGTTAAAACAAAGTTCCTTGGTCTGCTTAAAAGCTTTGCTTAAAATGTCATGTATTCATGACATGAAGAGCATTTTTCTATGAGCATCAGGTTCAACTTGTTAAGTGGAAATACAGTTAATTTGGTTTATTATACTAATCTTAATTATTTATTTTTTATTAATTATAACTTCAAAATTTTCCGTTTTAATTCTACTCGGAGTTTCCTTCTGTGAGATCGTAATAGAAATAGCACATGTAATTTCATGCATGTCAAGGAATTGGTTTTATGCATTGCAAAAAAAATGAATCCAAAGTTGTTTCATTTCATCAATTTTCTTGTAAGATGAATAAATGATGTTCTTTTATTTTTCATTGTATTTAGAGAAATGTCTACTATTTTAGTATTGCCAGTTTATAGTGGCTCATATTACAAAACGGAATCACAGACATCTACTTACAAGTTAACAATAACAATCAGACAAAATTTCAACCAACAGTGAAGTAGAAAGGTTCCAGTTACTTTTTAGAGTTATAAAGTAGCATAGGGCTTGGGTAGTAAATACATATGAGGATGGAGAGAATGGATTAATGCTGCCAAAAAGTGAATTTCAGTAGGAAGAGAGGTGTAAGAATAGCAAGCATTAAATGAGTGAAAATCTAAGAATGGGCATATAGTGTTTTGAAGTCACTGCCAGTAGGTTAGGATCATTTTCCTGCAAATATGTTTTTCTCCTTCAAATCAAATCTCAAATTGAATCAGTAGACATGATATGAGTTTGAATTGGCCCTACATGGTTCTGCCCTCTTGAGTGAATTTTCAGTTATTAGACAAAGTTATTATAACCTCAGGTTTTATTTTCTTATTCATTTTTATATGTAACTCCATTTGATATTATATCAATTGTTAAAAAATTTTAAAAATCCAACAGTAAGGATATTTATGGTCTGTCTAATTCCCTATTCAAGGACATTATTGTTTTCATTGTGGAACCATTAGCAATGTTACTCAACGTTTTGAGACAGGTCTACAATTTTGGCTGTAGAGTCCATAGTTAATTATGTCGTCAATGCATTTGAAAAGAAGGAATCAGTCTCTATGACACTATGTGATCTTAATAAGACTTTCGACTGTTTTAATAAATCAATATTACTATCAAAACTAGAATGTTATGGTGTTAAGGGAGTTGCACTGAAACTAATGAAGTCATATTTGGATGATTGCCACCAATTGGTTGAACTTGATGGCTGTTTATCTGCAGCTCTTAAAGTAAAATGGGTTTTCTCACAGGGCTCTGTGCTTGGCTCAGTACTTTTCATCGTCATGATTAATGATTTTCCCTGTAATATGTAATCTAAATGTTCTATATGCTGATGACACCACTTTTGTGCAAAAATGTCAACATATAGAAGATGCAAAGGTACAATCTAGCACTACCTAAAGACAGGCTAAGGAATGGTTTCATATTAAACATTCACATTTAAATACTAAAAAAAACCCAGCATATTGTATGCAGTCTCACATAAAGAATAACTGAAATTGAAACTGCTAAAATACTAGGAATTTATATTGATACAAGACTTAACTGGGAGACTCACATCAGTCAGCTCTGTAATAAACAGAGTAAAGCTGTTTGTATGTTAAGAAAGCTCAACTTTCTCATTTAAAATGAGTATCGTTTAACAGCTTACCATGCCTTCTTTCAATGTCATTTGAATTATGGTATTGAGTTATGAGGTAATTTCCCACATGTTAAACGAATTTTGCGTAACAAAAGAGAGCTATTTGCTCTCTTGCTAATATGTGACCACGTGATTCCTGCAAACCTTTTTTTATTAGGTATGTAATCATGACTGTTTTTAGTTTATATATCTTTAAGGCACAGATTCATGTGAAAGTTGATCTAGAAACATACCAATTAAGATCTCATATCCATAACCACGCCACAAGGAGTAAAGCAAATCTAAATACTACTTATTGTAGATTATCATCAACTTACAACATATTTCATAATATGAGCATACGACTGTATATCTATCTTCCTACTCAGTTGAAATTGGATTGTATCCAGAGTTTCAAGAATAGGGTAAATACCTGGCTACTTGCTTGCCTACTTTAGTTATTTGATGAATTCTTTTATCACAATCTTCATCGCATTTAACCCTTTGCACTTGGGTGCTTTTTTTCTGGATTGCCTTAGTCTACTCAGGATTTAATTTTTTAAATGCCCCAAATTTACCAAGAATGGCACTAGAATGAAAAACTGGGTTCTTTTCATACAAACTAATTTAATTGGATTTTTTTACTAAAATATTGATAAATTTATTGATAAAACATAATTTAAACACTCTATCTTTTCATGGGATGATATTTTTGGAAGCATTCACTAACGGTTTACATTCAAATGTCTCACAGATATATATCGTCTCTCTTATTCCACATTTTATTTTATGGTTAGAGCAAACCTCACAATCTTTGTTTTTTATTAGATTGGGGTGTGATTATATGGAGTTTCCCATCTAAACGTTGCTCTATGTTTGTGGATGGTAATCTAACCCTGGAAGTTTGTGACACATCTCGGAATTCTCCAACGAGATTTTGTACTAGTTTTTCTAATAAATTTCACATGAGGGATTGGTTTTTCATTTTTTCTTTGTTGGTATTCTTTGTACAATATATATGAATGTACCCCCTCCTACTCAAGATTCCTGATTAAGCAACAGATAGAAAAAGAATGTTTGATGAGACAGCTGACGCTAGGAAGAAAAGGAAATGAAAGAGTCCAAACCAGAAAGCAATGAGTTACAGAACACCTGACTGAGGTAACTTAACATTCTGGCTATCTTTTTTCAGAAACAGATCATCTCTCAAAGGTATTGCTTGACATTTAGCTGACTTCCAATTAATGAAGGGCAAACAATGTAAATGAAAAAGAACTTACAACACAGCAAAGAGATAACAACAAACATCTGCATAGTTGGTGGCATTCTTTGGAGATGGCATTTATGTTGATGACAACATTATGGGTCGATACTATTTATTCTAAAAAAAGCCATGCTTTACTTTCCTTGTCCTTTCATGCAGATGATTACAAGTAAAGTTATTGGAAAATATAGACAAAAAACCAAATTCCCCACATGGTGAAACTCCGTGTTGAGTGTGGCTCGACATACGAGCTGCTGCCGCTGCTAACCGTGTCGAGTCACACTCACCATTCAAGTGCAAAAGGTTAAGAACTTATGTTTATATATTAAATAATATTTATATTGATGACATTTAATATGTTTATACCATTTTAAAAATGAAAAAAGTGTTATTATAATGCTTCTGCTTTAATTCTCAATTTTTGGGTTTGTTCACATTCAAGGTATTTTAGTGTGTCTGTATGAAGGCAAATCAATCTTCTTTCTGTGGTCTACTTGATATTTATTCTTGCTTCAGCCATATTGCAAAATTAGAAATTAGACTGAGTGCCTGTGTTCAGAGATTTATAAGGAATTAAACTCACCCTGTGAGTTTATCATCAAAATCATGAAAATTCACCCAATTTCATATTTTATACCTCTTTTCAGCTGGTGGTGGACTTCGCATGGATGATTCATCAATTGACAGTCTAGAAAGGGAATTACTGGAATCAAGCCCACCACCTCGAAAAGATAAGATGTCATTGAGCCGAGATTCTGGGCTCACTATGTCAGACACGCAGCTTTACACACCAGATGAAGAGGATACTGGTTCAACAAGTGGTAGTGGTAGTGGCATGGGCCGAGCCCTGCACCCAAGGTTTTCGCCCAACTATACTCCAGCAAATTCCCAGTTTACTTCACCTCCCCCCTCCAAAGTCCACTATCACAACAAGGTGGCGGCATCGCTGTCGACACCACAATCCATGGTGGCTCCCTTTGGAACCACGACCGAGAAGATCCGATCGGTGATGAATATACTGCCGGAGCCAAAGAAGTATGTCCGCGTATATGCTGGGTGGGATGAACGCATGGAATGCTTTCGCAAGGGCTGTGGAGACTCGGTATATGCCAAACCAGTTGCAAGGCATACACAATCACATAGTAGCCAGCCCCATGTGATCAATCCTAATTTTCAGAGGCAAGACTGGTTTCGGCAGAGATCCCAGCTAAAGAGGGTTGTGTCGAAGCAGAGTGGCCAGACATCCTCTGGGAGTAGCACGAGTAGCAGCTCAAGTAGCAGTGGCTCAAGTAACAGGAGGAGAGAGGTAGAAGAGCGGGGAGGCGGTGGGACGGGCGGCGGGGTAATGGTGCTCCTTAGGCGCAGTGCTTCCGATGAATCCCTGCCTCGGGCGGCGTTCGGCTCGCCCCTTGACGTGCCTCCGACCCTCCGCGGGAAGGGACGCGCCCCATTGCCCCCTCTGCTGCCTGTCGACGACGGCACTAGCTTCTTCGGCAAAGGTCTTCCGCGGAGGCAGAGCCACCCCCAGGGATCCATGTCGTCGTGTGTGAGCAAGCAGAACACCAGACGGCACACGAGCGTTGGGGAGTCGCCGCATCACACCCAACTGGCCCGGAATCTGGAGGAGAGGCTCGCCGAGCCTCCGTTCCGCCCCTCGGTGGCCATACCGAGGTCCAAGTCGGCGCACCACTTACCAGTTCCTTCCTCGGCCGCGTCGTACCCCGTAGCCGAGGGGGGCGGGTGGGCGAGGGCTGCGGCCCACGGCGGCCGGCCCAGCGGTGGCAGGCCCAGCGGCGGCGAGGGCGCGGACCGGTCTTGCGACTCGAGTACCCTCTCCGACGACGACTCGACGCCGCACGTGTCGCGCTCCAACTCGCGAGGTAAGGACTGCCACGCGGCGCCCGCTACCTGGGATGGCCTTTACGGCAGCGTGCTGCAGCACTCCTCGTCCACGGTGCTCCCCACATATGAAGAGACGATGACGCGGCGGTTGGGGCCGCAGACAGAGGTGGTGCGGGCTGCACCCGCGACCACCATCGACCAGTGCCCCGACAGCGACTCCGAGAGCACGGGTGGCGATAGGGGCCCGCCGCCCCCACCGCTGCCGCCCAAGCTGAGGCACGGGAGCGGCGACGGCCGGTGGATTCCGCAGCCGCACGCGCCGGTCGTAGGCGCGGCGCCGCGGTTGCGAGCGGCGGCGGGCAGGCCGCCGGCGGAGGGGGAGAGAGCAGGGCGGGCGGGTCGACGGGATGGCGGCGCGGCCCAGCGCTCCAAGTCGCTGCCACCGGCTGGCAAGTCGTGCGGCGAGGGGAGGCCGCCGGCGGAGGGCGACGTAGGTCGGGTGGAAGACACCGCGACGACCGGGTGTCGGTGTGCGAATGCACCGCCGCCCACGGTGCGCTCGGAGCTCCGCGAAGAGATCAGCTGGAGTGTGTCTCGCCTGCGGAGTTTGTTTGCGGGAGGAGCGAGGGGCGATGGTGGAGGCGGAGAGGGTCCGCCGCCATATAGACACCCACCTTCTTGCTTCCCTACCCACCGCGCTCCTATCACCAACTCGCACTTCGCCGTGGACAAGGGTGCCGCTGGCGCGTCACCGGGCCGCGCTTCCGAGAGGTTGAGTGGAGAGAGAACTTCGTCGGAGCATGGCGAAGAAGAGTCTTATGTGTAAATGTTTTACACTGTCGTGGAAAGAAGTGGAATGTTAATTATAATAGCATTCGTTCTACCTTCCTTGGTGCTTTCCACATGTGCTGTCATCTCATATTTTATGATTGATTCATATACTATGTGATAAATTTATTTTTACAAATTTTTATAACTTTTCCTTTTTGCGAAATGGTAGGTGTTATTTTTGTATAGCTTACTGTGGCATTTAATATGTACAGAAGTTATTTTTATCAAGTTCATTCAAATTGTACTTATGGATGCCATATAACTAATCATCCCTGCCATGGTCATTAAATTCTTTTACACATGCTGCATCGTGTCACATAGAGTATTATCCAGTCATCAAAAAAAGTCACTGCGTTCAAGTGGTGACTGTTGAATATGCCCTGCTTACTGTGTTCATATGTCCATAAAACTCATTTCAAAATGCATTTAAGCTGCATTGTTTCATCAACATATTCATCAGTTTTGATGGAGGAGTGCAGTTATGATTCTCTCAGGGCCAATATAATTTTCTGGTTACACTTTTAGTTAACATATATCTTTGGAGTTAATATATGATTAAGCCAAATATTGAGCTATTTTGAAAATACTGAATTTGAAAGAAGTGTAGCTGAAATCATGCCCTTGCGACAAATGTTGATTTAAACAAGTTATGTCTGTCATCAAGATTATTAATGGAGTTGTGAAATCTTTTTATGTAAAATATTGTAACTAACCATATTATCTGTTTCAATAAAAAAGAATTTTAGTAGATTTTTACCAAAGGATCAATTTGCAACAGACTATATGCTAAGGTATTCAGACTGTCTATGTTGGCAAACCAAGCCTGATTTAGTGGCCTATAACCACCATATCTTACCAACTATTATTTAGTGGAGAGGTTTTTCTTAGTGAGGGTGCTATTTTTCTGCAACGTCTCCCACCTCCTGTAGGTGGGGAATATGAGGGTAGCCCATTACTACTCTCACAATATTATTCTCTCATGTTGGTGCAACTGTGAGTAGATGCCCTGTGACATTGCAAATCATTCCAGTGTGCTGTAGACAGTAATTTGAATCAGTTGCAGTGCATGTGTTGTTAGAAATGGAAAAAATCAAGTATTGTGCAATGATGAAATTCTTCATAAGAGAAGGTTTAATGCTGACCTACATTCATTTGAGGATTGCATATATATTCCATGACTCTTCTCCTTCAAATTCCAACATGAAGGTTTGGGCAGCCAAGTGTAAACGTGGCTGTGAAAGCCTCCCAAGGTGATCCATGTGAAGGACGCCTGAAAAGTGGAGCCGCACCAGAAATCACCAAAAAAAGTCCACAATGTTATTTTGGAAGATAGTGGTATGAAGATTTTTGAAATTGTTAATATCCAGGGATATCAAAAGAATGCATCAGTTACATTTTGCACAGGAAATAGCATATGACAAAGCTTTGTGCAAGATGGGTGCATGTGCTCACTGTGGGTTGAAAATACATTTGGATGACACTTTCCAAGCACTGCTTGCTGTGCTTTATGAAAAATAAAGTGATTTTTCTCTATCAATGTGTGACAATGGATGAAACATGGATTTGCCATTACAAGCCAGAATCATAACAACAATCCTTGGTGTGGGTAGAGGCTGGTTCTTCAGATCCAATTAAGGCAAAGATGATTCCATTGGCAGGAAAGGTCATTGTGTCGATTATTTTGAAATGCAAAAAGAATTCTATTGATTGATTATCTTGAAAAAGGTAAAATAAATAGCTGGGAAGTACTAGTCTGTAACTTCTAATGAAACTGGATGCAAAAATGCATGAAAGCAGGACAATGCACCTGCTCAAAAAACAGCCCTTGGCGATGGTAAAATTGAAGGATTTGCACTATGAAGTTCTTGAACATCTATCTTATCTCTGAATTTGGTTCCGTCGGACTCCTATCTGTTCTGAAAATTCAAAAGTTAATGGTTAATGCTTTTCACTCAATGAAGAATGCAACTGTATACAAGCACTATGCAATATCTGTGGAAGTTCACTACAGAGACATAATAATGGCACTTGAACAATGCTGGTTGAAATGTTTTAATATTAAAGGCCATTATGTTGAAAAGTAAAACGTTTTTGAAAGGATAAATTGTGATTTTCATCATCGGGTGGAGAACTCAAGATCTACCTTCACTATTTTTTAAAGCTTTTGAATAAATTGAAGAACAATGTGGTTTCAATCCAACAGTCAAGAATATGTGTACCTACTAAATTTAGTGAGTAATTGCACAGGGTATGAAGGATGCAAGTGGGCAAACCCAGAGTATTTTGGTGTGAAGACCAACCTTCCAGTCACATAAATGCCAATCCTGCACTTGACAAATTTCACTCTTCTTCAACCTATGAACCAAAACTCCTTCAAAGTAACTGTCCTGTTGAAATTTTCATACGTCTACTTCTCCACAAAGATTCCAATAAATTCTTCATAGAATCTCTCAAATCTAATTATAACCTTTAACTTTTTAAAATTTAAACACCAATGATTACATTTTCAAATCCCTCGGTTACCTCAATGATACATCTTCCCATACCACTCTCACCAAGAACCTGACCACAAGTTTCCAAACAGAAATTTGGTCTTTCCTCCGATTTGCACCAGAAGCAGGCCTCACCTCCTAAGACATCTTTAATCTCACCTCAGAACACCCCAGTTTTATCTCCTCCCAAAAATATGCAAACTTAACATCCCATGTTGCCCTATGGTTTCCAGTTTCAACTCTCCCGCCAAGACTCCACATTCCTTGACCACCAGCTACAACCTCTTGTACTCTCCTTGCCCTCCTTCATGAAAGACATATTACTTCCTCCACCATTTAAATCTGTCTCCATTCCTTCCACCTCCAACCTACTTAGGACCACCATCAATGTTACTTCCCTCTATACCTTCATTCCTCATTCAGAAGGCTTATCCTCTCTCCAACATTATCTTTCTCTTTACCCCTCACCCCAGCACCCTTTGACTGAGTTTCATCTCAGTCTAGCCACTATCTTCATGGCAAAAAATGCATTTTTGTTCCAAAATTGTTTCTATTAACAAACCAAAAGCACAGCAATGGGATTGAGAATGGTGCCATCATACACCAATCTCTTCATGGGCCACCTTGAAAAGACTCTCCTATCGCAGCAATCCCACCGAACCTCTTTCCTGGGTATACTGCATAGATGGCATTTTTATTCTCTGGACACAGCTTTGAGTCCCTCAATAATTTCTTATCGGCCTTAATTTTTTCTTTCACAGTTTAATTCACTTCTTTCATTTCAGACTCTACCATCACCTTTCTTGACACAGGCATCTCACTTTGCAATAAATAGTTATCCACTTCAGTACATATCAAAGCCACTAACCATCAGCAATGCCTACACTACACCAGCTGTCACCCTTCTTACACCAAACCCTCTATTCCTAACTCTCTCTTTCTAACTGTGGACGCGGGATTTGCATCACCACAGCCACCCTCATCAAATACCTTCACAATCTACATCATGCCCTTCACAAATGTGGTTACCCAGAAAAGCTCCTACAAAATAAAATCCACCACTTCACCCGACCTGAAATACAACATAAAAAGAACCCCACATCTGATGCAGGACTCAAACTAAGTACCACCTATTTCCTCAGATGCCACAGACTGAAGACATTTCTTAAAGAACTGTTTACTATTTTACATGACAATGATGTTGCCTCTTCCTTACTGCCCCAATGCTCCTCTCTCATATACAGACAACCTGGCAATCTTTAAAACATTATGAGATCCAGCAAACATTTGGCAGTCTCCTCCTGACAAATTTCCTCTTATTTGCTCTACTTGCAACTGCCCCCGATGTAAAACATGTCTGCTTATTAGATCTGCTCACTTCATTCCCATGCGTATTGCCTCTCGAAAAACATAATTTATCCTTTGTCATGCAAACAATGGTCCTCATTTTACATAGGCGACTACATGATCCCCCTTATCCATTCTAATGAACGATCCCTGCTGCTCCTGTAATTCTGCCTCCCTCTCTTCTCTTCCTATCCTTTCATATGCAAATTACCACAACCTTTCCTTCGACAAATGTTTCTCACTAACCATCCTAGAATCCCTACCTGACTCAGCCACCAACATATAGATGAGAACTCACGAATCTGCAAATTACTAGCTTTCTGAACTTTTAAAATATCCACCCTTAACCGCCACCTTTACTCCCCTTCCCAGCATACCCTGTACCTCCTCCACCCCAAGATCATATAGTCATCATCCAAGACCTTCCAGTCGGACCTGAGGATGGCTGAAACCTCAAACAATCTAAAATATGAGTGTCCTTTTATGTGTTATATATTTTATTTTGTGTTCTATTGTGCAGGCCATATATATATACACAATATAATATAAAATATTCAACACACAGAAACATAAAGAAAAGACACTCACAGTATGACTTGATGTTTCGATGGCTCGACCGTTGTCATCAGAATAGTGTTCTCGGGGAAGAGCGGAGAGGACATGGGAAGGGTGAAAGGAGGAGAGGTAAGGGACCAATAGGAAGCGGACAAGGTGGGGGAGGGGAAATGTAGGCAGCATTGGATGAAATCAGTGGGCTTGGTTCAGCCTGGGGAGTTTAAAAGATTGGAGCACCCAGATATGCACCATCTCGCGGGTTCTCACCTCTATGCTGCTAGCAGAATTGGGAAGGGTTTCAATCACCGAAACAGAGAAGCAGTCATCAAAAGACTGGTTGTGGGAAGCAGTGTGAGAAGGGATGGGATAATTAAGGAAGGTGGGAGATTTGGTGGAATAGCGGTGGTCATTCATTTGGAGGGAAAGGGTGGCCGTGCATTCACCCACGTAGAAAGCAAGGCAAAAGTTACAGGAGGGGCGATATGTGATGTTTTTTGAGGTGCAGGTGGCTTTGGGTTGGGAGTTTGTAATAAGGGATGTGGAGGGTCTTAGGAGATGGCAGCATTTACAGCGTGGGCAGTTGCATGGTGCGGACAGGGGTGGGGAAGAGACGGGTGCTCATTGGTGGTTTTTCCAGCACTTACTCGGTTCCATCCAGCCTCAGAAAATTAACCCAAACCACTTGCATCCAACCATCCAATAGAAATCTTTATCAATCTCCTCCTAACAAAGATTTCTCATAAAAAATTTGTAGATTCCCTGAAGCCACCATATAACCTTTCTTCTCCCTGAGAAAAAAAAATATATATACACATATATACCCTCGCCCCATTCCAAAATCACGCCCAAACCCTGCAATAAACCTAGATGTAAAACATGTCCTATTTTCCAAAACAGAATCCCATCCCTCTCCCACCCGCTCTTTAACTCTCTCCCACCAATTCCCCACTCCTCATGTACCTCCAGCAATGTTGTCTACCTACTCAAGTGCCAACTTTGCCCTGCCTTTTATATTGGACAGTGTACCACACCCCTTAATATTAGAATTAATAATCATTGAGCCTCATGTAACAATTCCTCCCTGATAGGTATGCTCCCGATCCCCAAACATGCCTCCGAACACAACACTCCCTTTGACCAATGCTATAAAGTATCCAGCTTAGCATCTCTCCCACCCTCAGACCCTCCTCTGAAACTTAGAACACTAGAGCAAGCTTTCATCTGGCTCTTGGATTCCTGGAATCGCCCAGGTATTAATATTAGACACTAATTGCCCCCTTTGTACACATAATTTCATCCGACTCTGCCCCCAACAACTTCCATATTATCCCCACCTTTTGTAAAATTCCCGCGCCTAACGCTTCCCCTCCAAACCCCTCCCCTTGCATACCTTTCCCCCTTCTCCTTTCATCCAGTGCTTCTGGGCCCTCCTCTGCCTCAGTTCTGTTCCCAACTCCTCTTGAGAAAGGTGGTTGCACCACTGAAAATTCAAGACCCAGTGAGTCCCTCTTTTATGTGTTTCTATTTCTGTGTTTGTGTCGACTAGTCCATTTGCAATACATATATATATATATATATCTTTACACAAACACTCGGATAATAAATATTCCACACCCAGAAACAAAAGAAGGACACTTACAGTAGATATTGACGTTTCGATGGCACCGCCATCGTGAAATATATATATATATTTATAGAAATATATATATATATTTATAGAAATATATATATATATATATATATATATATATACGATTTCTTCGAAGTAACGCAAAAGTGTTAAATTCAAAATCACTATGGCTACAATCGATGTCAAATCCCTATTCACCTCCATTCCTCAACAAGAAGGCCTTGCTTCCCTACGCCACTTCCTCTCCAAACACTCTAGCCCTCAAATCCCCAGCACCGATTTGCACATTGACCTGTCTAATTTCTAATTCCATCCTCACCCATAACTCTTTTTCTTTTAATAACAACTTTTACCTCAAAATGGCTGTGCCATGGGAAGTAGATTCACCCCTCATACGCTAACCTCCACCTTGGTGTCCTGGAAGAGAAGTTCTTTTCCAGTTACCCTCTCAAACCCCTCCTGTGGCTTCGTTATATTAAAGACTTTTTTCTACTCTGGTCACATAGCATAGACTCCCTCAATTCCTTCATCTCCCAACTCAATGATTCCTCATCTTTTTCTTTCACCTCCAGCATCTCATCCTGACAGATCACCTTCCTTGATGTTAATATTTTCATAACCAATAACAAATTTTTGACCTTGGTACATACTAAACGTACTAATAAACAACAATACCTTCATTTCAACAGCTGCCACCCCTACTATACCAAATGCTCTCTCCCTTACTCCCTCTCTATCTTAGGGCATCGCATTTGCAACCATCTCGAATCCCTCGACAAATATCTCAATGACCTTCCCCACTCTCTCCTCTAATGGGGATACCCAGATCTGCTCCTTAGCAAAAAAATCCTAAAGCATTCCTACAACCCCAATCCTCCCTCAACCACAGACTCCCACCCTCTCTCAATATGCACCACCTACTTCCCTGGCATCCAGTCTCTCCAATTCATCCTCAAAGACCTGTACCCCATCCTCCAAAACCACAACATTTCGTTCAACCTTCTTCCCAAATGCCTCTCTGTCACCTTCAAACCTTATGCCAACATATCAGATCTCCTTAAATCCACTAAGCCTCTTTCCAAATCCCCTCCCACTCCCAGAATCAAACCCTTTCCTTGCTTGCGAGCAAAATGCAAAACTTGTCCTATTTTCACCACTCCAAGCATCCCCATCCCACCTTTTAACTCTCTCCCGCCCTTCCCCCACTCCTGCTTATCTCAGGATGTAGTCTATCTTCTGACATGCAAACTCTGCCCGTCATTTTACATAGGTCAGTGCTCCACACCCCTGAACCTCAGAATAAACAATCATCGCACCTCATGTAATCCCTCTTGCCTCCCAGATCAAACCCTCCCACCAACTGAAATTTGAAACATCCGCAGTAAATTCCTTAAAGAAAACCCTCAGAGAAAACAATCTCGTGGTCATTAAAGCTGACAAAGGAAATTCCACAACAATTATGGATAGTGCAACCTACAACGATAAGTGCTTGGACTTTTTTAAAGAAAATCACATCATAGAAATTAAAGAGGACCCCACAGTGAAATTTCAAAAAGAATGTAGGAAGGCCCTCTCGAACATCAAGGACCTCCTATCAACCTCGGAGAAATACCAAAATTTAGTGATGAATCCAATAGCCCCCAGGTTTTATGGCTTACCGAAAATCCACAAAACAAACCGTCCCGGTCCGCTCTGTGATATCATGCATCTCATCTCCAGTACACAAACTGGCTAGGACTATCAAGTGCAAATTCTTGGAATACTCGAAATTTCAAGCCACCCATAGTGTTAAAAACTGCATTGAATTAGCCAACACCTTATCCAAAGTGCACCCACTCAAAAAAGGCCTCTTAGTGTCCTTCGATATAGTGAGTCTCTTCACAAATGAGCCCAAAGTGGAGGCAGTGCAACGAGCAAAGGAGATATTGGAAGAAGCCAAAGCCCCCCCAATCATCATAGAGGAAATAATCTCACTTATGAAAGTTTGTGTCAACCAGAACAATTTTTTATTCAATGGTAATTTCTACGAACAACCGGATGGTCTGGCTATGGGTTCCCCTCTGTCCCCACTCCTTGCAGAAATATTTATAGATCACCTAGAGAAGAAACTGTTTAACTGTAAACACCCCCTGTTGAACAAAGTGGAATACTGGTTTCGATACGTGGACGATATACTGTGCCTATGGACGGGAACCACAAGACAACTTAATAACTTCTTACACCTCCTCAATTCCCTAAACGACAACATTATATTCACATTGGAAGTGCAAGAAAATCAGAAAATTAGTTTCCTCGACCTTACCGTGTCCATTGAAAACGGAAAACATGCCTTTACCATCTTCCGTAAGCCAACCTGCACAGAACAAGTCATACACGCCTCATCTAAACATGCAATAAACCATAAATTGGCAGCATTTCATAGCATGCTACACAGAGCACTCAGCATACCACTGTCTAACGAAGAACTCACTAAAGAAATATCCCTCATCAAACAAATAGCTATCAATAACGGCTACACTGAGACATTAATTGACACATTATTAGACAAAAAACGAAAAAAGTTAGCCATAAAACAGTTTTACACTCCCCCTCCACCCACCGAAAAAGAGAAATGGCGACGTATTAGATATTTAGGTCCTACCTCCGGAAAAATAGGCAAACTCCTTAAGGACCTTAACATAAGACCGGCATATTACAGTGAAAACAATATGAAGAACCTGCTCCCCAAAGTGAAGGACTCCACTAACAAGTTGGACCAAAGTGGAGTCTACAGCTTGGAGTGCACGGACTGCGCGGCATCCTACATAGGAGAAACGGGAAGGAGCCTCCGCGTCCGGGCAGCAGAACATCAGCGGGACTTCAGTACCAAAAAAGGGAATTCCCAATTTGCAGCTCACCTCATCAGCGCAGGCCACAACGCAGACTTCATACCAAAGCTACTACACAAAGAGGAGAAAGGAATGAGGTTGGACATCAAGGAACAATTGGAGATCTTAACCGCCTTAAGGGAGAAGAAAACATTAACAAACGACCACCTCTTTTCCTTCCATTCCCCTCTCCTGGACATTCCACAACTCATCCCTAATGACGCCTACGGCCATCAACCCCCCCTGCGAATAACGTCCCTCCATAATCCTTCCCTAGCCCCCGCTACTCACAGTCAACCACTCTCACCCACTCTGACCGCCCCCACCCAGGCAGCGCGTCAGTTTCCCCCCCCCACCCACCCAACCCACACCAACTTGGACTAGTATATATATGTGTGAAAAAAGAATATTTTCTTTGTACGTTCCTGAAGATGCTACAGTGTAGCGAAACTAGTAGAAAATAAATAAGTTATTTTATGTGGAAGCTGCAAAGTTATTTCCAAACTCCTGTAATCCCTCTCCCCATCCACGGGTCTTCCCATTGCTAAATATGCCTCCCACCACAACACCCCCTTCAACCAGTGTTTCCAATCTAGCATCCCTTCCCCCATCCAATAGCCTTATAAAATTTAAAAAAATGGAAATGGCATTTATATGGCTATGCAAAGCCTATCAACATTCGGGTCTCAGTGTTGTTCACTAATTATAGAGGTTTGAAGTGGATAGGTGTGGAATTGTTTTATAAGAGATAGTAAGATATTTTGTTCATCTGCATGTACTTTGTTATTCTTGGCCTGGGTTTTGCCTTATTTAGTCCTGATGATGACATTGCAAGTTGTGACACCTGGGTCATGGATGTTGTAATATCTGTGGATGAAATATTTGTTTTCTGTGCCACTTGGGAATTATTTCTACATTCTCCCTCTCATTCCTATCCCATCTCAACTCCCCTCTGGCCTCCCTTCTCCCTTTTCCCTTCCACAACCCCTTCACCACCACCTGTCCTCCCCTTCTCCCATCCCCTTCCCTCTCTCTCTCTCCCTCACATAGCATCCTTAGTTCAGCAGTCAGTCCTAACTAATCTTACTAATCTAAAGATGGAGCGCAATTCCGTCGAAATTATCAATAAATAACCAGGGAGTGTTCCTTTTAAGAGTGATCTCATATTGTGTTTTGCTGTCAAAGTGTGTGTATATATATATATATATATATATATATATATATATATATATATATATATATATATATATATATATATATATAGTTGATTTCTTCAAAGTAACACGGAAGTGTTGAATAAAAAACTTAGACAGTAACACACAGCACGAGAGCACATAAAAAGAACACTCACAATAATATCTTGATAATTTCGACAGACTCAAGCTCCGTCTTCAACGGAAGAGTCATATCTTATCTTCCGAAGAAGACGAAGCTTGAGTCCATCGAAATTATCAAGATATTATTGTGAGTGTTCTTTTTATGCGTTCTCATGCTGTGTTGCTGTCTCAGTTTTAAATACATACATATATATATATATATATATATATATATATATATATATATATATATATATATATATATATATCATAATATTCTATAGTGCCCATCATAATATTCTATTTATTATATTATAAAGCAGGGCCGACGAACTTGGTCATTATTCAGGTATACATGCCACCGAGCAACCACAAGGAGGAAGAAGTCGATAGGATGTATGATGAGTTAGAGGATATCATCGCTAGTGTTCCTGCAGGGAAACATTTGATAGTGATGGGGGATTGGAATGCGACGGTAGGCGAAGGAAGAGATGGGGGTGAGGTGGGGGACTATGGGTTAGGCACGAGGAATGAACGCGGGGAGAAAGCAATTGAATTCTGCAGGAGACAGGGGTTAGTCATCACTAACACTTGGTTTAGACACCACAAAAGGCGTAGGTATACATGGAAAATGCCAGGTGACTCAGAAAGGTATCAGTTAGATTATATTATGGTTAGGCACAGGTTTAGGAACAGTGTGATAAATTCGCACAGTTTCCCAGGAGCGGATGCGGACTCTGACCACAATTTAGTTGTTATGAAATGTAATGTTCGTTTCAAGAAGATAAGGCAAGGCCGGCGGGTTAAAAAATGGAATTTAGAAGCAGTAAATAAATTAACGAGGAAGGAGTATCAGGAGGCTGTAGAGAAAATGATGGATGACGGTAAAGAACTGAGTGCTATCGAAGAAAAATGGGAATGTATCAAGAAAGGGATATTGGAAGCCGCTAAAGACACTATAGGGACCGTTAACGGGAAAAGGATAAGGAAACCATGGGTAACGGATGAGATGATTGCGAAGATGGATGAGAGAAGAAGATGGAAAAATGTAAACACAGAGTTAGGCAAAATGAAGTACAAAGAGTTAAACAATAAATTGAGAAGGGCCACAAATAAAGCAAAAGAAGAATGGTGGAAAACGCAATGCGAGGATATGGAAAGTTTACAGAAGAAGGGTGAAATTGGTGCTCTATACAGCAAGGTTAAGTTATTATCGGGAAGTAAGAAGGCAAGAGCTGTGCTAACAGTTAAAGATAAATGGGGTAAGATAATAGTTGAACCAGGAAAAATCCAAGAGAGATGGAAGGAATATATAGAAACACTGTATGGTAAAGAACTTAGGCCGACAAGGTTAGACATAGAAAAGGAACATGACGTAGAAGAAGATAGCTTAGGTCCAGGCATACTCGACGATGAAATAGAAAGGGCATTTAAGGAGATGAAAGCAAATAAGGCTGTGGGGGTGGACAATATTCCTGTAGAAATGTTGAAATGGTTAGGGAAAGGTGGGAAAAAGGCCATATATGGACTGATTCGTAGTATCTATGAGGAAGGAATCTGGCCGGAAGATTTTATGAGATCGGTGTTAGTTCCTATTCCAAAAAAGGCAAAGGCTTCGTCATGTGAGGATTACAGAACAATAAGTTTGATATCCCACGCAGCTAAAGTTATTCTCAGGATCATCAATAAAAGGATAGAGAGTAAGGCAAATGATTACTTAGGGGATGATCAGTTTGGGTTCAGGAAAGGAAGAGGTACGCGTGATGCCATTGCAGTAATGAGATCACTAGTCGAGAGGAATATAGAATACAATCAGGACGTTTTTGCCTGTTTTGTAGATTTCGAAAAAGCGTTTGATAGAGTGAATTGGGAAAAATTAATGCGTGTATTGCAGAAAATAGGAATGGATTGGAGGGACAGGAGACTGATCCGCAACCTGTACATGTCTCAGACTGCTCAGGTGCGAGTGGGGAACGGAGAGTCTGGATGGGCAGTGTTAGGAAGAGGTGTAAGGCAGGGTTGCCCATTGTCACCGGTACTGTTCAACGTATATGTAGAGGAAATGATTAAAGAGGCATGGGAAGAACTGGAGGTAGGAATGAAAGTCGGAGGGGAACTCGTAAAATCGGTTAGGTTTGCTGATGACCAAGCATTAGTTGCTCAGTCAGCCAAGGGGTTGCAAGCATTGTTGAGTGAATTGGAGGTTCAGTGCGATAAATATGGGATGAGAATCAATATTAATAAAACAAAGGTTATGCGATTTTCCAGAAAGAAAAAGGCTAAGCTAAATATTAAAATAGGCGGGGAAAGAATAGAGCAGGTAGAGCAGTTTACATATCTCGGAAGTGTTTTGGACCAATACGGTCAAAGTGGTAGGGACGTAAGGAGAAGAATTGCGCTAGGCAAGGAGGCTTTCTCAAGGAGGAGGGAGTTGATGACGGGGACGTTGAGTAGGGATGTTAAGACAAGACTCGTAAAAACTCTGATATGGAGCGTGGCTATGTACGGCGCGGAAACGTGGTCGCTGAAGCAGGAGGATAGACGTAGATTGGAGGCTTTTGAAATGTGGGTGTGGAGAAGAATGGAGAAGGTGAAATGGACCGAGAGGAAAACAAATGAGGAAGTGCTGGAAATGGTGGGTGAGGAGAGGGGTTTGTTGAGAGAAATCCTATGGAGGCAGGAAAAATGGAAGAAAGGCGTATTGAGCGGTAGTGGAATGTTGAAGAGGGTAATAGAGGGGAGAATGTTGGGCAAGCGAGGTAAGGGTAGGAACAGGATAGGGATGTTGGACGGGATGAAGGGAGGAAAGAAGTACACCGAGATGAAGAGGGACCTGATATAGATTAGTTTGCTAGGTGGGGAGTCAAAATGTTTATTTGATAGTTGTGTCCATCCAAAAAACCTACCTTAACCGGTAGATTACCTAATAATAATATATATATATATATATATATATATGTATATATGTATATATATATATGTGTGTATATATGTATATATATATATGTGTGTATATATATATATATATATATATATATATATATATATATATATATATATATATATATATATATATATATATATGTATGTATTTAAAACTGAGACAGCAACACACACCACGAGAACACATAAAAAGAACACTCACAATATTATCTTGATAATTTCGACGGACTTGAGCTCCGTCTTCTTCGGAAGATAAGATATGACTAAGGAAAAGGGTACGCGGTGCAGAGAGAGTATGGGACGAGGGAGAGGGGAAAAAACAGGTAGTGGGGGAGGGGTGAAGGAGGGGTATATTGAGGGGGAGAAAGCGGAGCGGGGAACAGGTGGTGGGAGAGGGGTGAAGGAGGAGGTTATGGAGGGGGAAAGGGAGGCCAGAAGGGAGCGGAGATGGAATAAGGAGGATGCGGAAATAGTAACAAGTGACACAGAAAACTAACAATTCATCCACAGATCCCACAACACCCATGACCAAGGCATCAACTCACCAAGTCATCATAAGGGCTTGACAAGTCAAAACACAGGACAAGGATGACAAAATGTATGCGGATGAAAAAATTGTCCCACCACCTCGCAAGAAACAAATCCACCTCCATCCATCTCAGCCCCACCCCCCCATTTAGTGAACGATATTGAGACCCGGATGTTGATAGGCTTTACACAGCCATATAAATGCCAATTCCATTGTTTTTAATTTTATAGGGTTATCGGATGGGGGAAGGGATGCTAGCACGGAAACATTGTAACAGTGGTTGAAGGGGGTGTTGTGGTGGGAGGCATGTTTTGGGATGGGAAGACCCGCGGACGGGGAGGAGGGATTACATGAGGCGCGATGATTGTTCACCCTGAGGTTCAGGGGTGTAGAGCACTGGCCTGTGTAAAATGCCAGGCAGAGTTCGCAAGTCAGAAGATAGATTACATTCTGAGATGTGCATGAGGAGTGGGGGAAGGGCTTGAGAGAGTTAAAAGGTGGGATGGAGAGGGGTGGAGTGGTGAAAATAGGACAAGTTTTGCATCTAGCTCGCAAGCACGGAGTGGGTGTGATTCTGGGGGTGGGAGGGGATTTGGAAAGAGGCTTGGTGGATTTGAGGAGATCTGATAGGTTGGCGGGCCATTTGAAGGTAACAGAAGGGCATTTAGGAAGAAGGTTGGACGAAACGTTGTGATTTTTGAGGATGGGGTACAGGTCTTTGAGGATGAATTTAAGGGACTGGATGCCAGGGAAGTAGGTGGTGCATATTGAGAGAGGGTGGGAGTCTGTGGTTGAGGGAGGATTGGGGGTGTAGGATTGTTTTAGGATTTTTTTGTGAAGGAGAGAATCTGGGTATCCCCGTTGGAGGAGGGAATGGTGAAGGTTGTTGAGGTATTTGTTGAGGGATGGTTGCAAATGCGGTGCCCGCTGATAAAGAGGGAGTAAGGGAGGGAGCGTTTGGTGTGGTAGGGGTGGCAGCTGTTAAAATGAAGGTATTGTTGTTTGTTAGTAGGTTTAGTATGTAAGGAGGTTAGAAATTTGTTGTTAGTTAGGGAAATATTTACATCGAGGAAAGTGATCTGTGATGATGAGATGTTGGATTTTTTATTCAACACTTCCATGTTACTTCGAAGAAATAATCTATATATATATATATATATATATATATATATATATATATATATATATATATATATATATATATATATATATATATATATATATATATATATATATATATATATATATATATATATATATATATATATATATATATATATATATATATATATATATATATATATATATATACACACACACACATTTACAAGGTAATCTACCGGTCAAGGTAGGTTTTTCGATGGACACAACTATCAAATAAACATTTTGTGACTCCCCACCTAACAAACTAATCTATATCAGGTCCCTCTTCATCTCAGTGTACTTATTTCCTCCCTTCATCCCGTCCAACATCCCTATCCTGTTCCTGCCCTTACCTCGCTTGCCCAACATTCTCCCCTCTATTACCCTCTTCAACATTCCACTACCGCTCAATATGCCTTTCATCCATTTTTCCTGCCTCCATAGAATTTCTTTCAATAAACCCCTCTCCTCACCCACCATCTCTAGTACTTCCTCATTTGTTTTCTTTTTGGTCCATTTCACCTTCTCCATTCTTCTCCACACCCACATTTCAAAAGCCTCCAGTCTACGTCTATCCTCCTGCTTCAGTGACCACGTTTCCGCGCCGTACATAGCCACGCTCCATATCAGAATTTTTACGAGTCTTGTCTTAACCTCCCTACTCTACGCCCCCGTCATCAACTCCCTCCTCATTGAGAAAGCCTCCTTGCCTAGCGCAATTCTTCTCCTTACGTCCCTAATACTTTGACCGTATAGGTCCAAAACACTTCTGAGATATGTAAACTGTTCCACCTGCTCTATTTTTTCCCCTCCTATTTTAATGTTTAGCTTAGCCTTTTTCTTTCTGGAAAATCGCATAACCTTTGTTTTATTAATATTGATTTTCATCCCATATTTATCGCACTGAACCTCCAATTCACTCAGCAATGCTTGGAACCCCTTGGCTGACTGAGCAACTAATGCTTGGTCATCCGCAAACCTAACTGATTTTACGGATTCCCCTCCACCTTTCATTACTACCTCCAGTTCTTCCCATCCTCTTTGACCATTTCATCCACATATACGTTGAACAGCACCGCTGACAATGGGCAACCCTACCTTACCCCTCTTCCTAACACTGCCCATCCGGACTCTCCGTTCCCCACTCGCACCTGAGCAGTCTGAGACATGTACAGGTTGCGGATCAGTCTCCTGTCCCTCCAATCCATTCCTATTTTCTGCAATACACTCATTAATTTTTCCCAATTCACTCTATCAAACGCTTTTTCGAAATCTACAAAACAGGCAAAAACGTCCTGGTTGTATTTTATATTCCTCTCAATTAGTGATCTCATTACTGCAATGGCATCACGCGTACCTCTTCCCTTCCTAAACCCAAACTGATCATCCCCTAAGTAATCATTTGCCTTACTCTCTATCCTTTTGTTGATGATCCTGAGAATAACTTTAGCTGTGTGGGATATCAAACTTATTGTTCTGTAATCCTCACATGATATAGCCTTTGCCTTTTTTGGAATAGGAACTAACACCGATCTCACAAAATCTTCTGGCCAGATTCCTTCTTCATAGATACTACGAATCAGTCCATATAGGGCCTTCTTCCCGCATTTTCCTAAACATTTCAACAGTTCTACAGGTATGTTGTCCACCCCCACGGCCTTATTTGCTTTCATCTCCTTTAATGCCCTTTCTATTTCATCGTCGAGTATGCCTGGACCTAAGCTATCTTCTTCTACGTCTTGTTCCTTTTCTATGTCTAACCTTGTCGGCCTAAGGTCTTTACCATACAGTGTTTCTATATATTCCTTCTATCTCTCTTGGATTTTCCTGGTTCAACTATTATCTTACCCCACTTATCTTTAACTGTTAGCACAGATCTTGCCTTCTTACTTCCCGATAATAACTTAACCTTGCTGTATAGAGCACCAATTTCACCCTTCTTCTGTAAACTTTCCATATCCTCACATTGCGTTTTCCACCATTCTTCTTTTGCTTTATTTGTGGCGCTTCTCAATTTATTGTTCAACTCTTTGTACTTCATTTTGCCTAACTCTGTGTTTACATTTTTCCATCTTCTTCTCTCATCAATCTTCGCAATCTTCTCATCCGTGACCCATGGTTCTCTTATTCTTTTCCCGTTAATGGTTCCTATAGTGTCTTTTGCTGCTTCCGATATCCCTTGCTTGATACATTCCCATTTTTCTTCGATTGTACTCATTTCTTTACCGTCATCGATTATTTTCTCTACAGCCTGCTGATGCTCCTTCCTCGTTAATCTATTTAATGCTTCTACGTTCCATTTCCTAACCCGCTGCCCTAGCCTTATCTTCTTGAATATATATATATATATATATATATATATATATATATATATATATATATATATATATATATACACACACTCTCACAAACACACACATTATATATATATATATATATAATGTGTGTGTTTGTGAGAGTGTGTGTGTGTGTATACCTATATATATAAAAATATATGTATATATCTTTGAAGTTGAAGCTCCCCGACAACACACAAATACACGGACACAAAATATTCAACGCACAGAAAAATAAAGGCTGACCTTTGGGTTGATTACTGTGTTTATGGGTGATATATATTTATATTTTTATGTTTATATTTATATATATATATGTATACACACATGTATATATAGATTCATTCATATGGAAATATATATAAGGAAAGGGGATAGGAACAAACAGAAAAGACGACCACAGGAGAGGTGGGGAAGGTGGTGTATATATATATATATATATGTGGGTCGTGGTAGGCCATGGGGTAGAGCATTGGAATACTGACCAGTGGGTCCCGGGTTCGATTCCCGGGCAAGGTACTCTGGGTACTTGCGGCTCTACCCCAGCTATGTGATTTTTTGGGCACCAGATCTTCCTGGGAAGCCATAACCGGCACAGGGAAAGGAGCTGGCCCCCCTACCCTGATGTGTTAATATTCACATGCTGTCGGGCTTAGTACTGCTTGAACTCTACCATTGCCTACCAAACCAAGCTGACGGTGTGAGATATTCACACATCAGGGTAGGGGGGCCAGTTCCTTTCCTTTTGCCGGTTATGGTTTCCCAGGAAGATCTGGTACCCAAAAAATCACATTGATTGGGTGGAGCTGCACGTGCCCAGAGTACCTTGCCTGGGTTTGTGTGTGTGTGTATAATATAAATATACTTATACACACACAGATATATATGCACACATGCATGCACACACACACACACACCTACCTACCTACATACAAGGTCTATCCAAGAAATATGCGACCTGAGACCATAAAAACTTTATTTTGCAAAATTTAGTCTACATCAATTTTGTCCCCTTCAAAGTACTCTCTATTCGTTGCTATCCACTTATTCCATCTTCTATTCCATCATCAATACAGGTGGTTGAAGGTCATCCTGTTCTTGCATCATCCGTGGCCATCTTCATCATCGTGTCTTGGGTGCCATCTTTAAGATGCTATCCCCTTGAAAATGGATCTTTTATTCAGAGCATTATCATCATAAACAGCTGTCAACATTTAAGTAATTTTTTTATAACTTTGCCACACTTCATCAAAAATTGGATGTTGATTTGTTGGTCCGTGGTTTCATCAACCTTAATTTTTGAGAAATAGTAAAAACAAGTACAACAGAAACCAACATAACTGGCATTATACCGACAACTCAATGATCTGCCAAGCCCAGACGGCTCATTGGATCTCATGTAACTAGCACTGCTATTGAGCGGGGCTGTAGTCCACATCATGGATGCAGATTGCAACAGTTTGCATATTTATTGGCCAGGCCTTGTGTGTTTTTAAAAAAAATATATATATTATACACACACACATTAACTGAAAAATACCAGTAATGGTATTTCAGAACGAGGCAACGAACAAAAATGGAGCCCCATGGAGAAAGGTAGCAGTTTCACCATTAGGCACTGACGGTGCAGATCAAGTGGGTTGGCCCGGCATCAGCTGCCCAGCTGCGGACGAGAGTGAAGTTCACGGTATCAGCCACAGTACTGCGATGTGGAAGGAAGGAAGATGTGGAACGGGAAACCACCACATTATACTCCCTAGAATATGCAGCCTCCCATTCAAAATGGGACATGAATTAAATAGAGGCGAATGGAGGGCTGCAATAAACCAATCCAAGAATTGAAAATACTGATGATGATACATATACAAAAGACATACAGCATGGAAGTGGCAGAATGTGAAGAGGTGGCTACAGGGTGCATTGCACATTAGTCAGTCTTTTTTGTATTTTAAATATTGTACTGGATTTTGTTCGGGAACACCAGAAAATGACACTATACATTAGATGTGCATAGAATTAACCATAATACATTGCTGTTAGGACATCATTACTAACAGTGTGCCTGATCACTATAATGAGATAACAAATGGATAGATCGGTAAGAGCAAGGTCAGTAAACAGTTTCGAGGAAAGCAAAAAAGGATCAATGGAATCAGGGAGTGAGTTCAACAAAGAGGAGAGGTGAGAGAAAAAAGAGTATTTAATTAGTGATAAACTGGGATTGGGCATGTGGAGTAATGAGTGTGTGTGGGTGGGTCTTGGAGGTACTCGGAAGTTGATGATGGAGAGCAGTTTGGGGCAGTGAATGAGACAGTTGCAAGGAAATGTGGGAGATGCTGTGACAGTAACTTTTTGATGGAGTCATCTGCTAATATGTATTATAACCCTGGTCAAGGTGAATGATTTTTACACTCGACAGTTGTTGCGTTGTAATAACTGTCTCAGTTATTAGTGTTATAAATGAATAGAATGGTTTCAGGCGTCACTTTGTAGAAGCAATTCATATCGGAAAAGAAATACTTAGTTATTCCACATTATTTTATTAAACATGACAATTAATATCTTACTTAGTGCACACTTAATTATTTACTTAGTACTCACTCACAAAGTCATCATCAGGTGTAGACTTTATAAGGCAAAACTGTGGTAATGTTTAATAAAATATATGTGGAATATCTAAGTATTTCTTTTCAGGTTGTAAATGAACTTTAAATCAGATTTTGCCATTTGGTTTTGAAGGTTTGGTTGAAGGTGGAAAGTGAAAGACGAAATTACATCTTTGCATGCATTACGGAGATCTGGGACTCAGTATTTTACTATTTTTGTTGAGAAATTGGTAATGCTTTTGAGTGTAGCCAAGTTGGTAGTTGTTGACATTGACCAGATAGGTGAGCAATAAGTTATGAGCAGAAGGACAATCATGGAGAAATATGAGTGCAATGCTCGTGGATCACTTATTTCCATGAAACTGTAGATAAGGCCTGAGAGAGGCATAGCTCTATTTCTAACTATTTGAATGAATCCATTAAAATTAAGTATAGAATCTGCTAAAATTCCAAGATCCTTCACTGATGACAAGCGATTGATAGGGATGGAGTTAATAGGGTATTCAAGTTAATAGGGTGTTTTTTGATGAAATTGACATGATGCTGCATTTACTCAGATTTAATTTAAGTTTCCACATGTTACACCATTCATAATAATTCTTTAAGGCATCCTGTAGATCATAGCAGTCAGAAACTTTAAGCATTTGCTTAAATACTTTACAGTCATAGGCACAGAGAATTGTGTGGGCTTGTGGGGGATCACTATGAGAGGCAAGATGATCAATAAACAGATTGAACAAATATCGCCATAGGACATTACCCTTGAGAGCTCCAGATGTTACAGTTGACCAAGGGGATGAGATGCCAGATAGTACTACACGTTGGTTTAGGTAGGAAGCTTGAGAGCAGATCATGAAAAGTACCTTTGAGGGAAACCATAGTCTGAGTATATGGAGAAGGCTGTGGTTGGAAGAGTCGAATGCTTTCAAGAAGTTGAGTAAGATTGTATCTAGTTATGAACTTTTGGCTATTGAAGTGACGGAACGGTGCTGAAAAACTGCAAGGTTGGTCAGGAATGAATGGGAAGGAAACCATGCTGATTGTTGGACAGAATAGGAGATATAAAATAATGAAGACAGTTCAGAATAATTCTCTAGGTGTCAGCAGTAAGAATGGAAATCAAGAAGATAGGACAGTAGTCACAGACATCGTTCTTCGGACCAGATTTATGAATTGGAATGATATATAAAAATTCATTTGCTTAATTTAATACATAGCTTGTTAAAATGAATAGCCCAAGATAATTTACTATCTATTTCTAATGTATCAAGAAAGGGATACTGAAAGCTGCAAAAGTCACTATAGGAACCATTAGCTGGTAAAGGACAAGGAAACCATGAATTACGGATGAGATGGTTATGAAGATGAATGAGAGAAGAAAATAGAAGAATGTAAACACAGAGTTAGACAAAATGAAGTACAAAGAGTTCAACAATAAATTGAGACAGGCCACAAATAAAGCAAAAGAAGCATTGTGGAAGATGCAGCATGATGATACGGAATGCTTGTAGAGGAAGGATGAAATTGGTGCATTATACAGCAAGATTAACTCACTATCAGGAGGTAAGAACGGAAATCTGTGTTAACAGTTAGAGATAAGTCGGGTAAAGTAATAGTTGACACAGGAAAGATCCAAGAGAGATAGAAGGAATTAATAGAAACACTAAATGGTAAAGAACTTAGGTAAAAAAGGTTAGACATAGGAAAGGAACATGATGTAGAAAAAGACAGCTTAGATCCAGGATTACTCGACGATGAATTAGAAAGGACATTAAGGGAGATGAAAGCAAATAAGGCCATGGTGTTAGACAACATTCCTGTGGAACCATTGAAATGTTTAGGAAAATGTGGGAAAAAGACTCGATATGGACTGATTCATAGTGTCTATGAGGAAGGAACCTGGCCGGAAGATTTTGTAAGATCAGTGTTAGTTCCTATTCCAAAAAAGGTAAAGACTACGTCATGTGTGGACTACAGAGCAATAAGTTTGATATCCCACGCAGCTAGAGTTGTTCTCAGGATCATTAACAAAAGGATAGAGAGTAGGTTAAATGGTTAAATAGGGGATGATCTGTTAGGGTTTAGGAAGGGGAGAGGTACACATGATGCCATTGCAGTAATAAGATCACTAATTGAGAGAAATAAAGAATGCAATCAGGATGTATTTGCCTGTTTCATTGATTTCGAAAAAGTGCTTGATTGAGTGAATTGGGAAAAACCAATGAGAATATTGAGAAAATAGGAATAGATTGGAGGGTCAGGTGGTTAACCCGCAACCTGTACATGTCTCAGACTGATCAGGAACGGAGAGTCCGGATGGGCAGTGTTAGGAAGAGGTGTAAGGCAGGGTTGCCCATTATCATTGGTGCTATTCAACGTATATGTGGAGGAAATGATTAAAGGGGCATGGGAAGAACTTGATGTAGGAATGAAAGTTGGAGGAGAATTCGTAAAATCGGTTAGGTTTGCTGATGACCAAGCATTAGTTGCTCAGTCAGCCAAGGGATTGCAAGCATTGCTGAGTGAATTGGAGGTTCAGTGCGATAGATATGGGATGAGAATCAATATTAGTAAAACGAAGCGTATGCGATTTTCCAGAAAGACAAAGGCTAAGCTAAACATTAAAATAAGCTGGGAAAAAATAGAGCAGGTAGAACAGTTTGCATATCTCGGAAGTTTTTTGGACCAACGTGGTCAAAGTAGTAGGGATGTAAGGAGAAGAATTTCGCTTGGAAAAGAGGCTTTCACAAGGAGCAGGAAGTTGATGGCATGGACGTTGTGTAGGAATGTTAAGAAAAGACCCGTAAAACTTTAATACGGAGCGTAGCTATGTATGGTGCGGAAACGTGGTCGCTAAAGCAAGAAGATAGGCGTGGATTGGAAGCTTTTGAAATGTGGGTGTGGAGAAGGATGGAGAAGGTGAAATGTACGGAAAGGAAAACAAAAGAGGAAGTACTAGGGATGGTAGGCGAGGAGAGGGGTGTGTTGGGGGATTTCCTATGGAGGCAGGAGAAATGGATGAAGGTCTTATTGATCGAGAGTTGGATGTTGAAGACTGTAATAGAGGGGAAATGTTAGCCAAATGAGGAAAGGACAGGAACAGGATTGGAATGTTGGGTGTGATTATCAGAGGAAGGAAGTACTCAGAGATGAAGAGAGACCTGATGTTGAGTTGGTTGCTGGATCGTGTTTTGTTAGGAGTCACAAAATATTTCTTTGGTAGTTGTGTCCATCCAAAACCTACCTTAACTGGTAGATTACCTTAATAAATTGATAATGATGTTTGAAGTGTTCATTTTAGTGAAAATTTGGCTTATTTTTGTTAGTAAAGTATACTAAGCTTGATATAATCCACATTGAAGGAGAGAGAGTTTTGCTTACACCACTCATCTAGCAGAATTGTAGCATGGATTGAGTGGGTAGTTACTTGTAGTTTTAGAAGAGGCCACAGCAGAGGTTATTTGCCCCATTAAGGGTGGACAGGAAGGGATGAAGGGTGGAGAGAAACAATGCATCTGTATTAGCCTACTTTTATCAAAAAGTGCCAAGGGGTCTGCAACTTAATGTTCCATTCAACAGAAAACGTACTAACGCAAAGTGCCCTCCATCAAGCAGCTTAAGTAGGGATTGGGGAACCCCTGAAAAATATCCTCCTCCTCTGGGAATCGAACCCGGGCCCTCAGGGTAGGAAGGACCATCCCGATTCCCTGGATTGACATATACAGCAGGCCATTGATAGGAGAGGCTGACACTAAAACGTTGGTATCATCAACATAAAGGAGTATGCCAGGCAGGGGATTTATTCTAACTGGGAGGTCATTAATGTGTAAAAGGAAAAGAACTGATCACTGGACACTGGATTTGATAAGTTTGGGAGGTGATAAAATTCTCATTCCTTTTTTATACAGGGAAACACATTGTTGTCTATTATTGTTGTTACTTAAATAAGAGTTAATCCAGTCAAAGGATACACCTCTCATGCCAAATCTAGTAAGTTTTGGTAATAGTTGTTAATGGTTAACATGGTCAAAAGCCTTGGAGAAGTCAAACAAAACTGCTGTAGATTCCGATATGTTGTCTAGATCAGACAATATTTGATTGACAACTTGATAAGAGGCAGTCGAAGTAGATCTTGATATTCTAAATCTATGTTTAATGGTGGATAGTAAATAGTGAGTTTCCAAGTAGTACATTACCCCATTGTAAAAAAATTAACCATTGATTAAATAAGGAGATTGGTCTGTATGAACTCGTATGTAGTTTATTACCCTTACACTTATATAGGAGCAAGATTTTGGCTACTTTTATTGGAGAAGGGAAATCACGAGATGGAAGAGAAAGTCAAGATACAAGAGTACAAGAAAAGTCAAGATTGTTTAATCACTTGGAAAAATGTTTTATAATTAAGATTGGAATGCCATCTAAGGCTGAGGTGAACTTGTTGCCTAGGTTTTGGATAGTATACCTTAATTCAACATCAGAGCATCAATACAAAAATAATGATTTACAGGCATGGGAAATTAGTGAGACTTTGTTAGGAAAATAAAGATTTACAGCTGTTTTTTGAGGTCTGAGTTATTACTTGGATTCATCAATTTGAGGTCAGATTACATATTCTTGGAAGGCTTTGATTCATGTACAACTTTCCAGATAACTATAGTTTCATTTTTGGGAATTGAGATACTGTGAATATTGAAAGACCTTTTGGCATTTGAAAGGATGTGCCCGTAGTTTTGTTTAAGGCTGAATATTCTAGTTGATCAATAGAGACTAGTTTATTTTTATAATAAGTAGTTGAATTTTTCATTAAACTTAAAAGATAGCGTACGTTATCTGTGACCCAGGGTTTCTTTTTCTCTAATTCAGAAGATTTTTTCAACACTTTAGGGATAAGGGGAAAGTAGGCATCAAAATAATATAGATAGGTGGAGGAAAAGTAATTAGAGGCTTCATCAAATGAATGAGTACAGTAAACACTTGTCCAATCATGGGAATTTAGCAGTTGATAAAAATTGATTAGGTTTTCATCCAAGAAGCACCTCTTAATACTGTGTCTCATTATTATGAGTTGAATGAGCTACAATTGAGTAAAGTAGTAGGAAATGGGCTGAGATATGTGACTTAATAGCCTTGGTTGTTATTATTCCTGAATCGATGTTGTTCAGAATATGTTGATGAGGTTTGTAGAGGAAGGATGAACTGTTGTGGGTTCATCCGTGGTGCTATGGAGGTTAAATGATGATGGTAAATCGAGGAATTCATAAATCAATCTGAATAGATTGTGCATATTCTGAAACATACTCTTTGTTTTCATTGAACTCGTGTCAAGGAGCAATATGTATGCCTGTTCCATTGTCTTTAGTTTGAGTGGAGTGGTAGCGGGTGGGAGGGATACTAGAATGGAAACATTATAACATTTATTGAAGGGAATGTTTGATTGGGAGGTGTGCTTTGGGATTGAAAGCATTCCAGACAGGGAGGAAGGAATTCTTGCATGAGGCCCGGTGCTTATTAGGGTCCCGGTGGCCTACGAGAGGGCAGGGGTTTAATGAATGGTTTGTCTGATTTGAGGAGATGTGATAGGTTGGTGGGAGATTTGAAGGTAATGGAGGATTATTTGGGAAAATAGTTAGTGGTGGAATTATGGTTCTTGAGGATAAGGTTGAGGCCTTTTTAGGATGGACATTAGAGATTCAAGTCAACCAAGCTACTCATTATGAGAAAAATTATGTTACCAATTTCCCGGTTGATTGAAGCAAACTTTTGGAAAAAATTGGAATACGAAGTGAAACTACGCCGAGTAGAAGAAATTAATAAGATGGACACGAGATACAGGGTCGCACCCAAAAGTGGTAGGACTGATTTTTTTACAAGAATTTTATTGACGACATACTTAAATCGACTTAATAATCTTCAAAGTTTGCTCCTTGAGCTGCTACAAACTTAGTATAACGTTGCTCCCATTCCCCGTACGCCCGCTGGATATTTTCTTTGGGGATGCCGTTGATGACCCTCGTCAAAGCCTCTTGAACGGTCTTTATCGAGTCAAAACGTCGTCCCTTGAGCTGTCTTTTCATCAGGGGGAAGAACAAGAAGTCCGGTGGTGCCAGATCGGGAGAATAGGGCGGGTGCGGCAACGTGGCAACGCCGTATTTGGCCAGGAGCTGTCTGACGACGAGCGCGCCATGGCACAGCCCGTTGGCATGATGTGAAATAATGCGTTGGACGTTGGATGCAGACCGACCCAACTGGTCTGCAATTTCTTCACTGGTTAAGCGTCGGTCTGTGTTCAGCAGTGTCCTCACTCTGTCCACATTCGTGTCGGTTCTTGCCGTCGACGGCCATCCGGAGCGATGGTCGTCTTCAACGAGCTCCCTACCCTCTTTAAATAACTTGTGCCACTCAAATGCTGGGGAACGGCTTAAGGCAGTGTCCCCATAATCCTGCTTGATCAGATCGAGGGTATCAGTTGCCGTCTTCCCGAGTTTCGCACAAAACTTCACGGAATAACGTTGCTCTAAATTCAGATTCATTTTGTTTTTCGACGAGGAAAAAAACTTGCTTCACTAAAAACGGTGTCCTGACTCAACGACAGCCCGCAGGCGTCTGAGGTTGGTGTCGGTCTGTTGCTAAGAGCCCCCTCCACCTTACCCTGCCAGGAAGATCCCCCTCCACCGCTCCGTTCGTGCCAAAGAAAATCAGTCCTACCACTTTTGGGTGCTACCCTGTATGTACGTACAGACGGTAAAAGTAAAATCGCCAAGAAAGAAGAGTGCAGAATCAAAGGAATAATCGTGAGGAGAAAGTGGAACAGGCAGACACACTCAAATACTTGCTCGAAGGAGTATGTGCAATGGAAACGCCAATAATGCAGCCAGTGTATACAATAATGTGGATGTATGAATGTTTCTCAATTGGAAGAACCAGATAAATGGCCAAATAATGGTTAAACAAGATGAATATTTAGTTCGTCATCCTTTTCGTATAACATATTACAATTTCCAAGAAATAATTGTGGCACAAAATTTTGCCCGTCTTATTATGATAGAATACTACCAACTGAAAGAATCTCTAATTGTTTCCTTACAGGAATTATAGTACAAAGGACGCGGCGACCTTGACATCCTCCCGTGACCCAAATATCGTGAAATAGACTACTCCCGAACTACACGTGAAGTTTAGGCACGGAACCATTTCATTGACACCGAAGGGACTGACGCAAGCAGGTAGGAGCCGTTAACAAAGTCATGGAGTCAAGGATTTTGCAGACCTTGCAAAGAACTGTTGGCAGCGAGAGCACCTCGAAAGCTAACGCGGCACTTATTTTCCACGACACCAATACATGACTCTCCTGCTCTGCAAAATGTGATTCCAGGCCGAATAACAGCGACCACTAGAAAAGAAGAGCGGAAGGCGGTTTGCACGGAGCACAGCATATTCCAGACACACTCCAAACTGGAAGGCTGCAATTATTGTCATCGCAGCCAGTCTCTAGTTTCGTTTTTATTGGTTTTGCCCCTTTGGACGCACGTTTCCTTCAATAGTTTTTCTGCGCAAATACAATGGACAAGAATTGGTGAGTACATTATTTCTTTCATCACCTTATGCATAACAAATAATGACGACGCCCTGGATCACTGTTTTCAAGTGTTCTTGCGCAACCTTCCCGAATTCATTCGACTGTTTTACGTTAACTCGTGGTCTATCTTCAAAGTTGACGTTCATCAACATTTTCACTCCGTTAATTTGCGTCTACTTTTAAAAGTACAATGTATTTTGCCTCCTTCATGAATGAGGGTTGTCATTAGAATTTTAGTCAGGAAAATAGTATGAACAATGAACGAAAAGTAATCATAATTAGTAAATCATGATTCATTCATGAATTAATGAACACTGGTAGGATTTCTCATATAAATGGTTGTTGTTCACTCTTGACAGTTACCATGTACGTAAGATTTTTAATAATTGTTGCAATTACTTTTTTATGAGTTGATGCGCCTGGATGTGTATGTGAGAGAGGGGGTGAGGAAATTTTTAGTGTGTATAGCTCCAAGGCTGCATTAAATAATTAAAATGAACATTTTTCTGGACCAAGTGTTAAAAAGATGAACATCTTCGATGAATAGGAACATTGGAGGCTTAGCTTTGAGAAAAAAATAACAACTGTTAAAACTGAATGAGGAGTAAGGATTTATCGCATGCATTAAGCGGAACTCACCAAAATGTATAGGCTACACGAGGTAGTGCCGTAAACTTTTAAATATTAATAAAAATAATCGAGATAGAAGGTTTATTTTTATTTGTTGTTCTAGGCTATTCGCCTGCGTCGAAAAGCATTATTCCACCTCTTTAATGATGTAATTTATGTTATCAAATCTCCAAACCCGCAATTGGTGTTTGAGTTTAGGGAATCAGATAAGGTCACTTGGGGCGACATCGGGAGAGTAAGAGTGGATTTGGCAAGTGGTAGTTTTTGTTTGCAGGTCGGGATGGCAGGTCGCGCCGTATTTGCTTCTGAAAACAGGTCAGTAGTCGTGGATCCCAGTGTGCTGCACCTTTGACTAATGCAGTTTTTCGTGATTAATTTTCCACACACTGTCGTAACTAGGATCAGTCTCACTCATAATCATTTGGATGGTCTCCTCACTCTAACAGGATAAAGTCCTCCACTTTCTTCACTGTGGCAGCATCATCCGATAGTGATGGTTTTCCACTTACTTGATCGTCTGTGAGGGGCATGTGGCCAGTTAAAAACTTCTCTTTTGACCTCACAACTGTGTCATATGACGGGCTATCATTTCCATAAGTACCGATCATTTTATCATGGATTTTCCAGATACCCTGACCTTTCAAATCAAGGAACTCGATCACACTGCGAGTATCTACGGCTTCCTGAGAAAAACCAGCATTTAGAGCTGTAATTTACCAGATTATATACAGAAGAATCAATTAATATTCAGAATAAATTTTATCCATATCTAGGTTATTTCCTAGTAATGTTTACTGTAAAACGATACCCCCACGCATGTCTACTTATGTCAAGTGAATTAATTTTCGAATGCTGGTTGATGAAATATCTGCCAGTCTCCATAGCATGAGATTTTAGAGGCAGCAGATTTTAATAGAGATATGGGAAGCCAATTCAAGATCTTCGCTAGCGTTCAAACTTTGGGACAATTTACGTAGTTTATGATCCGATGGTGTTAGTAAAATTTAATTTGTGAATTTTTTCAACAACGTAATGATGTTTGAATGCAAAAACTATCCCGTACTTTCAATAGAATTACTAGGTATGTTATTCCAGTTCTATTAGGATGATATTATGAGTCATAGGCAAAGCAGGAAAAATACAGTTCTTGTTTTAACCTGAAATTGGATTCGTAATCGTGATGAAAAGTAGTCACCTCAATAAATTCTTAATGGCTATCAGAAAGTGCGTGAATCTCCGGTCTAATTTACGAAAATGAATTAATTATGTAAGTTCAACATTTATGATAACGTGCAGTATGTTTTAGAGTTAACTAAACGTTTAGAAATGTTTAGTTATCCTCCTGGTGGATGAACCTATCTGATACCTATTATTTGAATATTGTCGAGTACTAATGCAGTTTCAACGGACTTAGAGGATTAGCTTAGGTTGCAAAGGTCACTTAAGTAGGCTCCTTTTGATTAAATGATGAGGTCAGGATATTTAATATTTTACAAATGGCAGTAATGTGACAGTGACTCTAAAACTCATGCCGATTTCTCAGTAAACCAATTGATCTGAAGAGGCTATAGAACATATGAGGGCATAGAAACTTTCTGAATGATCTTATGGGAAAACGGGAGTGAAAATTGTTCTACATATTCATGAGAAAGAAAAGTCGCTTTTTTGAGGCAGGGATTATTAGGATACCTTAATTTTGGAAGGGAATCCAATTCAACGAAAGGCCCTATTTATCTTGAACACTAACTATGATGTAATCGATAATATACATAATTCCCCCTTTTACATACACACATTATATATATATATATATATATATATATATATATATATATATATATATATATAATGTGTGTAGGTATATATATATACATATATATATACATATATAATAAATAAATATATATATATATATTTATTTATTTTTAAAGGTAATCTACCGGATAAGGTAGGTTTTTGGATGGACACAACTATCAAATAAATATTTTGTTATTCCTCACAAAACACACTCCAGCATCCTACTCTACATTAGGTCCGTCTTCATCTCTGCGTACTTCCTTCCTCCCCTCATCCCGTCCGACATTCCTATCCGCTTCCTGCCCTTTCCTTGTTTGCCTAACATTCTCCCCTCTATTACCGTCTTTCATGCATTTTTCCTTCCTCCATAGGGTATCTCCCAACAAACCCCTCTCCTCGCCCACCATCCCTAGTACTTCCTCATTTGTTTTCCTTTCGGTCCATTTCACCTTCTCCATTCTTCTCCACGCCCACATTTCAAAAGCCTCCAATCTACGTCTATCCTCCTACTTCAGTGACATATCAAAATTTTTACGAGTCTTTTCTTGACCTCCCTACTCAACGTCCCCGTCGTCAACTCCTTGTGAAAGCCTCTTTGCTTATCGCAATTCTTCTCTTTACGTCCCTACTATTTTACGACAGTGTTGGTCCAAAACACTTCCGAGGTACGTAAATTGTTCTACCTGCTCTATTTTTTCCCCTCCTATTTTAATGTTTAGCTTAGCCTTTTTCTTTCTGGAAAATCACATAACCTTTGATTTATTAATTTTGATTCTCATCCTATATATATATATATATATATGTATATATATGTATATATATATATATATATTCCACTGAATTTACAATTCACTCAGCAATGCTTGTAACCTCTTGGCTGACTGACAAAGTAAAGCTTGATCATCAGTAAACCTAACCGATTTTGCGAATTCCCCTCCGACTTTCATTTCTACCTCCAGTTTTTCCCATGCCTCTTTATTCATTTCCTCTACATATACGTTGAACAGCACCGGTGACAATGGGCAACCCTGCCTTACCCCTCTTCCTAACACTGCCCATCCGGACTCTCCGTTCCCCACTCGCAACTGAGCAGTCTGAGACATGTACAGGTTGCGGATCAGTCTCCTGTCCCTCCAATCCATTCCTATTTTCTGCAATACACGCATTAATTTTTCCCAATTCACTCTATCAAACGCTTTTTCGAAATCTACAAAACAGGCAAAAACGTCCTGGATGTATTTTATATTCCTCTCGATTAGTGACCTCATTACTGCAATGGCATCACGCGTACCTCTCCCCTTTCTAAACCCAATCTGATCATCTCCTAAGTAATCATATGCCCTACTCTCTATCCTTTTTTTAATGAACCTGAGAACAACTTTAGCTGCGTGGGATATCAAACAGTTCCTTGCCCTGTGCCGTTTATGGTTTCCCAGGATGATCTGTTACTCGAAAAATAACATAGCTTGGGTAGAGCTGAAGTTGCCCCGAGTGGCTTTCCTTGGAGTTGAATCCCTTCGGTCAGTAGTCCAACGCAAATAGGGATGTTGGACGGGATGATTGATGTTTTGTTAGCGTCACAAAATATTAATTGTGTAGTTGTGTCCATCCATAAACCTACCTTGACCGCTAGATTGCCCAAAAAAAATATATATGCGTCTGAAGAGCAAGAATTGGCTGAATTTCGGGAAGGATAAAATATGATTTATGCAAATTATTGACCACCTAAGATTTTCCAAAATTTACAGAGAGTAGAAACAAACAGCTAATGATCTTAAGGTTGGCGCGTATCTTTTTCACTTGGAGCTGGAGTTTTTATCTTCCAAATATGCTTTCGGATGATGTCCCATAGAAATAAAGAGTGACCCAATCCATTGTGTTTTGGGGCAATTGATGTCAGATCCATTGCTAGTTTAGTGAAAAGTTCTAAGAAATCCCATTTTGACTGTTGAAATTTCCTTGACGGAATCCATAAGTTATTTGATTCTCTTGTTAGAATGGAAAAGGCAGATATTTTATTGCATCTCTTTTCCGATCAACAAGGATGACTTGAATTCTTTTATAAAAGTCTCTGGTGGGCCTCACTGGCAGTCATGTGTGTTGCAGAAGTTTTTCTTTCTCGGCACTCCATCCTAAGTCCACTCAAATACACTCCTATCCTGATAATCCACTTCTGACTTGTCATTCAGCGTCCTAAGAGCTGAATCATCAGAGTTCATAGCACCCATGCCCAAAGAGGAACTCAAATCCACGACCTTTTGGTTAGTATGGGAGCTCTCCACGCACCTGACCAATTCCGCCGGCCTAATTACCTTTTGCGTAAAAGTATGTGCCTGGATATTGATTTGCACACACCTTGTGCATATAAATATACTCGTTATTTTTTCCTCTCTCCATGGTCATAGTGGCAGAGCTCACGTGTCCTAATCCAACCCCGTATATTGGCAGGAAGAGTGACTTTGAGGAGTGACGGGAGGGAGGGAGGCATATAGATTTGTGCGATTTTCGTCGGCGATGGTTATTTCGCACCTCGTACAGCCATTTTAAAATCAGTACCCCCTCATTAGACAAGGATGCATCGGAATTATCCATAAAAATGTTATGCATAAATTATTATTGTCATTAAAATATTATAGCAGATTAAATATGTTAATTTAATTTTAAAATAATATTACGTTGGTAACGGAATTAACTCCAAGGATATGGAATAAGTCCCTCAAAGTGTTCGGCACTATGTGCACAGCCGACAACACTTATCTCACTCGCTCAGAAGACGCCTCGCACACAATGGAGGATCGCAGCGGGACTGCTGGGTTTTATCTTCGGAAAGTAGATGCGAGTGGGTTAACGCACATTGCCCGATCCTCACACGGGTCATTGCGACCCCTGCCCTTCGATTACCCCTGACGAAAGTGGGTACGGGGCTGAAGCCACGGACTTGATTGCGCCAAGTTCATTGTTCTGCAATAGTCTCCACGATTCCCTCTATCGGCCCAGGGCTACGCTTCTCAACGCAGTCTTTAAGCTCATCCGAGGGTACTCAAGAAGAGGAAGCCTCGGGGTCATTCAAGGTTTCAACCTCCACACAAAGATTTCTTGAAACAAAATGCTCACGGCAACACCCACCCGCTTTGCATAATGTTTGTTTGCGTAAACACCAGGACCACATGCATTCAATATTCAAATCGATCTACACTCTAACTGTTGTTGAAGAGGACAGATTTTCTTTTGCCTGAAACATATTGCGGAGAAAATGTAAAGTTTCAATCAAGTTATGGATAGAATGGTTTGAGGCGTCACTTTGTAGAAGCAATTCATATCAGAAATGAAAATATATGTTCGTCCTCATATATTTTATTCATTCATTCATATCATATTCATCCATTTTCCACACATCACATCCATTTTCAAATCAATCCCCAAGAAAGATGCATCGCAATGGAAAAGAATTCTCATTCTGGGGAATTTATCTCGTGTAGTGACCAGAACCTTTCCAGGGTACAAAGCAAAACCAGCCTTCTATATAAAGGCAAGTTGGAGAACCTTTTATCTAACAGCAAGGCGAAAATTCCCATCATGGAAAAGAGTGAAGTGTATAAATTGCGTTGTGAGTGCTATGCTTTTTAAATTGGACAAACCGGGAGGGAATTCAGTGAGCGTGTGAAAGAGCACTCACTACGCCTGCTTCAAAAACAGAAATCCTTCTTCCCATTTTACCAAGCGCCTACTGGACAATAACCATGCCAGTGACTATGTTCCTGAGACTACATTTGGAGAAGAAATGTTTAAGATTAGATGTCATGGAACGTTTGGACATTTCCAAGAACAGTTATCATAAGGGCAAATATTAGTTGATGCCCTGATGTATTCCTCCCGTTCCCCCCTCCTGGATCTCCCTCTGTTCCACAGCCCCTCTCCCCCCCTGACGCCACAGCCAAATTCCCTCCCCCCTCCCCCCATACACACACACCAGGTTCCCTTCTCTTTCCCCTCCTCCCATTTGACCAGCTCCTCTTCTCTGCCTACTATATAAAGATGTGTGCGCTCTGTACTCCACCTGATGATGACTTCGAAAGTCAAAACCACGGTCGGACAATTTAAGATACACACTACTTTTTGCAGCCTTTTACAAAGAAAATATTGTCATGTCGTCGGATTTTTTTCAAATTCTCTAGAAAGCCCTTATCGGTTGTCAATGACCGGTTTATCTGCAGAAAACGCTCATTATTTTCAAAACTATGTAACTTTGAAAAGATGTTAGGAGGGATTACGTATATTCGGCAGCGACGTAAAATACGATACGATGTTTAGCAATACTTTTAAGCTACGCTCATCGAAGAAATCGTGCAAGTCTACCTCCAAAAACGCGAAAGAGCAGAAATACGAGGGATTTGCAGTGAAAAAAGAAGTCACCTCGAGAGAAATGCCACCCTTTGGCTGGCTTCAACCCTTGGCTTGTCGTTCACTTCAGCGAGTTAGTATGCTTATGTTATGTGTTCGTGGAATTTCCCGCAATTAAATTAAATGAATAGAGGAGAATAGTACAACCCGAATTGCGCTAATATGTGCGGATATCGGTAGGATATATGAGAGATGCGTTTGATAAATATTAGAAAAGATATGCCAGAAAATCCATGTGATACCCGATTTCGATGAACTGATTCCTATTGCGTTAGTCGAGTCAGAGGAAACGCTGGATGAAAACGAAGGATTGTTTTATTTCCGTATAATACCGAAATTATCACCTATCTTTCACACCCTGTTTGGTTTCGTATAGCGTGTTGTGAGCGGTATGTGATGATGTGCAAAAATACATACACACATTTTTTTATATGTTTGTGTGTATTTAAGTATTAATACCTTCCCCCCGCTACACGTGCTTATATCCAAACTTATATCGGTGAGGTAGGTGATATGGGTAGAGTTCACCCAGTACCAAGATCTACAGCATGTGAAATTCACACATCAGGGTAGGGGGACCAGTTCCTTTCCCTGTGCCGGTTATGGTTTCCCAGGAATATCTGGTACCAGAAAAATCACATAGCTTGGGTGGAGTTGCAGGTGCCCAGAGTGCCCGGGAATCGAACCCGGGACCCTCCGGTCAGTAGTCCAACGCTCTACCACCTGGACTACCCCGAAACACACACACACACACACACACACACACACATATATATATATATATATATATATATATATGTTGAATTTTTCGGTGGTTTGACCACCATTCTCAACGGAAGGAAACGAACTCCTCATTTTTCTTTTCTTCCTCTCGTTGAGAAGGGTGGTCGGGCCACCGAAATGTTCAAAAAAAAACTTTGAGTGTCTCTTTATTTTGTGTTTCTAAATTCTACATGGGTTTGTCATTGCCAAGCTTGAGACTGACCTTGTATCCCATTTCTGTCCACTTCTCCTTTTCCATCCTTCTCCACGTCCACATTTCGAAACCCTCCAATCTATGCCTATCATTCTGATTCAGTGACCATGTTTCCGCCCCGTGCATAACTACGCACCATACTATAGTATTGACGAATCTTTTCTTAATATCCTTAGTCAACGCCCATTACATCTATTCCCACTTCCTTGTGAAAGCCTCTTTGCCTAGTGCAATTCTTCTCATTACGTCGTTGCTACGTTGACCATTTTGATCCAAAACACTTCCGGCCAGTTTTCTTTCTCATATGTGCTATGAATCAGTTCATATAAACTCTTCCTCCCACATTTTCCTAAACCTTTTAGTATTTCCGCGGAAATGTTGTCCACCCTCACGGCCTTATTTCATTGCATTTCCCTTCCAATGCTCTTTCTATCTCATCGTCGAGTATGCCTGGGCCTAAACTATCTTCCGCTCCGTCATGTTCCTTTTCTATATCTAACCTAGTTGGCCTAAGTTCTTTGCCATAAAATTCTTTTATATATTCCTTTTATCCCTCCCATGGACTACAACCTTGTCGTGGTGGAAGGGTTTGTGTGTTCCGATGACCCCTAGAGCTGTGATGGCGGGAGTAATAATAATTACTCCTGGAAGGGTCACCCATGCCAGATAGGTCGAAGGTTAGGAGCCAGACGAAAGGTAGTCCACACAGCGTCTGTTCCTCAGTGAGGCGGCTGCAATGGCGTCTGACCCCAGTGGGGCGGCCATTAAGTGATGGTGTCACGTTAAAAACACTATTGAGGAAGGCAACGGGAAACCACCTCAATTATCATTCCCAAGAAAATAATGATGGACGCAAAACAGAAATTGAGTCCTGGCAACTGCGGGACTCGGCCCAAGTGTGTCGTGCCCGGCAGCGGGGGAGGCAAGGCTTCCGCGGTCGTCATCCCACGAAACCCTTGCAGGGAAGAAATAACAGCAGCAGGACAGAAGATGCAGAAGAAGACGAATGTAGTTAGAATAGGAACATGGAACGTCAGGACAATGTTGAGGACAAAAAAATTAGAAAATATTAAGCGAGAGATGGAAAGAGGTAATATAGATGTTTTAGGTCTCTGCGAGGTGAGATGGAAAGATAGCGGGGATTACTGGAGTGACAATTATAGAGTGATATACAACGGCGGGGACGAGAGCCAACGAGGGGTTGCCGTAATTTTAAATAAAGGGGTAGGAAGAAGCATAGTCAACATAGAGCAAGCGACAGATAGAATTTTACTCGTAGAGATTAAAGCAGAGCCGACGAACTTGGCCATTGTTCAGGTATACATGCCACCGAGCAACCACTAGGAGGAAGAAGTCGATAGGATGTACGATGAGTTAGAGGATATAATCGCGCGTGTTCCTGCAGGGAAACATTTGATTGTGATGGGGGATTGGAATGCGACGGTAGGCGAAGGAAGAGAGGGTGGTGAGGTGGGGGACTATGGGTTAGGCACGAGGAATGAACGCGGGGAGAAAGCGATTGAATTCTGCAGGAGACAGGGGTTAGTCATCACCAACACATGGTTTAGACATCACAAAAGGCGAAGGTATACATGGAAAATGCCAGGTGACTCAGAAAGGTATCAGTTAGATTATATTATGGTTAGGCACAGGTTTAGGAACAGTGTGAAAAATTCGCACAGTTTCCCAGGAGCGGATGCGGACTCTGACCACAATTTAGTTGTTATGAAATGTAATCTTCGTTTCAAGAAGATAAGGCAAGGGCGGCGGGTTAGGAAATGGAATTTAGAAGCAGTAAATGGAATAACGAGGATGGAGTATCAGCAGGCTGTAGTGAAAATAATCGATGACGGAAAAGAAATGAGTACAATCGAAGAAAAATGGGAATGTATCCAGCAAGGGATATCGGAAGCAGCAAAAGACACTATAGGAACCATTAACGGGAAAAGAATAAGAAAACCATGGGTAACGGATGAGATGATTGCGAAGATGGATGAGAGAAGAAGATGAATGAATGTAAACACAGAGTTAGGCAAAATCAAGTACAAAGAGTTAAACAATAAATTGAGAAGGGCCACAAATAAAGCAAAAGAAGAATGGTGGAAAACACAATGCGAGGATATGGAAAGTTTACAGAAGAAGGGTGAAATTGGTGCTCTATACAGCAAGGTTAAGTTATTATCGGGAAGTAAGAAGGCAAGATCTGTGCTAACAGTTAAAGATAAGTGGGGTAAGATAATAGTTGAACCAGGAAAAATCCAAGAGAGATGGAAGGAATATATAGAAACACTGTATGGTAAAGAACATAGGCCGACAAGGTTAGACGTAGAAAAGGAACATGACGTAGAAGAAGATAGCTTAGGTCCAGGCATACTCGACGATGAAATAGAAAGGGCATTAAAGAGATGAAAGCAAATAAGGCCGTGGGGGTGGACAACATACCTGTAGAACTGTTGAAATGTGTAGGAAAATGCGGGAAGAAGGCCCTATATGGACTGATTCGTAGTATCTATGAAGAAGGAATCTGGCCGGAAGATTTTGTGAGATCGGTGTTAGTTCCTATTCCAAAAAAGGCTAAGGCCTCGTCATGTGAGGATTACAGAACAATAAGTGTGATATCCCACGCAGCTAAAGTTATTTTCAGGATCATCAACAAAAGGATAGAGAGTAAGGCAAATGATTACTTAGGGGATGATCAGTTCGGGTTTAGGAAGGGAAGAGGTACGCGTGATGCCATTGCAGTAATGAGATCACTAATTGAGAGGAATATAGAATACAACCAGGACGTTTTTGCCTGTTTTGTAGATTTCGAAAAAGCGTTTGATAGAGTGAATTGGGAAAAATTAATGAGTGTATTGCAGAAAATAGGAATGGATTGGAGGGACAGGAGACTGATCCGCAACCTGTACATGTCTCAGACTGCTCAGGTGCGAGTGGGGAACGGAGAGTCCGGATGGGCAGCGTTAGGAAGAGGTGTAAGGCAGGGTTGCCCATTGTCACCGGTGCTGTTCAACGTATATGTGGAGGAAATGATTAAAGAGGCATGGGAAGAACTGGAGGTAGGAATGAAAGTCGGAGGGGAATTCGTAAAATCGGTTAGGTTTGCTGATGACCAAGCATTAGTTGCTCAGTCAGCCAAGGGGTTGCAAGCATTGCTGAGTGAATTGGAGGTTCAGTGCGATAAATATGGGATGAGAATCAATATTAATAAAACAAAGGTTATGCGACTTTCCAGAAAGAAAAAGGCTAAGCTAAATGTTAAAATAGGCGGGGAAGAATAGAGCAGGTAGAGCAGTTTACATATCTCGGAAGTGTTTTGGACCAATACGGTCAAAGTGGTAAGAGAAAGAAGGATAAGGAGAAGAATTGCGCTAGGCAAGGAGGCTTTCTCAAGGAGGAGGGAGTTGATGACGGGGACGTTGAGTAGGGATGTTAAGACAAGACTCGTAAAAACTCTGATATGGAGCGTAGCTATGCATGGCGCGGAAACGTGGTCGCTGAAGCAGGAGGATAGACGTAGATTGGAGGCTTTTGAAATGTGGGTGTGGAGAAGAATGGAGAAGGTGAAATGGACCGAAAGGAAAACTAACGAGGAAGTACTAGAGATGGTGGGTGAGGAGAGGGGTTTGTTGAGAGAAATCGTTTGGAGGCAGGAAAAATGGATGAAAGGCGTATTGAGTGGTAGTGGAATGTTGAAGAAGGTAATAGAGAGGAGAATGTTGGGCAAGCGAGGTAAAGGCAGGAACAGGATAGGGATGTTGGACGGGATGAAGGGAGGAAAGAAGTACACCGAGATGAAGAGGTGATGACCTGATTAGTTTGATAGGTGGGGAGTCACAAAATGTTTATTTGATAGTTGTGTCCATCCAAAAGCCTACCTTAAACGGTAGATTTCCTAATAATAAAATAAATAATTCCTTTTATCTCTCTTGGATCTTTACTGGTTCAACTTTATTATTCCTTACTAACCGTTAACTGTTAGCACTGATATTCCCGACAATGTTTTAACTTTCCCATACATATCACGCACCAATCTCGCACTTCCTTGGCCAAATTTCCATATCATTGTACTGCGTCTTCCACTACTCTCCTTATGCAGTATTTGTTGCCCGTCTCAATTTATTATTTAACTCTCTCTTTCTTCTACCTAACTTTCGATTTACATTCTCCCATTTCCTTCTCTCATCTATCTTTCTATTCATCCTGTCCATAGCCCACGGTTTCCTTGTCAATTTCCTAGTAACAATTCCTGTTGTTTCATTTGCAGCCCTCGATATCCCTTTTTTAATATGTTCCGATTTTTCCTCGAGACCAATCAGCTCCTTTCCCTCACTCATAACTTACTCTACAGTCTGCTGGGACTCCTTTTTTCGATTCGATTAGTACGCCTACGTTCCATTTCCTAAGCCGTGTTCCTTATTTTTATCTTTTTAAATCGGACGTTATACTTCGCTATTATTAAGTTATGGCCTGAGTCCGTATCCGCTTCCATAAAACTATGCGGATAGAGATTGCTGTTCCTTAACCTATGTCTAACCATAGCATATACTGATATCTTTCTGATTCTCCTGGTATTTTTCATGTTAAGCTACGCCTTTTGTGGTGTCTAAACCAAGACTTGGTCATTATTAAACCCTCTCTCCTGCAAAACTCAATTAGGTTCTCCCCGCGGTCATTCCTTGTGTCTAAACCGTAGTCCCCCACCTCATCACCATCTCTTCCTTCGCCTACCGTCGCTTTTCAATCCGTTATCACTATCAAACGTCGGGCCTATGTGGTTTGGCGGGCGGGTTCTCTTTCCGGGACTCGTGTGTTCGTTTCCCTGCTCCTATCGCACTCAATCAAAAGTTTATCGATCGGTTCCAACGCCCGCGAAAATACCGAGTCTGCATCCATCCAACGCTCCCTCCCGCGCCCACAACATTAGGCCGCTGATATATAGGATCAAGTTGAATTGATTTTCGAATTAGATCGCGCTGAGTTGAAAGGGATTAATAAGCATAATTGCAAAACGTTATTATTCTCAACTAGGTAGCGTACCAAAATTATTGGAGGAGCTAGGTTTGGAATCGCTCACGGAGCAAATATTAAACTGCGATTAAAATCTCTTGCATACATTGTGAACGATTCTCCTTACCAATACTGTTGAGACTCGGACTACGATATACGAGGGCTGTCCGGAATTTAACCATGCAATATTTTGAGAAAAATAGCCTCCCTGGAACAGTGCGGCCTTCGATGTACTCCAGTTGAGACCTCCTACACTTCCAGCGTCTCTTCCACTTTTCAAAGCAATTGACAAAGTCCTTTTTCGTAAAGGTCATCAGCTGCCTCGTCGCTATCTCGTCAACCGACTGTTGGGAAGACAGATTTTGTTTTAGGGCCCATGAATCATCTCCAGTGATGACCATTACTGTCCTTACTGTTCTATTGTTTGGTTGCGGCTTAGGATATCCCTTTTTGGTATATACTTTTTTTACTCTACCACACATCTCTCTGGACTCGCTCATGATGTTGTTTAGAGCCTGCTGACCCTGCTTTCTTGTCATTACGGTTATTACTTCCACATTCTATTTCTTCGACCCTCTCCCTTGTTTTTTCCTGTTAATCCTGACGATACAATTCATTATTATTCTTTTATGGTCTGGAGGCGTATCTGTTTATGGGAAACTGTGGCAAATAATCACTCTGTTCCTAAATCTATGATTAAACATTATAACTGATATATTCATGAATTTCCGGGTATTTTCCATGCGTAAGAGCCTATGCCTTTTGTTGTGTCTTTACCAAGTGTTCCTTATGATTAACTCTTGATTCCTGCAGAACTGTATTGCAATTCCCCGCGGTTATTCCTTGTTCCTAAACGGTAGTCCCCTTCCTCACTACCATATCTTGTCCTTCATCACTATTCCCGGGTTCGATTCCCGGGCAAGGCACCTTGGGCACCTGCAGCTCCACCCAAGCTAGTTGATTTTTCGGGTACCAGATCTTTCTGGGAAACCATAACCGGCACAGGGAAAGGAACTGGCTCCCATACCCTGATGTGTGAATATTCACACGCCGTCGGGCTTGGTACATGGGTGAGCTCTACCATCACCTTCGGGTTGATTACTGTGTTTATAGTTTATATACATATGTATATACATATATATTTATAATATATATATAATTTTTTATTTATATAAATTTTGACTTCGTGAGATCAGTGCTAGTTCCTATTCCGAAAAATTTAAAGGCTACACCATGTGAGGACTACAGGACTACAGAGCAATGAGTTTGATTTCCCAAGCAGCTAAGGTTGTTCTCAGGATCATCAAAAAAATGATTCAGAGTAGGGAAAATAATTACGATCATCAGTTTGAATTTAGAAAGGGAAGAGACACACGTGATGCCATTGCAGTAATGAGATCAATAATCGAGAAGAATATAGAAGACAATCAGGACGTATTTGCCTGTTACGTGGATTTCAAAAAGGTGTTTGGGAAAAACTAATGAGTATATTGCAGAAAATAAAAATAGATTGGAGGGACAGGAGGCTAATTCGCAACCTGTACATGTCTCAAACAGCTCAGGTATGAGTGGGAAACGGAGAGCCCGGATGGGCAGTGTTAGGAAGAGGTGTAAGGCAGGGTTGCACACGATCATGGGTGCTGTTCAACGTATATGTGGAGGAAGTGTTTAAGGAGGCATGGGGAGGACTGGAGGTAGGAATGAAAGTCGGAGGGGAATTCGTAAAATCAGTTAGGTTTGCTGATGACCAAGATCTAGCTTTTCAATCAGCCTAGGGACTGCAAGCATTGCTGAGTGACTTGGAGGTTCAGTGCGATATATATGGGATAAGAATCAATATTAATAAATCAAAGGTTTCAGAAATGAATAGGCAAAGCTTAAAACTAAAATAGGAGGGTAAAAATAAGAGCAGTTGGAGCAGTTTACGCGTCGTAAGTGTTTTGGACCAACGTGGTCAAAGTAGTAGGGTCGTAAGGAGAAGAATTTCGCTTAGAAAAGAGGCTTTCGCAGGTAGTTGATGGCACGGACGTTGTGTAGGGATGTTAAGAAAAGACTCCTAAAAACTTTGATACGGAGCGTAGCTATGTACGGCGCGGAAACGTGGTCATTTAAGGAGGACGATATACATAGATTGGAGGCTTTTGAAATTTGGGTGTGGAGAAGAATGGAGAAGATGAAATGGACCGAAAGGAAAACAAATGAGGAAGTACTAGGGATAGTGGGCGAGGAGAGGGGTTTCTTGGGAGAAATCCTATGGAGGCATGAAAAGAAGGTGAAGGGGTTGAAGATGAAGGAGGGGAATGATTGGAAGTGGGATGTTGAAAACTGTAATAGAGGGAAGAATGTTAGGCAAACGAGGAAAGGGCAGGAAGAGGACAGGGATGTTGGACGGGATTAAGGGAGGAAGGAAGTACACAGAGATGAATGGGGACTTGTTGTAGAGTAGGATGTTGGGTTGTCTTTTGTGAGGAATAAAAATATATTTATTTGGCGGTTGTAACCATCCTAAACCTACCTTAACTGTTAGAGTATCTATGAATAATATAAGTTCTGTCACAAGTGTGGTGTCGGCTTGTAAAACTTGCTGCCAAAAACTACTCTAAAACTACTCAGAAACCCGAGAACAAATAAAACTGGAAATAATTAGTTACTCACAATTTTGCTTTTTAATTATTTCGGGGGGCAGAACCCATTTATCGACAGCAGGAAGAAAACTGAGGATATGGGCGATGAGCATGAGGGAGGCAGGGCAGGCAGGAGAGGGGGAAGGGAGAAGGGGGTTTTTGAGTGTGATCGACTATGGTGGGGGCCAACGGGAACGAGATTGGACAAGGTTTTATTAGACGGATGTCCCCCTTATTGGACAAGGTTTAGGCCGACGACCGACCAGGCTCCTAGGTGTCAAATGCATTCCTCTTCGAGGGTTTGGAGCTTGAACGTTTTGTCTAAGGGGAGAATGGAGGCAATATGACACATTGTGGAGGGAGACATGTTGAGGAACTGGTAGGGAGGATAATGCTGAAGAAGGTTTGCACGAGGCACGGTGATTGTTGATGCGGATGTTGAGGGGTGCGGTGCACTGCCGAATGTTGAAGGAGGGACAGAATTTTCAGTGAGTTTGATAAGTTATATTGTGGGATATTCACGAGGTAGTGCCGTGGGATGGGAGAGAATTGGTAAGTTGAGGGGGGGATGTAAGGACAAGGTGGCACACATTTGACTTTTGGTTTTATTTAGGGGTATCGGTGTGGATTTGACGGCGGAGGATTTATTGAAGGGCTTAGTGGATTTCAATATTTCGGATAATTTGGCTGGTCATTAAAGGGACAAAGGGACATTTGCCAAATTATTTGCCGTTGCTTTGTGGTTTATCAGAATGGGTAAGATGTCTTGGAGGATATGTTTTAGGGACTAAAATTTGAGGAAGTAGAAGTTGCAGTAATCGAAGTTGGGCAGATGGAGAGGGCGTGGGAGTTGATGTCTTGGGAAGGTTCGGGCGGTTTCGGAGGATTTTAAAATTTAGAGGGGACTCAGGGTGAAGAAGTGAATTGATGAGAAATTTGCCAATGGAGTTTAGATTGTTACAAATTCGGTGACCGCGGGTCGAGAGAGAGAGAGAGAGAGTGCGGAAGAGAGCGTTAAGTGTGCGATGAGTGAGAGCTGGTGTAGTGGAATTATTGCGGTTTGCCGGTGGGTTTTATGTTGACAGAGGTGTGGAATCGTTGATCGGTGGGATAAATGTGGACATTAAGGAAAGTGATTTCATGAGTTAGTGGAGTTGAAGGATAGAGAAGAGAAAGCATTGAGGGAGAAATAAATGTTCCAGATGAATCCATGCTCTGTTGCCAGAGAAAGAATATATCATCTATGTATCTAACCCAGTGGAAATATTGCAAGGGGTAACCGGAAAGGAGGTGTTTCTCAAGGAGACCAAGGGGGAGGTTTTCCTATGAAGGGTTGGATCTACTTACAATCGCACAGCTTTTGACCCTCAAATAATGTTTGCTTCGGAAGGAGAAGGAGCTGTGTGGATAAGATGGGAGAGACCCGGGAGAAACTCGGTGCTGGGAATAAGTGGAGTGGGGGCATTTGGATAGATAGTGGTGAGAGATGGGAGACGTCAGTCCCTCAGAGTGAGGGAGCGACGTCTATTGTGGCCGAGATAATTTGGGTGTCGGGAGGGAGAGGGTGGAAGGGGGAAGGTGGAGACGGTTGAGGAAATTGTGTCTTTCGCATGGGCCGGTAGAGAGTGGGCCAGCAGTTGGAGGTAAATGTGAACAAAGGCGGAGATTTTTTTTGTCGATGATTTACGGGAAGAAACAATAGGTCGGTCTGTGATGTCGGATTTGTGAATTTCGGGGAGGATTTCCATGGGTGAGACGGAGTGAGGATGGAAATGCCTGTGGAGGAAAGGCCTTCTGAGGGGCCTCATCTTTGAGGGGAGATGACCTGCGCCAGGTACTCTGCGTGTGTGTCATTATTGTAGGCATGAGCTTGCAAGGGAAGGTGTCGGATGGTAGTTGCTTTGCCTTATCAATGTAGAGCGTCGTGTTAAGAACAACTACCTACCGCGGAGCCCTTATCGGCCGATGTGATGATCAGTTTGGGATTGAGGGTGAGTTTTCCTCAAGGCTGCACTCTCAAGTGGAGAGAGTTTGGATTTAGGGTCGAGAGAATTAAGAAAAGAGGAACTGGAATCTTTGGAAAGGAGAAGATTAATAAAACATTCAAACGGATGGTTCTGATGAATAGGTTAGGGCTCCCGGGATGATGGAGGTCTGAATAAAATTAGTGCATTATTTATTGGTTTGGGTGGTAATTGAGGCTGGGGTTAGGAGTTCTAAAATACTTCCCATCTTGAAATTGGGTAGAAATGTAAGACTCTGGGGAGGATAGCACACGGTTAACTCTTGGGATGTGAAAAAATGAAAGACCCTTGTACAGAAGAGACATTTCGTCAGGGTTCAAATGCGTGGACGAAAGTTTACTGACTGTAGAGGTATTGTGAGCTGTCTTGCCGCTGGGAAGGAACGGCTGAAAGATTAGTTTCCCTCTCCACCACCTGCCCGCCCTCCCCTCCTCCCACTTCCCCTTTCCTCGCATTTCTTCCTTGGCAACTGCACATCCTTTACATTTTTTAAAACAATTTCTTCTATGGCTCCAAAATCAGGAGAAAGTTTCTCCGGTATTTTAATAAAGGTCTCTTTTATAGATACACTGCCCGTAAATAGTTTACATCTTTTCACAATCTAATGAGATGCTCTAAAATTAGCGGAAAAAACATTACTTGGTGATTCCACCGATTTGGCGAGCAAAAACTTATCATTATTTGCATTTTTCAATAAATCATTCGCACCTTTCTTTTAGTCATCTCCGCCTGAGTACTTAATTGAGAAGTTAGGTGGTATTTTAGAAAATGCTGCTGAAGATTTGCTGCTTTATTTTGGAGGAAGTTTTCATGGTAAATTAAGCATATTGAGAAAACTCATCTGAAGTCATTATAATTGCGTTCGATTCTGTACATTTATCTTAAAACTTTCCCTTCTTATTTTGATTTTTCTCTTCTTTACATGCGCTGACATCCCAAGTTGTAATTTAAAATTGTTGTTTATTGGAATTCATTTTAAAACAATCAATTTGCTGAGCAAGTACAAACTAAACTTTGATTCAAAGTGTCAAATGCTTAATAAAGAGAGACATTTTTCGAATCTTTTTATCAATTTTATGTTGCTTCCCTAAACTATTTCGACTCTGTGAAACGGTCTTTAAAATCGCATGACTCGGGCAGGAAGTAAATAAAGAGCAATAAAACTCGATATTATTAATAATACATGCTAAAAGTAAATTTTCAATGAAGAAAACTCTTCAATAACCAATCCTGAGAGTTCTGGTCTGACGTGTAAGAATTAATAACAGTCCGATGGTAAAATGTATTATGAGATGCCCAGAATTCAGTCTTCTTTACGTTCACAGGCAACAAAAACTACAAATTAACTCTGTTCACGCTCAACTCTCATACAATGATTCGGTAAAATGTAGAGAAGCTCAGTTCTTCAAGAAATCAGACGCTAACACATTTAAGCATGGGATGCTGATGGATGAACCCGTGATATCAAGAAGCGGCATTGCATTGTTTTCAACCTTCCGTGGCCTACGGAGTATGGAAAAATACGAACATTCATTTCACTTCAAAGTATCAATTTAAATAATAGTGATCATTCAATCGGAGCCTCAAGTCGCTCCAACATGTTGTCAACTCAACTTATAGAGAGGAGGAAATGTAGGGAAGGATACATATATCAACGAACACGGAGGGGATAAGTAAATTTCAGGGAGGAATACGATACATCCGGAATCTGAGCCCGGGCCTCACACAAACCACGCGAGTGTTCTACGACCTGAGCTGACGTACCTAGAGCTGTTGATGGGACACTCGTGCCTCAGCTGCCGACACTCTTTCAGGAGTGGGTTCGGAGGGGAAAGATCATGATGCATCACATTTTCCCAGTGAAATTGACTTAACCCTTTCGTTCGTCCGTATTCATTCTCTTGCCTTTTTTTCCTTTGCACTAAACCTGACGTGTTTATGAATTTGTATGCATGCATGAAAATGCATAAAATCTCCAGAACACTTCCGACGTGAACGAGAAAATTTAAATCCGGGAGAAGATAATCGCATCGCCACGGTGCACGACGTTGAGAGGCAATGTGCATGCGAAGTAACTTTTTCAATCCATTGCAAGTATAAAGGTACCACTGGATCGGTGGTAATGAAGTATGTCACTATCTCAGCCATCGGCAGTCTTCGTCCTAGAGAATTTCGGAAGACCTGCCGTATAGAGAGCGCTCTCCACTTCCCTTTTCGCCGTTCTGATGAGTGGAGAAAGGCTGTCTTGGCTCAGGTTCAACCCCGGTTAACCCAATTGTCGGTTGATTAATTCGTCCATTCAGCTGGACAAAGCAAATATTCTACGACTTGGGATGCCCTTGGTTGCCCAACTCCACTCCAGCACGTGATGTTCCATAGCGTCCCATCTCTTTGAAATAGTTACAACCCTCGAACGGTTTTAATGTACTTTCCCGTTGGAAGGAAATGGTGATTGGATATATCGGGTATGCTGTGCTTCATTGTGCCATTCTAGAGGAAAAACATGGGAAGAGGAATCCAAAGTAGTTGGTTTGACCCGAATTGGTTTGATTCGAATTAACGCGTGCGTGGCAAGTCCGGGAAAAAATTAATTGATACATAATCGTGTATACTTTAGCGTGAGATATTTTGAACATTAGAAGAAAATGGAGTTTTCCATAACTAATGGCAGCCGTGCTAGAGCCATTTTCTGTAAGTTGCAGGAGCTTTTGATAATCTTTAACACTTAATGCAATAACCGATATTCATGTTTCATGATGCATGATGTCTGGATGTGTATTTGTTCGCCTGTTTATACTCAACCAATTCTTCCAATAAATGAAGTTTGGACAGATAGGTTTTATAATTTGAAATTGGGTAATGGGCTTAGTCACTCAATTTTCAAAGGAGGGATTAATAAATGTGGCAGAAATAACGAGACGAAAAATATTTGTTACAATTTTTTGTTAATAATATTAATTATTATTCTTGGTAGTCTACCGACTAAGGTACGTTTTCGATGGACACAAGCTACACAATGATACAAGGATACGTTTCCCACGTCTCTCCCACAAAACACAACCTGACATCCAAACCTTACACTAGTCCCGTTTTCAATCCCCAGTACTTCCTTCCTCACTTCATTCCGTCCATTATTCATTATTCCCCTTCATCGCTTGCCTAACGCTCTTGCCTCCGTTACAGTCTTCAATGACCCATCTTGAAACAAAATACTATGCATCCAAATTTAACGCCTGCTTTGGATTCCTCTCATCTTTCCTAAATACGTGATGGCAGCCGTTTACACGGGAGAAACCAAAAACCCCGGAAAGTGTCAATCGTAGGACCTCATGTTCCATATCAGAGGAAAGCCTTCCGCTCGCGCTGCGCGCTGTGAACTCAGTGTGGCAGCAACTATTTCGAGAAATCTTTATTCCCAATTTCCTCCTTGCAGCAGAGTGAAAGCATCACTTTAAAGAAAACTTACTCATCCATTATTCCTGCCAGAAAAATATTTCAATCAATTCTATTTCAAAACCTTTAATGAATGAAATAGACGTCGCCATTTATGGATGAAAGCATCTGAAGAAGAACTTTTTCTCTTCTTATCTAATAGGGATCGGGATGGTGCGACGGTTAATACACTGCCTTACCACCCCAAGGCTTCGGATTCGGATTCTAGCGGTGATAGGGTTATTCAGTACTATCTCGATCCCTGCTTGGGGTGCTGCGTGGAGAGAATTCCAAGTGGAGTATGATGTCGTCCGTCCGATGGGACGTTAAACTGTGTGACCCCTTGGTGCCCTTCGTTGAGAGCGATGAAATGCCGATGTTGAGATTCTCTCCACCTTTCCTCCCCGAGCATCCTACTTCCACTAAATTACTCGACCTTTGCCTAATGGTGCAAATGACTACTGCTGCGGGACGCCTCCCCTAATAGCTATTAGACAAGATCCAGCTGAATTTTGTTTAGAAAATTAACGATATTAATAAATAATTTTCTTTTTTATTGAGTATTGTAGCAGTGTATTTACTTTTCTGCGATAATATTTTGTCAGTGATCCAAATAAGTTGTAGATTTTACTGATACGACTATTTGCCATATTGCAGGAAAGCGCTTTTCCGCGAGAGGAAAGACTTCGTGCAACCAACCTATAGAACTGGGTAGGAGTGATGTTTAACTGACGTTGCAGGAATATACGTACTGAATCTAATGAAAGTCAATCATTTATTAATTATAAAAAATGTACATCCTACGCAATAAAATGGACATATTTCTAATGTGTTCTGATATCCTTAAACATAATGCAAATGTTGGCGGCGTGTCTAAGACTAACAAGTTATTCATATCGAGGATACCTTGATATTTTTAAACACTTGATTTTCCGAAATCAGAGAGTACAAATAAATTTTAATTTTATTTTCTGTGACACGGGGGAAGTGGCAGTCCAGTACTGATTGGAGGTCCACGGTTCGACCTCCACCTACAGCTACAACGAGCTGTGTGATTTTTCGTGTGCCTGATCTTCCCGGGAAACCGCGGGAAGGACGACGACTGAGCGACGCAGTGGAAGGAACCGACCCCACTGTCCTGTCGAGGGAATTTCAAACACCATTAAGGGCTTAGGATTAGGTCAATTCTAACCTTGCATATGAGGCAAGCTGTCTGGCTGAATGCTGAGGTGGTATGTGGCAGCCGAGCAAGAGACAACACTGCCAAAAACCTGAGGAAGGCAACGCTAGAAAAAGAGGCCGAATTTTGTTAATTGGGACGGAGTAATGAGAAAATTTTGGTAATTAGAAGGGAGGCCTGAGTGGTGAAGTGAGCTTTACTAGAAATAAAGATCGCTAAGAGGCAACTATACAAGGCTTGAAGTAAGGAAACATTTCAATATTAGTAAGGAAGGGAAAACTTCTGGTGCTGCCCCTTTTCTAAGAAGGTGATTCACACACGATAATACCTGCAGGAAAGAATAGATTGGAAGTGTTGGGAATATGCTGATACAAAAGACTGCTGAGGATGAAAGAGATTAATTGAGCAGTTGCGAATGGTTCTACGAAGATTAAGGTTAAGAATTAAACCCGAAGATGATGGGATAAGAAAAAGGAATAAACTTTTGGTACACTCCCTGAGAGGCGATGGCAGACGGTGAAGGCCGTATGTGAAAAGAGGGATGGAGCAAATAGAGTGATGGGCGTCGCAGAGAGGAAATATAGGGACGAAGAGATTAACCGGCTGAATGCGTCAAACAGTCATAGGACTCTTATCCACGGATGATGATTGCGGAAAAACGATGGTAATATTAAGTTTTGATCACTCTGGCTATTTAATACGCTTCCAGATCCATTGCTGCAAACATTTTAAACTGAGTAAATGGCAAGAGAACAATATTTTGAAAGAAAAAGTCACTTAAAGTTCTATTTTGTAAGAAACGCATCTAGCAAATTCCATCAATTACGGAGATATAATTTGTATTATCAAAGAGCATATGGGTAACGATGTTTAAAAGACTTAAATATCTCCGCTCTCACAGTCTCTTCAAATGATTTCAACGAAAAAAAGTGTATCATGTTTTATGTTGATTAACGCACTTCGTTTAATTATCTTTTTCAGGGAAACGGAGGTATTGGACGAGCGCGGTTGCGAGAGAGAGAAGGCTCGGAAAACCTATCAACCGAAAATCATTTGGGCCAATGCGATCAGCATTACATTTTTCCATCTGCTTGCCGTGTATGGTATATGGCTCAACTACCAACACTTCAATATTTTGACAACAACTTGGGGTATGTTCCTTATATCCGTGGAATTGATCGGGGAGAACAACATATAAAAATCTAAAATTCCATCGGAATATGCTTAAGAGACTGCAGCATCAGGGGTATAGTGTGCTTGTGATTTTTAGATATTAGATTTAGATTTTTGATATTTTATGGTAACTTAATATTTTAATTCAGTCAAAGTAAAGAGTTATCATTTACACAATCACTGGTGACAGACAGATTTCGATGTTCTATCCCATTTTCTGTCTCTGTGACATGATAATGGCTTTATATGTCCTAAAACTCGGAAGATCTAATAATGACATCATAAAATACATGATGTATCAAAACTATTTGCTCACTAGCCATAAGCAATGTAAAGAATTTAGCCCTCTCTTAGTTATAGAGTGGTTCAGGTTCACGTGGAATCAATTTTTAGAGTGTACTGAAAAATTATTTAAACTCTAAACAGTATAATTCATGCCAGCAGAATGATGATAAGGCATTTAGCTTAATTGCGTCTTGCTATAACATTCATTTATTACGTGTATGTTTAAAAGTATCCTCAATAGTTACTTGGAAAGGGTTTAAGAGTTTTCTTTTCCGATGTTGAGACTTTAGACATAGAAGAATGATATGCTGAAAATTAAAATAATATTGTTATATTACATGTTGTTTGTAATAATATGTTTGTTCAATTTCCCATACTTGATTCCGGAAAATTAGCGCACCTTATTTTTGAAATCATTTTCCTTGGTTATTGAACTCAATCATCTGATTGAACTAATTATCTTATCGTGAACTTGTAGTATGGCTGTAAAATTCTGGCCATTTACTCTACTTACGAGTATCGTACGTACATCGTACATACACTGTATCAGGTGCCCAATATCCATTGAGGTATTATTGGATCCTATTTCTGATTGTGAGTAAAATGAATTATTTATCGAAATTAAATACTTGTGGTGTTCAAGGTAATTGTGTAGATTCTCTTCCTCATTTTAGAATACTCTCTGTGTGCAGGGGATATTATTTAAGATACTATGTAATAAGTCACCAAATATTACAAGTTACCTAAACATTCTCCTGAAATTGATATTACCTGACATAAGAGTTAGCATAAAGAATGGGTTTAGAGAAGGAGAAACAAAAATAACTCGAAATATTACCATTGACTACAGTGCCTACCCTTTCAGTTGAGGGAAAAAAGTTGCTGAGCTAATATTGTTGAGAAATCATTTTTTTAATGATCCTAAACTCTTTAAAATTCCCACAGGAAGGAGCTCAGAATTTGCATTGTAGTTCACCTATCCGTCTTTGTGACATCATACGTGAAATTGGGTGAATTTATTTTCCAACCGTGTATCGGAGGCCTTCAGTAAAATCACAAGTAATGAAAGGCAGAGATTTTTAAGAGTCTAATTTAAACTGTGCAAATCTAATATTACCGTTTAGCATGTAAATTTCGAAGTTGACTCATTTCAAATTGCTCTAATACACACCTCTTGGGTCCTGATTTTGAATTTAATTGGCTGTGGTTGTCAGTGATCATTTTATAGGTTTCACAAATAAGTGTGCACCTGAGTGTCAAGTCTATAAATGGCATATTAAAGCCTAGAATAGAAGAGTCAACAGTGAGTATCGGGGAGATCTCTGAACATCAGTCGCTCGACCGGCTGGCTGCGACTTGCGAGTCATCAGATGCGGAAGTGCACTCTGCGCTTGCTTCCGTTCCATGAGATAGATGAATCGCATCGCACGTCTCGGCCGCGTACAACGGGCGTCGCATTCCGCCCGCCTCTCCACGATTTCATTCCGAACGCCTTTTCCCGTGAGATGCCTCATGGGTACCTCCTCGCCCTCTTCACATGAGCGAGCCTACAATTAGGCGAACCACCTCCCAGTTTTTTAAAATTTTAAATAACGTTTAGTCTCAATTATATTTACTTTAACCGTTGAGTACAGAATCAATTGTGATATTTCTTAAATGCAATGTACAATTGGAGTTCAGTAAATAGAGGCAAATCGATGGTCGACCTGCCGGGAAATCTAGCTGGCTAAAGTTCCTCCTTACCTCCAAGTATTAAATAAAGATGTTCATTAGGTTCGAGTGAAAGAGAAAATCTACAGAGCACTCGTGGTAGAGACCTAAGAAAAAAATATTTTTCTGATGACAGAGAGGTTCGAGAATACTTGTTTCGCGGCCAACGATCTATTCAACAAAATTATCCCAATCCCATTTTTAGGGCCGCATCTGGCAACATCACGCCTCACCAGCTTCCCCTTCCTTCCCTCCTCCACTTCCCCTGGAGAATCCTCAGGGATGGCTCACCTGCCGGGATCACAGTGCTAGTTGTTACAGCTGCAACCGTCCTCGCCGGTCACGTTGTCACGAGGGACGACTGATTGGAATCCCTTCTCCCTCGGCCGATATGTCGGATCGTGTCATCTTGTTAGCACAAGTATTCATCATGGCATAACCAAATGTGCAATGATACAGGGATAGGTAAATTTATGTATTTAGACTACGATCAAACGAGGGTAGCAAAACATGGCATGGTATATAGCATATGGAAATGGCGACGGAATCGACTCCTTCAAAATGCGAGATTTGAAAGGATGCGGGCCATTATTTTTGTGGTTAAAGCTTAATTTACGCAGGATTCTTTCACTGATTAAATTAAAGTAAAATTTGAATATGCCAGCGCAAAATGTGTTTCGTTTCTGTTTGCAAAAAAATTATAAGGGATAAAAAATGCATTGCCCTGATCAATCCAGGCATATTTTGCGAAAAATGTTATAATCCTCATTTTTTAAAATGAATTTGCTGAGCTCTTCCGTGAATGTGTGTTTAAGAGATGTGGGCAACAGGCGAAGATATGTGTGGGCAAGCCATGGAACCGCAGTTCATTTTAGGAAATGTTACAATTTAAATCTTCCATTTTTATTCTTATCTACCGTCTGCAATCATTATTTGTGCACTATTTCCATATTACAATGAATCTCATTTATTAACATAAGAAATTGTCCAAACAAAGCTTCGACGTATACCACAGTGTACACAGATAAAAATTATTTCTAAAAAGTTTTTGTACCTCTAATCTGCTTTTTAGAACTCTGAATTACAAGAATTTTGCGGGGTTATTTCGGTTACCCCTCCCATGGACTACAAGCTTGTCTGGTGGAAGGGCTCGTGCGGTCCGATGACCGCTAGCGCTGTGCTGGCGGGAGTGATAATAACTGCTCCTGGTTGGGTCACCTATGCCAGATAGGTCGAAGGTTAGGAGCCAGACGAAAGGTAGTCCACGCAGCGTCTGCTCCTTGGTGAGGCGGCCATTAAGTGATGGTGTCACGTTAAAAACACTGTTGAGGAAGCAACGGAAAACCACCTCAATTATTATTCCCAATATTTGAATGATGGACAATATAGAAAAATTGAGTCCTGGCAACTACGGGACTCGGCCCAAGGGGCCGTGTGTCTTGCCGGCAGCGGGGGAGGCAAGGCTTCCGCGGTCGTCATCCCACGAAACCCTTGCAGGGGATAAATAACAGCAGCAGAACAGAAGACGCAGAAGAAGACGAAAGTAGTTAGACTAGGAACATGGATCTAGGACTCGGATCAGGACAATGTTGAGGACTGGTAAATTAGAGAATATAAAGCGAGAGATGGAAAGAGGTAATATAGATGTTTTAGGTCTATGCGTGGTGAGATGGAAGGATAGCGGTGATTACTGGAGTGATAATTATAGAATAATATACAGCAGCGGGGACGAGAGCCAATGAGGGGTTGCCTTAATATTAAATAAAGAGGTAGGAAGAAGCGTAGTCAACATAGAGCAAGCAACGGATAGAATATTAATAGTAGAGATTAAAGCAGAGCCGACGAACTTGTTCATTGTTCAGGTATACATGCCACCGAGCAACCACTAGGAGGAAGAAGTCGATAGGATGTACGATGAGTTAGAGGATATAATCGTGTGTGTTCCTGCAGAGAAACATTTGATGGTGATGGGGGATTGGAATGCGACGGTAGGAAAGGAAGAGATGGTGATGAGGTGGGGGACTATGGGTTAGACACGAGGAATGAACGCGGGGAGAAAGCAATTGAGTTCTGCATGAGACAGGGCTTAGTCATCACCAACACACATGGTTTAGAGAACACAAAAGGCGTAGGTATACATGGAAAATGCCAAGTGACTCGGAAAGGTATCAGTTAGATACGATATAGATCGTGGGGGAAGACAACATTCCACCGGACTTTTGAAATGTTTTGGAAAATTTGGGAGGAAGGCTATATGGACTGATTCGTAATATCTATGAGGAAGGAATCTGACCGGAAGACTTTGTAAGATCAGTGTTAGTTCCTATTCCGAAAAAAGCAAAGGCTATTTCATGTGAGGACTACAGAACAATAAGGTTGATATCCCATTCTGCTAAAGTTATTTTCAGGATCATCAACAAAAGGATAGAGAGTAAGGCAAATGATTACTTAGGGAATGATCAGGTTGAGTTTAGGAAGGAGAGAGTACGCGTGATGCCATTGCAGTAATGAAATCACTAACCGAGAGGAATATAGAACACAATCAAGACACATTGCCTGTTATGTAGATTTCGAAACAGCTTTCCATAGAGTGAATTGGGAACAACTAATGAGTATATTGCAGAAAATAGGAATGGATTGGAGAGATAGGAGGCTAATCCGCAACCTGTACATATCTGAGACTTTTCAGGTGCGAGTGGGGAACAGAGAGTCCGGATGGGCAGTTAGGTTTGATGATGACCAGGCTCTGGTTTGTCAGTCGGCCATGGGGTTGCAAGCATTGCTGAGTGATAGAGATTTAGTGCAATAAATATGGGATCAGTATCAATATTAATAAAACAAAGGTTTTGCGATTTTCCAGAAAGAAAAAAGGCTAAAATAGGTGGGGAAAAATAGAGCAGGTAGAACAATTCACGTATCTCGGAAGTGTTTTGGGTCAACACGGTGTAAGTAGTACGGACGTAAGGAGAAGAATTGCGCTAGGCAAGAAGGCTTTCTCATGGAGGAGGGAGTTGATGACGGGGACGTTGTGTAGGGATGTTAAGACAAGACTCGTAAAAACTCTGATATGGAGCGTAGCTATATACGGCGAGGAGACGTGGTCAATGAAGCAGGAGGATAGATGTAGATTGGAGGGTTTTGAAAAATGGGTATGGAGAAGAATGAAGAAGGTGAAATGGACTGAAAGAAAAACAAATTAGGAAGTACTAGACATGGTGGGGGAAGAGGGGGGCTTGTTGAGAGAAATCCTATGGATGCAGGAACAATGGATGAAAGGCGTATCGTGCGGCAGTGGGATATTGAAGAAGGTAACAGAGGGGAGAATGTTAGGCAAAAGAGGAAAGGGCAGGAACAGGATAGGGATGTTAGACGGGATAAAGGGAGCAAGGAAGTACACAGAAATGAAGAGGGACGTAATGTAGAGTAGGTTGCTCGATTGTGTTTCCTTTGGAGTCGAAAGTTTATTATGTGATGGTTGTGTCCATCCAAAAACCTACCTTCACCGGTAATAGACAAATAGTATACATATTATAAATATATCTATTCTCCGATTTGCTAGATATCAAATGTAACACCACGTATGTGTTCTCTTTGCATTGCAGGGATTTTCCTGGGCTTTGTTTCTGGGATCGGTGTCACGGCAGGTGCCCACCGACTCTGGGCGCACCGATCGTACAAGGCAAAGTGGCCACTCAAGCTAATACTACTGATTTTCTATTCAATTGCTGGACAGGTAATGGCAATGAATTTTGACAGCATTTTTTTCTTAACTCTCGCACTGATTCATGTTTTCATGCTTTCTATTTTTAAATTGCCTGTGAATTTTAGTTTGTGGCAAAATGTTTTAAACAACCCTTTAGTAGTCTATTCTTTTGAAATGGCTCTGAAATGTGGAATGTACATTCCATTCTCGTGTTCGATTTTACAGATAGTAAACTCTCGAACAAAAATCACGGTAAAACATATCTCTTGCGGCGCCGTGGACTGCGTCGGTGCTCTTGTCATTTCAGGTAGTTTTATGCGTCCATTTTATAATGAATTTCTTATTTAAATTGTTTATCTTCCAATGGGTTAGGCACAAGGAATTTTTATAACTTTTTCTTTCAGTAATAAACATAAATAAGTGTTATATAACCCAATTTCTTGCGTTCACATATGTTTCCCCCAGATTTGTCATTTAGGATGGGTACATTTGCATGCTCAGTGTTTACCACTGTTCATAATGCACATGTGTCCATCAGTAGTAAACATGTTCCATGCAACGTAATCCTTGTTCAATAATATGTAACACTCGAATGGAAAACTAATTGTACACATTCTCGTAGTTTCTTTTGGCCGGAGAACGTTCCCGATATATCGGGGAAATGCACTTGTATCCCGCTCGTGTTTTCCAGGGATATTTTTATGCTTATCTTTGGTGGAAAGTCTTTCTTTGGGAAGAACCAGCAAGAAGTTCATGGCTTGAGAGACCGGAGACCAACGTTTGTGGAGCAAAAGGATTCCCCGTATCTGCTCATCGTCACCACTGCGCGCAATAGGCATAAATGTTCGGGAATGAAAGACATCGACCCCAAAACCAGTTGCTGCGTTTCCGAAGTATTGGGTGTCTGAACTCAGTACCAAGAATAGTGTCGTTAATGGTTTCTCACGAAATAGGTAAAATGGTCACCATGGTGCGTCGCGGTAATCCAAGGGTAGAGTGTTGGACTGCTGACGGAAGGGCCCGGGTTTGATTCCCGGGCAAGCCTCTTTGGGCACCTGCAGCTAAAACAAGCGATGTGGTTTTTCGGGTACCGGCTCTTCCGGCGAAACCATAACCGGCACAGGGAAAGGAACTGGGCTCCCTACCCTGATGTGTGAATTTCAAAACCCGTCGCGTACTAATACTGGGTGAACTCAATCATCATCTACCAAACCGACCTTCGGGTTGATTTACTGTGTTTATGGTTTTTTCATATGCCGATTACATCTTTCCCATCATCCACACTGACATTTCAAAAAAACACTACACGCCTATTACCCTGCTTCAGTGACCATGTTTCGGCCTTGTACATAATTACGCTCCACATCAAAGTTTTAACGAGCCTTTTCTTAATATCCTTACTCAACGTCCCTGTCATCAATTCCATCATCCTTGTGAAAGCTTCTTTGCCTAACTCAATTCTTCTCCTTATGCCCCTACTACTTCGATCATTTTGTTCTCAAACACTTTCGAGATACGTAAACTGTTCCACCTGCTCTATTTTATACCCCTTAATGCATAACTTAGCTCTTAACTCTTTCTGAAAACCAAATAACTTTAGTTTTATTAGCATATTCTCATTCCATACCTGTCGCCCTGGCCTTCCAATGCACTCAGGAGAGTAGACAACCCCTTGCCTGACCGTCAAACTAAAGGTTGATCATCGGCATTTTTAACTGATTGTACAGATTCCCCTCCGACTTTCATTCCTACCTCAAGTTCTTCCCATGCCTCTTTAATCATTTCCTTCACATATACCTTGAACAGGACAGATGGTATGGACACCCCTGTCTCCCTCCTCTCTCTTAAACTGCCCATCCAGACTCTCTACCCCCCACTCGCACCTGAGCAGTCTGAGACATGTACAGGTTGCGGATTAGCCTGCTGTCCCTCCAATCTATTCCAATTTTCTGCAATATACCCATCAGCTTTTCCCAATTCACTCTATCAAACACCTTTTCGAAACCTACAAAACAGGCAAAGACGTCCTGATTGTTTTCTACATTCCTCTTTATTAGTGACCTCATTACTGATATGGCATTACGCGTGCATCTTCCTTTTCTAATCCCAAACTTATCATCCTCTAAGGAACCATTTGCTCTGCATTCCATTCTCTTGTCGATAATCCTGAGAACCACTTTAGCCATGTCCGAATGCTGAAGTTTCAGCATTTGAAGTCTATTAATTCTTCTTTCCTACATTGTAGCAAAATTCACCTTTTGCTTTGCTTCCGTCAAGCGCTCCGTTTCGATTTTAATCATTATGTGCATTTTAGGTAACTACTAGAACCTGATAGTATATTTGCGTATGAGAAATTTCCGATACCCGATGTCGTATTCTAAAGCGAAAAAACTCAATCATGAACGTACGGTAATGGGTGAAACACTGATTTGTTTTCTACAGCATACGATAAGGCACCGAAAGAGAGAAAAGTTCAATATTTTTTGTTTCACAATACCAAAATTCCGATGCAGAAAATATCACAGTATGCTTTATAGTCGGGAACAAATGCAAAGATTACCGGTCAAGCATATGATGCAAAACTTGCCGTGTTACTAAAAGAATTATTGATATGTATATTTTCTTTTTTGATTTTTTCAAAAGCAATGGTGGTTTTCTAAGAAATAACCTTCCGTTTCAATGATTTTCCCTCGCTATAATTTTCGACAAAAAATGATAAACGCAAAGACATGGCCAGAAACCATATCTTTATAAATAAAAATTCAGGTTGATAACAATTTTCAATGTGTAATCATACATACGTATATGCGTAACATAATAATGTCGCAAAATATCCGGTCGACCGGTAGAGATAAGCCCACTGAATAGAAGTGAAATAAAATCAAGCCGTGGGGGTGGATAACATTTCCGAGGTAGTGTCTGAAGGTTTACGAAAACTTGGGAGGAAGAGTTTACATGGAATAATGCGTAGCATTTCAAAGGGAGGAAATTTGCCGGAAGATTTCCTGAAATCAGTGTTTCCTCTCGATTAGTGATCTCATTACTGCAATGGCATCACGCGTACTTCTCCACTTCATAAATCCAAACTGATTATCCCCTAAGTAACCATTTACCCTACCCTCTATCCTTTTGTTGATGATCCTGAGGACAACTCTAGCTGCGTGGGATATCAAACTTATTGCTCTGTAGTCCACACATGACGTAACCTTTACCTTTTTCGGAATAGGAAC
>CM073779.1:13009593-13245753 GCA_037158775.1 Hetaerina titia
CAAAGTGGAGGGCATTGATAACTGGGACCTAAAGTGAAGAAAGAACTGGTGAACAATTTAACATGAAGCATATATTAGCATGGAAATTTAGTCAATGTGGTAAGAGGATAAGTGTACACTGGAGCCTTTTGAGAAATGGGCATATAGTAGGATTGGAAGAGTGAAATGTTGGATAGAAAAGTAAATGTAGAAGTGCAAGACTTGGTGGGGGGGGAAAGAAAGTTTTTGGGAGAAACTCAAAGCTGGCATGCAATGCATAGTGAGTAGCAATGGAAGGGCCATAAAAAAACCATAAACACAGTAATCAACCCGAAGGTCGGTTTAGTAGGTGATGGTAGAGCTCACCCATGTACCAAGCCCGACGGCATGTGAATATTTACACATCAGGGTAGGGGGGCCAGTTCCTTTCCCTGTGCCGATTATGGTTTCCCAGGAAGATCTGGTACTCGAAAAATCAACTAGCTTGGGTGGAGGGCAGGATGCCTTGTCCGGGAATCGAACCCGGGACCCTCCGGTCAGTAGTCCAACGCTCTACCCACTCGACCAACGTGACCCGCGGAAGGGCCATGTCTAAGTAAAATAATCTGCAATTACAAATTATGTTTTTTTCTTTAGAGTAATGAATTGTGTAAGGTAGGAGTTAAAATAGTTATTTTATGAGGTACCAACTTGAAAATAATAAGTTTCTTGGACTGAATGGAGGCAGGCATTATGTCAATTTGAAGAATGCCTTCTAATAAAACACGTTTTAGAATAATTATTTAATATTGCCTTGATTGGTGCTTTCAAATGTAGCAGAGCTTAGGAACAAGATCTATCAAAATCCTACCTTGACCAATGGTTCCATAGGTAGGCTTTGGTTAAAATGTTTCTATCAAAAACAATATTGTTCTTTGCCTCTCTCAATATAAAAACACAAACTGAAAGTCAAAAATACGATACCCTACTCCAAGTTGACACACTTCTTCCACTAATCATGCTTTATATTAAACTTTCTTCTGTCATTCCATCCAACATTCCTATCATTTTCCTACCCCTACCTACCTCTCTTGCCTAACATTCTCATTTTCTCCTATTTTAATAGATATGGTAGCCTCCAAATTTCTAGAAAATGTCATAACCTTTCATATGTATTCATTGATCCTCATCCCTTACCCATAGTACAGATTTTATTATGTTCTCAGCAATACTAATAATCACTTGGTTAACTGATTGAATAAAGCATGATCTTTAGCAAACCTAATTGATTTTATGAATACCCCGACAGCTTCCATTCCTGTCTCCGTTTCTTCCCAAGTCTTTTTTACCATATCTCCAACAAATAAGTTGAAAAGCACAGGTAACAATAAACACCCCTGTCTCACCCCTCTTCCTAACACTGCCCATCTTGACTCTCCTTCCCCATTTGCACCTCAGCAGTCTGAGGCACATACAGGTTACAGATAAGTCTCCTACCCCACCAATTAATCTATCATTATTTTCTGCAATAAATTAATTTATTTTACCCATTTCACTCTATCAAATGCCGCCTTGAAATGTATGAAACAAAGAAGTACATGCTTACAGTATTTTATGTTCCTCTCTTTAGTAACTTCATCAATGCTATGGTATCATGCATAACTCTGCCCTTCCAGAACCCAAATTTATTTTCCTCTATTCTATTTCTAATCAAGTGCTGTTTTTGATTCTCCCCTCTTTCACGCAGAACTTTTAGTGATGAATATAGATTTCAACAAACCTACTACACTTTTATACATAATCGTCATTTAATTCTGTGCCCTTTTCATATTGCTGATCCAACTTCTTTAATCCCTCAAAATTGTAGTTTGCCACTTGTGAATTGAATCAATTGACAATGGCAGTCTTCAGTTCCTCATTGTCTTCTAACTATTGTCCAATAAGCCACTGTTTTAAGTGAAAGAATAGGAAATAGTCACTAGTTGCAAAGTTCATCTTGTTGATGGCAGTTTAAAATGCTCATCCATTTAAGAACTTTTGCTCTTTGTGTTGATTTGTAAGCATTTTTGGCATCCACTTTGCCCACAATTTGTAATATCAAAGCTTTTATATTACAAACTTATAAATAGTGGTGCATCTAACAAGAGGAAATTTATCAGTCAGAGCACTAATCATCAATCATAGATCACATAGCGGTTCTTGGTTCACTTGTTCAATGATTTCATCGATCTGGATACCTAACCTGCCACTCTACTCTTCATCAAGTACATTTGGGGGTCTATTTTTGAAGTCTCAACACCATTCTCTAACTTTTCTAGCACATAAAAATCAAATAACAGCATATACTTTGCAACTAACTGTAGCAATGATTTTTAGGGCATCGTTATCTGCATTCATTGGCAGACTACTGAAGTAAAACAACAATTTCAGTGGCTTTGGAAAAAATCAATAGATTGTGCTGCATGCATACAACTTTGTTCTGAACCATCATTATTTAAATATGAGAAAACTGTGTTTACTTTATGAATATGCCATGTATATTGTCTTAATCACTAATTTTTCTTTACCATTGATTTGCATCATCCACCTTAAATATTTGATGATAAATTAAACTTATAGTACAGTGAGCCATACTCATCTGCAACTTAACCCATTGCACTGTACATTTTTATTTTTTAATGTTTATCATGACATTCATATGTGCCATCCAGTAAAATTCAATGAACAAGACTTAGCAGGGAGTATAATTGATGGTATTCTTTTGATGACTTCTATGGCATTCCAAAAATGTACCAATTAGCAAATTCTCAGCTATATTGTGCATAATGTAGAATGTCATTTTTCTTATCTCAGTTGGTGGTGACATGAAATTAAATTTGATATTCAACAGAATATTTTCATCGAAAAAATGATTTTATCTCATATGAGAGGAAATTATATTTTTTGCATAACAAATGGTGTTCTTACGGCATTAAGCACTCTACAGGGTTCGTCCGGAAAATAAGTGTACTGAGCTCAGGAAAAAAAATTTATTACACTTTTACATATCTTAAGCTAATATTCCTCAAAATAGGACCCTTGTCAGTCGATACACTTGTTCCATTCCTGGAACGCTCCCGCGAAGGCATCATCGGGAACCTCTCGAAGACACGTCGTCACGGCCTCTTTGACGGCGTCCAAAGTCCCGTATCGCGTTCCTTTCAAACTCCTCTTTATCTTCGGGAACAGAAAGAAGTCCGGTGGTGCCAAGTCCGGGCTGTAGGGCGGGTGCGGCAGCGTTGCCACGCCGTGCTTGGCCAAGAAGTCCTACACGACAAGCCCGGTGTGAGACGGCGCATTGTCGTGACGCAGCCGCCAAATGTTTTTGATCGCTGGCCGGACGCGGGCGACTCGTTTTCGAAGCCTGTCGAGCACTTGGACGTAAAATGCAGCATTTACAGTTTGTCGTTCAGGTACAAATTCGTAGTGGACGACTCCCCTTTTGTCAAAAATCCGGAAAAAATCAGTACACTTATCTTCCGGAAGAACCCTGTATTTTCTTTCCATTAGGCTGTCATATGATTCATGGCATGACCTGAGTCTGTGTCATGCCTCTGAGGTCTTGCTCTTTGATCAGATTTTGGAAGATGGCTATGGACCTTCTGATAATGGCATTCCACACATCAAAAGAACTACACAACATCCATTAGGTTTTCACCATGGTTTGTCAAGTTGCCAAATATTTTGTGAGACAAATTCAAAATACAAAAAAAAGAAGCTTGAATGCTCTTTTGCTAATTATTTATTTTCCTAATTCCTGAATTATATCAATTCTTTTACTAATCTCTGGGAATGACTGGTAAGACTCATGAGGATTAATAACAGCTAGAGATGAGGCAATAGTGATATCACTGGTATAATTCCATCTGTAGACCATATTAACTTTGCCATTATTCAATAAATGATTGAATCTCTTTTTTTTATTTAGACCATCACCTGATTCCAGTGGAACTTGGTCAATGAGATTATTTCTATCTGTCCCTGTAGTCAGGCATCCCATTGAACTGAATGTATTAAGGTCATCATATCACTATCAAAATTATGAAACAAAAAATTGTATTGTAAGTGCCTCAGTAAACTAAAGGGGAAGTCATGCACTGACACCATGCGCCTCATTCTTTGTGTTTGGGTTTAAACCCTGATGCTATGGAAAACCACTAATGCAAACATGACATATTACAACACAAAAACTTGGACCCAAATGGTATGAATGAACTTTCTTCTAATAAACTTCTTGGATTCATGCCAACTAACTAATAAGGAACCATGGATCATCACAGATTAAAAGAACAAATTTCACGATCTGAAATCATATATTTGCATTCCCTTATTAGAATTTGCAACTTGGAAAGTTTGTTGTGTGGATTGAAATTTGTATTGCCAGAAACATATAAATTTGAAAATATGGTTTCAAAGTCCTGCATGCCATGGTAACACTATTGATTACATTACGAGACTGCTATTTGTTCCCATAATACAGGGTGCGTTCCGATATATATGCAATTATTTTTTAAAGTAATTTATTGAACAGATATATACAAACACTTAAAATTCTTCAAAGTACTGTTCTTGGGCGTCTACACATTTTTCCAGCGACTCTGCCATGGCCGAAACGCGCCCTGGAAGGCGTCTTCGGGGTCCTCTCGCAAGATATTCGTCAGGGCTGATTGGATCTCTTCTATGGACGAAAAACGGATTCCTTTTAGGGCTCCCTTAATTCGAGGAAACAAAACGAAGTCTGCTGGGGCGACGTCAGAACTATAGGGGGGGGTGGGGCAGCGTTGCCACCAAGATGTTTGCCAGGAACTCGCGGACTCCTAGGGCGTCGTAGCAAGGCACGTTGTCGTGATGGAGTTGCCAGGTAGCGGATGTCTTTTCCCATCCTGATGACCCTTTTTTGGAGTCTTTCCAGCACATCCACGTAGTAGGTACCTTTAACTGTCTGTCCTTGAGGAACAAGCTCCTTATGGACCACTCCTTTACTGTGCAATAAGACAATGAGCAAGTTTTTCACTTTTGATTTGCTCATTATTGCCTTTTTGGGCTTGGGGGACTGGTCGGAGAGCCACTCAGAGCTTTGGCGTTTTGTTTCTGGGCCGTATTCAAAAATTCAGGTTTCATCACCAGTGATGACGTTGTCCAAATAATCAGGTTCATTTTCAATACGCTCCAAAAGTTCATTTCAAATTTCTGCGCCGTTGGTCTTCTGGTCGTCTGAGAAACCTTGGGCGCGAGCTTGGCGCACACTTCCCTCATCACTAGATCTTTAGTAACAATGCGAACCACAACAGTGAAGGAAAAGTTCAGTTAATCTTGATACACAATCGATGGTCATTGTCCAACAATTGTCGAACACGAGCCACATTATTGTCGGTTTTGCTGGTTGACGGCTGCACAGAGTGTTATTCGTCATAAAACCTCTTCCCGGCCCTCCTTAAAGGCCTTGAACTATCTAGAAACATGTCATTAGGACAAAGGAAAGTCCCCGTAAGCCTCGCGAATGATTTGTTGGTCTTTTCAAGAGATTGTTTCTGTGTAGCTTAAAACTTTGCAATCGCATAACGTTGCTCGATCGTCGACTCTATTTGTTTCATGACACGGTCGGCGCGCAGAGGTTTACATGAAATGACCTACCACAGCTTGAAGAGCACAGAGACTAATTTCATTGCAAAGCAAAGCAAGAGCCCCTCCCCACCTACTCCAAGTGGTTCAATTCCACTTCAACTAATAGGAGCGGCGCGGGAAATTCACTTGCATCACTTTCGAAACGCACCCTGTATGTCTTCCAGGAACTAAGATATAACCATTCATAAAAATATTTTACCGGATATATTTGGATTTGCAGTTAGTCCTGCCAATAAAAAGCCCCTACTTGCAACATATATCAGATGAGAGTTTGTTACAATTAGTTCAATGGCTTTAACATCAAATGAAGTTAGAGATTATTAGTTCAGTGATGAAATCTTTATGATATTTTGTAACTCTATCTGGGGCAGGCTCTGCAGTTACGTCAAATTATTTCTATTTGCAGACAAGTTTATCAATTTCTTCTTCTTCGATGAAGGTTGCCACACAGTATGCAAAAATGGACCTTGATCTTTAAGAGACTCATATTCAAGTTCATATGATGGGTCATCTGAGTTTAGGTTGACGTCATAGCTATCTTAAATAAATTATGCAGGCTGAAAAAACAAAGAGCCAGGCAGAATATTGACTACCCCATCATTTTTATGCCATTAATCCTCATTATGAACTGTTGCTTAAGCATTTTTAGGTGGTTGTGTCACTATAGTTCTGTATTGTGCCGTCATTTATTGGTAATAGATCTGTTATTTCATGTAAAGTTAGCACTCGGGACATCTTGAGACTTGTGAAATCATTTCATGTGAAAAAAGAGAAAAAATATTACTTCCAGTGGTACTTATCTTGCCTTGTGTTCTATAAATAGTGCATGCATTGTGTCCAACCCACCACTAATAACTTTGGTACTTTAATTTTTAAGAACAAAAACATAAGTATTAGTATCAGCATCAGTAAATACAAAAGTAGCAATGGAAAAAATTACCATTATAAGATACAATGTAGTAATATTGCACCTCCAATAGGTGGACATATGTACGATCAGGAAATCCTCTTGATATCACCCCCCTGAAATGCCGTTTGACCATGAGCCTTACTAATCTGTAATGTCCGATACTGTAATCAATACCTCAGCCTCTCCCATATCCAGCAATTCTGACACCATATCTTATGAACATGGAAATTGCATCATCCCTTTGTGGATGAGGCAATTTCCATGTTCATAGGATAAGGTTGGGCTATTTGGATTTCCATGTTCATAATATATGGTTGGGCTAGTTGGATAAGTTGGGCTATTTGGGGTCCAAATGCCAGCGGCGGTGATCTTCCCATTTAAAAAATTTTACAACTTTCAACGCAAAAGAACCTCTCACCGTTTTTTCCTTCGCAGTTAAATCCATTATTTTCTGTAGGATTTTACATGAAATAGAAAGCTTTGACTCAAACATCTTTATATTTATTTTAAATGTATAGCTGCCTACCGAACAAGCCATGATATACCACTGTCGTAAAATTTTCCCGCTAACTTTATCTGACCGACGGAAGGCTTTACTTTATCAGTATCTGCTTACTCACAAGATTACTTCCCTCTTTTTGTGACATATGAGTGCTCAGGTGTCTGATGTTGTGTTTGATGCGCAAAAGGATCTGAAGCACATACTGACTGGAGAAGGTGAAATATGCAGTTTTTAATAATGAATCGGAGGGTCCACAAAATCAAAAGTTTTTCCTTTTCTTGGAGCCAACATACTCTTCCATCATTGAGCAAGGCACAGTAAAGGGCCGCCATAATTGCGATAAATTCGTACGAAAGAACACAAAGCGTCACACATTTGTCACTATATCTGGGATGGGAATCTTTAGATATGCGAAGAATCAGAGCAAGACTAAACCTATTGCAAAGATACCAATCCTGTGGTTTTGCACCCGATATAGAACATATAAATCAGCTCCCAAATTACATAAGCAGGTCAGAAAATTGTATCACAATAAGAGAGATAGACTGCCGAACGGACAAGGTTCAAGCATACGTTTTTCCTGGGCCCAATTCGCGGCAACACCTAACGGGGGAAACGCTAAGACGCAACATGTTAAATTCCACTCCACTTATAGGCTGGCGTCCTAACGCCCCCCGCCCCATGCCTTAGGCTCAGGTGGTATGGTGTCGCGTATATAAAATTGTAGAGTTTATATTGACCTAACATTCCCCGCCACAAGTCCTTGCTGCGGTTTGCGGGGCAGATCTTCGTGCTCCGAAGCTCTCGGAATCTAAGGTTCTTTGACGGTTTTTTGAAGGAAGTGTTGAATTTTTAAGGTTTCTTCCGCGCCAAAGTTTCCAGCACGGTAAATACACACTCTGCGACTTACAGAAAGCTCTACTGTTGTTTACTATTAACGATTTGTATGAACGCATTGAAATGATTTGTTTGAATGCATTTGTGAAAAAAAATACTTCCGTGAATTTGAATGGCGTTTAAAATCCCAAGGAAACTCGTTAACGATCACAATGACGCCTCTATTATATTTGATAATTCATAATAATTACTTATAAATTTAACATGATTTTTGAGTTGTTTATTAATAAAAATTGTCTGCACGAATTTAGATATATTATTAAGGTTTGAAAGAACAGAAAAATCTTAAAACGTATTAATTAATTGAAATTGGCAAGTTTCCACAAAATAATTTTTTTTTATTTATACGACCGGTTTCGATGTAACTACATCATCTTCTGGTAACAGTCTTAACTCAGTGTCTAGTTTTTATGCTGAAAAGCAAGTATGGGGAGGGTAGTGGAAAAATGGTAGGGGAAAATGGGGGGAAGAGGGAGGGGAGGTGGAAAGCCGCGTGGGTGACATATGAGTGGGGGAGGAGAAAAGGGTGGGGAAGACAACAGTCCGGAAAAAACCTCGTAGCCGGATGGAGGGGGGGGGTCTCCTTGAGGATGTGTCCCACGGTGCGGCACCATACTCCTAGGGCAGTGGAGAAAGCGGATGAGATTGGGGGTTTTTCCTGTCGTCATTGACTGAGCGCAAGGTACCAATGGACAAAGAAGTGTGTAAAAGGATAAAGATTGGGGATCTCTTGTATAATTAAGGTTCCAGGGGGGATGCCCTAGCGAGGGTTTAGGGAGGGGTGGAGGAGGGATTTTTCACTTACAAAATGCCGAAGGGGGGTGGAGGGTTGGGTGTTGTCCCGGGGTGTTGAACCAACCCTCATCGTCCGTGAAGAAAGAGGGTGGGGACACAAGGCTTCCCGCCTTCTTCGGGAAAACATGGTCAGAGGTTGCACAGGGAGATTCCAATGGTTAAGGACAAGGGATCACTGGTCACAAGTACGTCGAGGGAAGGTGATGGAGAGAAGGGAGTGTGTGAAGATAAAAATTGGACTTCGTTGATAAGGTCCGAGTCCTTGCGATGTAAGATTTCCAGCTGTTCCATGGCATCCAGTTTCCTTCCTTTGGTCAGGTTGTGAAGCACCTGCAAAGGGTCTTTATTTGAGCATAAGGCTTTGTAAAGATTATTTGGGGTACAAAATGAAATTCGAAAATTATCTTTGGGAAACCTGTTGGCGATTTTATGTGACACGGAGTTATGGAATGGGAGTTTGCACCACTTGCGCTCTGAAGCAGTAGTGACTGCGAGGGAAACGTTTAACTTGAGGGCCTGTTTCTTCAGTTTTTTCTTTAATAAATTGTCTATTAAGTTGATCTGGTAACCGTTTTTAAAGGCTATGTGTTTTATCGTCTTGACCTCTCGTTCGAAGTTGGATTTTGTCAAGGGGATACTGATTAGCCTGTGGATCATGGAATTGAAGCTGGTGGGTGGTACAGTGAAGGGCAGAAGACGTTCAGTTGAGGAAATGGAATTTTCTATTGAGAATCTGAGTTTGAAGCATGAGAGTTGTCGATAAATCGAGTTTAATTTCATAGCTAGTTTTTGCACTGGAGCACTGACACGACTGGTCTAATGGGTACATCTTTTTTATAAAGTTTAGGTAAACCATAAAGTCTAGGGGGTAAAGGGTTCATAGTTGTCAAGAAGAATTTTTCCTTATCATTGAATAAGTGAACGCAGGAAGCGATGACCTCTTTAACACGCTTTTGATAATTAAGAGAGGGGTCCTTCGGGAGTACATCAAAGGCGTTGGCGGATATGAACTTTAGACACTTACTAGTGCAATCGTCCCTATCTAGTATGAGTGTATAGTTTCCCTTGTCTGCTTTACTGAGTACGAGTTGGTTTTCTTCCTTCAACTCTCGGAGTGACTTTAAAATAGATTATGTAGTTACATCGAAACCGGTCGTATTAATAAAAAAAATTATTTTGTGGAAAATTGCCAATTTTAATTAATCATGATATTCCACCACATCACGCCTGAAACGTCTTTTTATAATTAAAACGCATGCCCTCAAACATTGATCAATTGCATTGAAAAAGTTCTCCGAGATAAAAAAATAGTAGTTGATAAACATTCTCTTATAAATCATTATAATTGCATGGAAGTTTCCCTTGGAATTACTTTTTCATTTTTAATCTGTTCACCCGACAGGTCTGGTTTCTCAGTTTCACAGGAAGAATGCAATGGGATTCCACAGACATATGCGGGCACATATTCGGAAATTGTCCATTATTATTCTCTTCCAGTTGATATTACAAATCTTATTTCCGCATCATTTTAATTGTATATTCACTAGAGTATTTAATTGTGAATTGATTACAAAGCATATATTCTTGAGTTCCTCATCAATTTTCCTGATCTTTGTTATGATTTGATCGCTAATTCTCAGAATTCCATCTACGACTGGGTGCGAGACCACCGGGTGCATCACAAATTCAGTGAGACTGACGCTGACCCCCACAATGCAAAGCGTGGGTTCTTCTTCGCCCACGTCGGCTGGCTGATGCAACGGAAACACCCAGATGTCCTCCTGATGGGCAAGAAACTTGATATGTCCGACATTACGGAGGATCCAATGCTGGCATTCCATACTAAGTAACCATCTTAATATTTTGCTACATTTTTACGAAATCTCTTTACTTGCCTACGCATAAGTTCATGCTATTATATTTACGTTAATTAAACCGGATTGAAATTTACTTAAAGGTTTTCAAAACCTGTCCCAAAAATAAGTTGAACAAATCCTGAGAAAAATTGATTGCAGATCAAAATACAAATTATTAAAATTCTTCAGAATTCGTAGCACCCTTGTGCGTCGATTCACCGTTGCCAACACCTTTGCCACTCGCGGTACGCTTCCCGGAAGGCGTTGACGGGACTTCCACGTAAAACTCACTTTTCACTGTCTGTCTCTGTGGCGCAAACTCTTTGTGGATAACGCCCTTTGAGCCGGAAAAGACGAAGAGGAAAGGACTACCTATTTTTGGGACGGACCTTGTATTAACTGCATTCGAAGAGAATAGGAAAATCATGACCTCGATTTTCACCCCTGCATGTCATATAGAAATGATAGACTCAATTGCGAAATAATTTATATGAAATGGAACGAAGGCAGATGACTAGCCCAAAATGCAACTCAAAGTCATCTTATGCATTTGGCAGCATCTACAATTGTTGATATTTATGGAAACCAGCATTTCACAAAAAAATAATGCTTAACTCTACCTTTCATAGTTTTTGTTAATCTTTAACGAGCGCCACCTCTGAACTTTAAACCTATGAATTTTAACACTCACTAAACTCACTTCACTAAATTAAGTTAAAAATTCAAAATTACTTTCTAAAATCTCGAGTTTCACACCAAATTAATACCAAAACCCTTTATTAATGAAATAACCAAATTCAATAATTTTGCCAATTCATTACGTCTGGGATAGAATGAATTGTGTTGACAATGTGGGATTTACTGAAGTTTATTGAAAAACACATGGAAAATTGCCATATTTAGTATGGAAATAATTTAAAAACCGGTTTTGATGTTTCCTTGTTCAATATCAAAAGTTTCACCTTTGTTTGAGCAAAACCATTACGGCTTGAACACCAAGGAGAAGATAATAAAAACGGCAGAAGGGCTGGAAGCTAACTAAGGCAGATATTTTTGAGGTTGATATAGAATTTTTCGCAGTCAAATCATTTTCAAATGAAAGAGGAATATTAGGTATTTTCCACAAAAGTTTTTTATCTAGTAAAGTTAGTTTCAATGCATAGGCGTCATCCTCAGGTACCGAACGCCAATTTTTGTGGAAAATAGCTAGTATTCTTCTTTCGTCCGAAAATGAATATCCACGTAGTCAAGCCGAATACTATCGATTCTAGTAATATCATTGATTTTTAGTCGTTATTGAATATATTTGTATGGCGTGGTAGCATAAAAATTTAAATTTCAAAAGAGATATATCAAGAAGAAATAATGATATTCTTAGAAGCATGAAGGCTAAATCAAACATTAGCGATGAAGGGCATGCTAGATATTTTGCCTACTAGTGCTATACTTTTAACATAAGGATAGACATTAGGAAGCACTATTCAATAAATTAATGATCACGGATTGAAATTCCCTCCTTCGAAAAATCATTTCATTTTAAGGAAATGAGTTGCATAAAACGCAATCATAAAACGTCGATAAGCTATCTGTCTTCGGCCAACTTCCTGCAGCAATAACTGAAAAAGAGCAATCGGCGAACCGGTCGGATGCCCTCAGATAAGTGCGCGTAGCGGTTTTCTTGTCAGTCGGATTGACAATCGGTGATTCAGGTTAATTGCAAGGGTTGGGTAAGCAATTAGGGTCAAGGAGAAACGAGATGAAGTTGAGTTAGTAGATGGCATAGACTCCCTTTAAGGCGCGAGAGAATCATATTTTCGCGCCCTTCTCAACGGAGAGGTTAATGCAAAACTCTTCTATCCTCACGGTTGCTAAATAAAATATCTCGGAAACATTTATCAAAGGCGGGTAATCACATAAATTCAACCCACAGTCAAGACATTTGCTCGAGGTTGTATGCTGTCCTCCATTACCGACAGTAATAATAATTACAACATCAATACTATTGCCCAGAACCAAGATTACACTATCTATTACATAAACGGAGCATTTAAGATCACACTGCAATGGTATGGTAGGATGCAAGACTGGGGCGGGAAAGAAGCTTAATCACGCAGCCGTCGGCTTGAGTCATATGCAGGGTCATTATTCTATAATTATCACTCCAGTAATCCCCGCTATCCTTCCATCTCACCTCGCATAGATCTAAAACATCTTAATTACCTCTTTCCAACTTTCGCTTATTATTCTCCAATTTGCCTATCCTCAATATTGTCCTGACGTTCCATGTTCCTATTCTAACTAATTCGCCTTCTTCTTCTGCGTCTTCTGTCCTGCTGCTGTCGGTTTTCCCCTGCAAGGGTTTCGTGGTATGACGACCGCGGAAGACTTACACCCAACTGCCGTGCCCGACGCACGGCCGATTGGGCCGAGTTCCGCAGTTACCAGGACTCAATTTCTCTCGTGGCCATCATTTGGTGTTGGGAATGACAATCGAGGTGGTTTCCCGTTGCATTCCTCAATAGCGTTATATATATATATATATATATATATATATATATATATATATATATATATATATATATATATATATATATTATAATATATTATATATTTTAAATAAATATATATATATGTATATGTATATTAAATATATATATATATATCCCAACCTACTTATGGCCACCATCGACGTCACCTCCCTCTATACTTCTATTCCCCATGCAGAAGGCCTATCCTCCCTCCGACACTATCTTTCTCTACTCCCCCCACCCCAGTTCCCCTCGACCAAATTTCTCCTCAATCTCGCCACTGTCGTCCTGACTAAAAATGCATTCTCTTTCCAAAACTGTTTTAATCTCCAAACGAAAGGCACAGCGATGGGAACGAGGATGGCGCCATCGTACGCCAATCTCTTCATGGGCCACCTTGAAGAGAATTTCCTTTCACAGCAACCCTTCCAACCTCTTTTCTGGGTCCGCTACATTGACGACATTTTTATGCTCTGGACACACAGCTCTGATTCTCTTGACAATTTCTTATCGGCCTTAAATTCTTCTTTCACTGTTAAATTCACTTCGTCCATTTCAGACTCCACCATCACCTTTCTTGACACAGACATCTCAATTCACAATAACAAATTCACCACTTCAGTACACATCAAAGACACTAATCATCAACAATATTTACACTATACCAGTAGTCATCCTTCTCATACCAAGCGCTCAATTCCCAACTCTCTCTCTATCCGCGGACATCGGATTTGCAACACCACAACTACCCTCAACAAATACCTCCACAATCTACACCATGCACTCCACAAACGCGATTACCCAGAAAAGCTCCTACAGGATAAAATCTACCGCTCCACCCGACCACACACACCACAGAATAACAACCCCACATCTGACGCTGGACTCAACCTTTGCACAACCTATTTCCCCGGATCCCACAGACTGAAAACCATTCTCAAAGAACTTTATCCTATATTACATGACAATGACGCGACCACATCCTTACTACCCCAATGCCCCTCTGTCGCTTACAGACGACCAGCCAATCTCAGAAACCTGAGATCCACCAACCCTTTGACACCCCGCCCTGACAAATTTCCACATATTTCCCCTACCTGCAATCGCCCCCGATGTATAACATGTCTCCTAATCAGATCTGCTCCCCTCTCCCCACATCCCCTCATTGTCCCTTCACCCCGTTCCCACGCTAATTGCCTCTCAAAAAATATTATCTATCTTTTGTCGTGCAAACAATGCACCTCATTCTACATAGGCGAATGCATTACCCCCTTATCCATCCGAATGAACAATCACCGCTACTCATGTAATTCTGCTTCACTCTCTTCTCTTCCTATCCCTTTACACGCAAGTTCACACAACCTATCATTTGACGAATGCTTTTCCTTAACAGTTCTAGAATCCCTACCCGATTCAGCCACCAACATAGAGGTGAGAACTCGCGAATCCGCATACATCTTATATTTCCGATCCTTTAAAATTCCCACCCTTAACCGCCATCTTTAATTTCTTTCCCAACAGTCCCTAAACCTTCCGCCCCCCCTCCCCTCCCCAGGCACTCTTCCCTCAAAACCTCTCAGTCGGACCTGAAGAAGGCCTCGGAGTAGGCCGAAAGCTTAAATCATCTACAGTGTGAGTGTCCTTTTACGTGTTATCTGTTTTATTCTGTGTTCTATTGTGCCGTCCAAAAGTTATATATATGTATGTATGTATATATATATATATATATATATATATATATATATATATATATATATATATATATATATATATATGTATATATATGTATGTATATATATATATATATACATATGTATATATATATACATATGTATATATATATGTATATATATATATACATATATATGTATATATATATGAGGGGTGCGATGGAGACAGGGTGGGAAGGATGGATTTAGAGTTCCATGTTCAGCCCTGGGGGTTTGGTAGGACTAAAAGTTCCAGATGTATGTGAACTCAAGGGTGCTTAATTTCATGTTAGTAGCTGTACCATCCGCTGTTCATCCCGTCCAACATTCCTATCCCCTTCGTGCCCTTTCCTCGCTTGCCTAATATTCTCCCCTTTATCGCAGTCTTAAAAATTCCTTTGCCAATCAAGATGCTGCATCCATCTTCTGAATTTCTCCCACTGCGTCGGCTACCTTTCGTCTGTCTCGTAACCTTAGACCTATCCGGCATGGGTCACCACCCTTCAAGGATCAATTATATCAGCTCTAGGGGTCATCGGAACGCACAAGCCTTTCCACCACGTCAAGGCTGTAACAAATGGGAGGGAACTGATAAATATAGAGTAGGTATTATGCGTCTTTATTCTACTGTTTGAGCGAAATAATAAAAGAACGCCCTCATTTGGCAAAGAAATTTCTATCTTTCATCAAGAAATTTGACCTGTGCACACTTACGTAGTTTCGATGGCGAAAATTATGGAGTTAAGCTAGAATTGTTACCACACCTACCGTATTCATCAGATTTGGCCTTCTGTGACATTTTGTCCCCAAAATTGAAGAAAATGGCTCTGCAGAAAACGATTCATGTTGAGCGAGGAGGTCGATGCCTATTTTGTGAACATTAGGAAATCTTACTTTTTGTGCGGCATAAAAAAGTTGGGGAAAGGCTAGTAAATGTGTATCTATGGAAAAGGAGGTCATGCGCAAAATAATGAAAAATCTACGCAAAATATTTTGTTTCCATATTTCTTCCCAAGGACTTATTGAACGAAAAATTTCAATGAACAATTCGTTAATGTTAATGAAATCTGAAGTGTATTTTTGCATCAAAGGAAGAATTTCCGATTTTTTGATAACCACATGCTCAACAGAATTGCCCTTCTTTTATATCCCCTTCAAATAAACCCAAAGGTTTATCACGTAATCGCTGCTTATATCTCATACATATGATATGTTACATATCTCATAGGCTGAAAAACAAAACAAAAGTATCAGATACCCTGTCTAAATGGCGTTGGAAACCTTTCTGCCAAATTTTATTATGGCATCGTGTTTTTTTCCAAGCATGGATATGCACAAAGTCGCATTTCGGTGTAAACCTTTAATCATTTTAAAGTATACGGAATGAAATTTACACTGCCCGCTTTTCTCATGCTGCCACATTCAGGTACTTATTTATTAACACAACTGTACTCTGCTAATAAAAAATTTCAATAAATGATTTAATGTTAAATAGTCCCCCATGACATCCCCAAAAACGGTGTTTTCGATCTTTTCGGTCTCCGCAAGAAAATTTTATGCATTAATTTTTTTATCATAATATTTAGTTTTTAGCAATTTGTTTGTGGTATGAACCTCACTCTACTATTGTCCTTATAGTGTGTTTCTAGGTTTTTTATTAAGTTGTGGTGAAATATTTACTTGTTTTCTTTCTCAGGAATTTTTTATTTTACACAGTGCCTCAAATATATGTGGAGACAAAACCTCAAAACGTTATCCAGTTAGTATTCATTTGCATACTATTCGTCGTATTAGTTTGAAAGTAAGCTCATTTACGGTTAGATTAGGCTAAGAATGAGAAATAAATCTATCGAGTCCCGAGTTCCGAAGGCTGAATGTGATCCCATCCCTCAATCAAAGCGAGGTGATTCCGCATTTCGGATTTTTTGGGACGAAAGGGAGGATCTTTTGGAGGTAATTTCCTTATCGAAGGTCAAACCATTTGGCACACGCGCCAACAAATTAGTTTTTATACCTTTTCCCATCATGCTGTTCGCTGCATCGCTGTTCATGAGAAAGTAGTTGTCGGTGATCCCTGGAAAACGATTACGTGGGTAGGCGAAACTAGGAAGGAGGACTCTGCCCCCGGATAAAACGAGAGCGACGTGCTCCGGCGGCGGGGGAGGGGGAGGAGGCGGCGGAACGGGAATGGGGAGGCGGGTTGAGGGGTGGGTGCGGTGGCGAGTGCAGAGAAAAGGAGCGGTACAAAACGCTGGATGCGCGCTTTTCCTGCGAAGGACGAGGCTCATGGTGGATGACGGGGTTTGGGGGGGAGGGGAGGTAGGCGAGCGGGGTGTGGGGCGGATGAGACGTAGGCAGTCCGACGTTGTCGTCACACAATTGTAGGAGGAAGGGGAGCGGGGGGCGATGGGAACAAAAGAATGGTCCCCGTTGCGTGGAATTACAATCGCTAATTTTCCACACACTATTTCTTCCCGCGCCTTATTTTTTTCTACCCTTTTTTGTGGCGCGCCAAATATCAAAGAATGAATTCACCCATGGTGCATTGTCCACGAATTAATGTGGGCTATAGGAAAAGAATGGGACCGAGTAAAACGTGCAGTTCTTAAGTGTACTTAGCGTTACGTTCTCAGCGGAAGTGTAGTGACGTCAAATTTTATCGACTAAAAAGTGTTTTGTGATTAGAATTTCCCAATATTATCCACGTAGACTAAACTTTAATGGATGGGCTTGCGTATTTTGAAGACCACCCTGGAGAGGTGCGGGTGGGACAAATAATACGGGTCAATGGTACGGCCAGACAAGGCGAAGGGTAGGAGACAAGCTAAAGGCCCAGCGTCTGTTCCTCACTGAGGCAGCTGCAAAGGCGTCCGACCCCGGTGGGGGTCAGACGCCTTTGCAGCTGATTGCACAACATTTGATTTGTGCTCTTGTATTTAAACCACTATTGAGTGAGATAACGAGGAAATACCTCAATATATCCTGAGCAATTATGAACCAGAAATTATGAAATTAGTCCTACCAACTACGAGAAATCGGCCGCTGGGCCGTGTACCGTGCTTGGCAGTGGGAAAGGCAAGGGCCCCGCAGTCGTTATTACAAGAATTAGTTGCAAAGTGGAATCGGCATCAGTAGTAGAGAATAAGACACAGAAGAGAAGTGAACCATTTAAAATAGGGACCTGAAATGTGTGGATGATGTTACGGACAGGAAAATCAGAAACTATAAAGCGGAGGATGGACAAAGGAAATCTTTTTCTTCGTGTTGTGCGGGTTGAGATGGAAAGATAGGCGAGGTTTACTTGAGTAATAGTAAAAGACTATCACACGGCTATGGGAAAGAGAGCCTGCGATTGGTGACAGTAGTAATGACAAAAAATTGGAAGAGGCACAGTAAACGTATCGAAGGTGAGTGATAAAATATTATTCGTAGAGGTAAAAACTGAACGAACGATTTTGGTTATTATTCTATTCAATTTTCATGGGAAAAAAGGAAGTTATGTTGCCGTACCCTGAATATGAATGCAAGAAAACGTTCTAAAAGAGAAATAGATAGGGAATTCGTTTACTTAGATGTAATAATTACGGGTGTTCCTGGAAGGAATTATTCGATTGAGATCTGGAATTAGAATGCGGCGGTCTGCAAAGGAGGAGACGTGAGTGGGGTCGGGGAAAACGTCTTAAGAACAAAGAATGACTGCAGGGAGGATGTAGTAGAGTTTTACAGTATAAATGGTTTGACAATAACTACACTTGGTTTAAACATGGCTTTAGGCGTAGGTAAACATGGAAATTATCCGGGTTTTCGGAAACACATGAGCGAGGCTATATTATGATTTGGCGTAGGTTTACGAGCAGCGTAATCAATCAAACAGTTTCCCGGGAGTGGATGTGGTTTCAAATCGTAATATATGAGAGCTCGTAGAGCTAGCGAAGTGCAGCGTCGGATTCATGAGGTTAGAAAATGGAAGAGAAATGAGGGAATGGAATGTAGGAACAATGAAGGGGACGAAAAGGGAGGAGTAGCAGGAGGAGATGGAAACATTTATGTGGGAACAGGGAGACGAGTACAGTGGAACAATTAGCGGAATATCTCAAAAATGGAAATTTGAAGTGCAAACAAAAAACATGTAGAGTGATCAGGAGAGAAGAGAGAAACCATGGATTACAGAGGGGATGATTAGGAATACAGGCGAGAAAAGGAAATGGAAGAATGTTCCACAGAATTAGGTAGAAGGAAGTACAAAGAGATAAATGATGAACTTAGGTGAAAAAATTATAGAGTATAAGTGGCGTTAGGAATACGTAGTATGAGCAGTTTGAGATTTCAAAGAGGACAGGTGAAATAGATGCAACGACAAGCAAACTAAGGGCTTTGCCGGGAAATAGGAAGTGAAATTCTTTGTGCACTTAGGAAGGTACGGGAAGAAAATTGTTAATGAAACCTGGAAAGATTCAAGAATGATGTAGAGACTACCTTGAGACTATGGAAAATATATTAGACGAGTGTGTTTATTATGAAAAGAGAATATTATAGAATGAAGGTGGCTTAGATCCTGATTGACAGACTGGCATACTTGATTGGGACGTCGAAAGGGTAATATTATTCGGGAAATGGATCTACATCCCTTAAAGAAGGATTTGGGAATAGATAAAATCGCGCTGCGGCTATTTAAGAAGAAATTTATACGATGAATAGAAAGAACTGTGGAGGTCCACGAAATCCACGAAAAGCCAGATTGTAGCTGGTTTTTCGTGGATTTTAAGTGTATTAGGTAGCAGTATCGTGGATAGAGTGTATTAGGTAGTAGTATATTAGGTATCAGTTCTGCAGCGATCGCATTGCAGAAATGGAGGTTGATTTGAAGAGTCGATGTATCATTCTCAACCTGGTCATGTTTCAGACTGTTTAGGTGTGTATGGCGGATAAAGAATCGGGATGGACAGTCTTATGAAGTGCTGTAAAACGGGTACGCCTGTTTTTCAACCTACAGGTGGGAGAAATAGTAAGAGAGGTGTGGGAAAGATTGCAGATAAGACTGAAAGTCGATGTGTAATTCATAAAATCAGCAAGATTTCAGGATCATCAAGTTTTAGTTAGCCTGTCTTTGTTAAGCACATTACAATATCAGTGTGATAATTACAGTGTAAAAATAAATGCAAATGATTTTTTTAGATTATTGAGGAGGATAGTAAACAACGAACAAAACAAAACAAAGACAGGGAGGTTAAGCGTTCGAATGTGCGAACAAAAACTAGAGCAGGTGGAATAGATTACTTATCTTGGCAATTTTTTGATCAAGTAAGCCAAAATACTAGGGAAACAAGGATAAAAATTGTGTTAGACGAAGAAGCTTCCGCAAGGATGTGGAAGTTGATGAGAGAGAGACGTTGGGTATGGATGTGAAGAAAGACTCATTAAAACTTTGATATGGAGCGTAGTTATGTACGGCAGGGCAGCATGGTCATAGAAGCAAGAAAATAGGTGTGTATTGATGTCCTTTGAGATGTGGGTGCGGCGAGTGAAGGAAAAGGTAAAATGGACGGAAAGGAAAACAAGGGAAGAGGAACTATTCATGTTGGTCCGAAGGGTCGATTTTTGGGATAAATCCAAAGGATGCAGGAAAGATGGACGCAGAGCATTTTAATTGGCGAGGAAATTTCGAAGATGGGCTAATGTTAGGCAAGAGAGGTGGGGAAGGAAAATAATAGGCATGTTGCACGGAATGGGGAGCGGTAGTATCGTAAGTATACGGAATTGAAAAAGGTTGGGTAGTGAAAGTTGTGTGTATTAAGTGGAAGAAGTTAATGTAGTGTCAGGCTGTCTTATTAGCTTAGGGTCAGAAATGTAGATGTTTTTGAGTCCTTGTCTATCCAAAACCGACGTCCAATGGTAGACTATCCAACAATAATAGTTATAAAATGCGAAAGTTCTGAGGCGTCTCAAATCATCAGGTTCCATGTCCGGAATTTCGGCTCCATTGGTTAGCGTTCGACAGACAAGAGTTGCCTCCTCAAAGGAGGCGAAACTGTTGTCTGCCAAACGCAGCCGGAATCTCGGAATTGTAACCTTATTTCCAAACCAAAGTTTTTCATGAATGTGATGATCTTCCTTTACCAAATTCAAGTGTGATCGTTAGTTTCGCATCCCAAGTTTCCCAAGAAGCACACTGAAAGCGTCTCTCGAATCTAGATTTCACAATTGTAATGATCCTCCAGGACGATGGTGAGGGTTGGAGACGCATGGAATATCTGATTAATTTAGCCAAATCAGGTACACAAATTTCGTGAATTAAGATGAGTCGGGAGGGAAAATACCTGGAGTACCGCCTGAGTAAAGAGATCGCGGTAGATAAAAGCTTTTCCTCTTCTCAAATAGTTGCTTCACCAGCCAACAGAGAACGCCACCAAGGAAATAATTTCTCTCGTGGTCCTAAGAAGGCGGGAGGGTAGTAAGGGAAATGAAAGGTTTTGCGGCGGTGGCAATCGCTAGCAATACACTTTGACCCCACGAATGACACTTGACCAGCGTAAGAGATACTCATATCGTTAGATGGATTGAATTTCACGCTCGCCTCATACCATCTGGCCCGGCCGCGCCGATTCCATATATTAGACGTGCGCTGACAGCGTATTTTACGGGCATCTATTCCCACGTGCTGAAATAGAGAGGAAGGTAAATTTCCCGCAGGGGAAGTTACACCAACGCAGGGAAACGAGGATCGACGAACGAGACACTATTTTCCTCGACCATGCGATCCACCTCTTCAGCTCAATGGCCCATAATCTACTGTTTTCGGCACATCCTCCGTTAATTATTAACAAAGGATAATCGGCCAAACAAACAAATGAAACCCAAATCGGCGGATAGTTATCTCCAGACACCCGGCGGTTGATTTGAAAAACCCGATGCGCCCTTGGGCTTGTTGCGTAATCAACGACCCAGAGCGAGATTGTCGTATCGGATTACTGTGACAAATTTTCTTTTTTAGGGCACCGTGCGCGGAGAACGCATCGTTAGTTCAGACCTAGGTCGTTTTGCCCTAAGGGACACAAATCCAAGAACATTCTTTAATGAAAGTAGAAAAGATAATTATTTTAAATTCTACATATCTGACATTCTGCACTTCGTTTTTTCCGTTATTTTTCAATGGATAATTTGACTTTTGGAGGGGGCAAGGCAAAACTCAGAGCGCCCCCGGGTGTTGCGTCGCCGACCTAGAGATGGCCTTCACCTCTGTTACTTTCAGACTTCTATCATGGAAAAAATTAAATAATTTCCCGTTAAACTGACCAATATCGAACAGAAATAAATCACTTGAGATGCAAAAAAATATTGATTATTGTTGTGATCAGTGAACTATCAATTAAAGTGGGTTTTGGGTGGGCACAAGATGTCAAACAGTAAAGCTCTCTCAACGATACATAACCTAATATCAAACAAAAAAACTCCTGTTCAATTCCTTATCCTTCCTTCCACCCTTCATTCCGTCCAACAACCTTATCCTATTCCTGCCCCTTCCTCGTTTGCTTAACATTATTCCTTCTATCACTGTCTACAAAATCCCATCAAAGTCCTCTACATCCATTTTTCCTTCCTCCTTATGATTTCTCCCAACAATCCGCTCTCCTTACCCACAATGCCCACGTGTAAGAGGCAAAGTACATGAAAAGGTGAAAACAGAGCAGCGGTCTTCAACTCGGCGATGGAATAAATCAGAGCTCTCGCAGATGTTCACATAATAGCCGACAGCCTGCGTTCTCCTAGATAGCTCAGATACCCAAAACTCGCACGGCTTGGGTTTCTGGGGATGCCTAGAGCCATCAACAAGAATTGAACTCTGGACGCTACGCTCAGAGCGCTCTATCCACTAGGCTACCCTAACTCAATATCAAGGGAAGAATCCATAGGCAAATGGATTCTTCCCTTGATTTGCTCTTGTCTACCGTTTTCCCCGTTATTGTACAAAACTTTGAGTGCGTTCGTAGGTGGGTGTGCACGGGCGCGTTAGTGGCCCCGTGAGTAGTCCTGAGTTATCAGGCCCTCAAGGAGCGTCACCTGCCGGCAGTATTTGATAGTTTATGTGGGCATCCGAAGAAAAAATATTTCTTCACTGAGTTACACCTCATTTGACGTCGCTCACTGGGTATTTTGGTTCAATTTGGAAAAACACCCTTTGAGTCGCCTAATGAGTTAAGGCCCTCGTTAGTTCGCTTGAAGGCAGATTCTCCAAATCATGAGTTGTCACTTCAAATACTGCTCATTGGAATCCTAGAACGGAATTAAATATAAATTAGAAGCACTCCGCACGGCTCCTTATATAATTATGTATCTATTTTTTTCCAGGTACTTCCTCCCTATAAAAATAGCCCTATGTTTCCTCATACCCGTTGCGGTTCCTGTTATTTTTTGGGGTGAGCCATGGATCCGTTCCTTCGTACTATTGGGAACACTTCGCTACATAATTGGACTCAATATCACCTGGTTTGTCAACAGTGCAGCGCATCTTTGGGGTTTCAAACCATATGACAAGTAAGTGTCGCAATTTTTCCGCTCTACGTAATATAATACAGTTGAAGTACCTATCTCTGCCATCTCCTGAGATGCAAAGATGTCTGTTTCGGAACGGACAAACAATAGGAGAATTAATTAAACTGAGAAGTTACTGCGAACGATCACATGCATCATGATTTTCCACTTGCAATATGGAAAATTCGACCAATTCGAAGTCATACGGAGATCTTGCGGTCAATGTAGGACATGTTTTATGGGAATCTCTCATCAATTATCTCACGCTGGGAGCAATAAGTACTGGCAGTAGTTGTGAAATCATGATTTATTAATTATTTGAATGGGTAAAAGAAATCAATTACTAATATATATAAGAGGGCAAAAATTAGAGTGGGTGGAACAGTTTACGTATCTCGGAAGTGTTTTGGATAGAAATGGTCAAAGTAGTAGGGACGTAAGGAGAATAATTGCACCGGGCAAAGAGGCTTCCACAAGGAGGATGGAATCGATGACAGGGACGTTTAGTACAAATTTTAAGAAAAGGCTCATCAAAAATTTGATAGACGTAGATTAGAAGCTTTTGAAACGTGGGTGTGGAGAAGAATGGAGAAGGTGAAGTGGACCGAAAGGAAAACAAATGAGGAAGGGCTAGGAATGGTGGGCGAAGACGGGATTGTTGGGAGAAATCATAAGGAGGCATGAAAAATGGATGAAGGGCGTATTAATCGACAGTGGGATGTTGAAGGGGATAATATTCGGCAAACGAGGAAAGGGCAGGAGAGGGATTTTGGACGGGATGAAGGGAGGGAGAAAGTATACAGAGATGAAGAGGGACCTGATGTTGAGTTGGTTGCTGGATTGTGTTTTGTTGGGAGTCACAAAATATTTATTTGGTTGTTGTGTCCATTTCAAATCTACCTTAATCGGTAGATTACCTGATGATTCATACAGAATCAATTATAGGAATAAAAATTTATCTAGATTATCCTAGTCCTAAATTCAAGCTCTCAAATTTCTAAAGGATATATATTAAATTTATACAATTTAAGTCATGTTTTATCTTATATTTAAATTTAATTTACGGAAAAAAATTAATTACTTTCCAAGAGGAGGTGGCTTCGTGCCTCTTTCTTGCCACGCAATATCCCTTCCTTGGATCACATAATCCGATGGAAAGTACGTATGTCTCCGCCATACACACGCGGTGCTCGCTACTCTATTCTTCGGATGCAAGTTTCGTTCTGTGTTGGTGCCTGAGGTCAAATGCTACCTCGACTCAATCTTCGCCCGAATGAAGCCATCTCTCTTTTTCACACCACATCTCGATGGTTTTTCCTCTTTCAAATTCACTCTTATTTCATTCTTTCCAATTTGTCTGCTTCGACATTGATTGGTGACCGTCTCATCAATTTTTCCAATGCATGTGCGTTAATCTTGATCTACAACAACTGCACTCCCAGGAATGGCACTTTTTTTCCTTTTCACCTCAAAAATTTGACACTCACTGGCAAAAATATCGAGTCATGTTTCTAATGCGCATGGAAGTTTTCATTTTTGACTTTAGCTGTCCCGTGTTTTACTACTTTAATGGGGGGTCGAGGTGGTGCGGTGGATAATGCACTGGCTTCCCACTCAGATGGCCGGGGATCGAATCCCGGTGGGGTCGAATATTTGTCAGTGGTTTCTTGGTCCCTAATTGAGGTGTTTTGTGGAGGACACTTAGGGTGTGAGTAAGCCGTCCGTAAGGATGGGACGTTAAGCCGCGGACCCCTTGGCACCTTTCGACAAGAGTAAATGCCGACGCCGGGCTTCATCCTTTCCTATCCATCCCTAATGGCGCAAATGAGCTTAGATGACGGTCGCCTCCCCTAAATATCAATACTACTACTTAAATGATTTTTTAACAGATTTCTAAGGTTTTTACGATATCCCAACATCATTTCAACAATTATTTTGTTTCGGAAACGGTTTGCAGAGACACTTCTGTGTCCAATTGCTCGGAAGGTTCACTGTAGCTTCTTATTCTGCCTGGGACTATTCTTTCTTTTGATTGCCATCTTTGTATTTGAGCTGCCAAAAACATTTTCCAATTTGCCCGTATGCGAGTAAAAACATTTCATTCAATTTCTCAGATATCGCCAAAACCGGGTAGGCTGCAGAGATTTTTTTATTTAGACATTTGTCATAATAATTTAAGCATTTTTTCATGAACTTTTATGATCTACATCTATCTAAATCTACATAAATACCCTGCGAGCCACCAAAAAGGTGTGTGGCGGGGAGTGTAGCACCATGAGAGAAGGGTAAGGGTTGAGGGGGCTGGGGGTTAGGTGAGGAAAGGTGGGGGGAACCTGTAAGAAAAAATATATATATATATATACATATATACACATACATATATATACATACATACACACATGTATACACATCCTCGCGTGTCATGTATACACATGATAATGGCTTCTAAAGCAAAATATGTGTGTATTCACAAGTACGCAGAGATTTCTAGTGGGATAATAAAAGACGTCTCCTAACAAGCGAAAGGCCAGAAGTAAATATTTTGACAGAGAGTTCTGTTTTTGAGGTTGCCAGTTTTCTTTCCCAGCGGTCGCAGGCCTTGTCCGCTGCATTTCCCTGCCCGAAAAGGAGGGTTTGACGGTTACCGTCAGGCTAGCGGAATGAAGTCATGGATGGCTAGCGGAACTCCGAATCCTTGAAACGTGGCGATCTGCCAAAAATATTCTGGCAAAAATATCTGGTTATCTCCACATTGATAACATGTTTTATAAAAGTAAGCTTCATTTCTTATGAGTCACATTTCCCTCATCATTGCAAGGAGAGACGACGAAACCGCAGGAAATAATGCATTGAAACATTTTTTTGTGAAATTTGTTATAAACTTATAAAAAGAGACGTTTCAGGCATGATATAGTGGAATATCATGATTAATTAAAATTGGCAATTTTACACAAAATTAAATTTTAATACGACCGGTTTCGTTGTAACTACATCATCTTCTGGTTCACTAGAAGATGATATCACTTGATTCATGATCACATGATTCACTATCATTCACCAAAAGATGACGTAGTTACATCGAAACTGGTCGTATTAAAATTTAATTTTGTGGAACATTGCCAATTTTAATTAATTAGTTGTTATAAACTTGTTTTGTGATTATATTATTTTACTTTTCATAGTCATAATTCCATTTTACACATTCAAATTAGTATAAGATTCTGAGTGACTGCTCATTGACCCTCGTTTGCCATGCCTATTACGATGGATCACGTAAAGAATTCGAAAAATGGCGATTTTGCAAGCTAACTCAGACCCAACAACTTGGACGCCGCGTAGGCAAAGGAACAACCCACCCCAACGTTAGCACACTTTAGTTTGATAATAAGTCCCAACTTATGAACAGTACCGTGAAAGGATTTTCGAAAGAAATGATTTTTCGTCCCACCGTAGGAACCACGCGCCTTTTATCATTTCGCACTTCTAACTATATTGGGATGACTCAGTTTTAGTATTTACAGCTCATATTCATATTTATCAATAGGAAAACTCAATTTATATTATAATTTATATCTGAAACACATTCATAGCATATTTAAAGATGAGTCAGCGCAATAAATCGAAGGCATGTAATCTCCTTCAGAGCAAAAATCAAATATACTATTTTAAATAAAAGAATAAGAGCATTGTTTAATTAGGCATAATAACTTAAAGGATAATGAACAGAGCGAGGAAGAGATTCCAAGGGGTTTTGTGTAAATAAAAAGAACGCTTTCCAAATTGAATAGGAGATAAGGAGATGACTGAAACGTTAATATAAATTTAAAGAAAGGATGAGAAAAGAAAGATTCGCGGAAGGGAAAGATAGTACACTTAGGACATATAAAGGCTGTAGAAAGTTGAGATACGATTTTAATTTAGCTATAAAAATGAGCTAAATGGAAATAAATACAAATTAAGTTATTTATAATACGAAGGTACATTTTATAATGCCATTTATCTGACTAGAAAACCAATCCTGTAATTGAAAAACTTTTCGGTGATATTTAAGAAAGCTATATTTCTGGAATACGATATAAGAAAATGCATAAAATATTTCTAGGGCAAGCACAAGTTCATCGTTTCATCAAACTATTAGATCTCAAGATTATTAAACGGGGAAAACTTTTGAATAAGTTCTCTTCACATGGCCTTTGATCTTTAGGAAATCTCAGAAATTATTATAGCTAGCCGGATTACCAACTGATTTAATATGATGCCAATGAGAGTTTGGACTTTTATCAGGAATTTCACTGCCTACATTAGCTACAAATGGATTCCAATTGGATGGATGCCCCTTATGTAATCACCAAACAACCATGCAGCCCTTATCACGACTTCACTTTATCACTTGTACGACTAGAATGGCAATTGCGATAAGACCTGCGCTATTAATTGTTAAAATAACAGTCCTCCAAATAAAAATAACTTTGGGAGTGTGATAGTTTTGATTGGAGCAACTTGTACTTTACTAATGTACAAGTTGGCTCGTACTTTCATTTGGAAGAAAATACACAGCCACGGCATAAGCTTGTTCGGAGACATCTGCGAATATATGCCGTTATCAATGAGTCTCCATATTACATTAAATATATCGCGGTGTTTGCAGATTATTAAGAACAATAAATAATATCTCAACCCAAGTTGCCAGTGATTGGTGTAGCCCAGTCATTATCGTTTATTCGCAAATCTGTAAAAACCACACTATATATATATATATATATATATATATATATATATATATATATATATATATATATATATATATATAGTGAACTCAGACCCTCCACTGAAACTCAAAACATTAGAGCTAGCTTTCATCTGGCACTTGGATTCCTGGAATCGCCCAGGTATTAATATTAGACATTAATTGCCCCCTTTATGCATATTATTTCATCCCCCTCCGCCCCCAACAACTTCCATATCATCCCCACCTTTTTTAAAATTCCCGCGCCATACACTACCCCTCCAAACTCCTCACCTCGAATGCCTTCCCCCCTTTTCCTTTCTTTTCCCCTCTTTTCCCCTCTTTTCCCCCATTTCCCCTTCTCCTTCCTACCACTGCTTTCGGGCCCTCCTCTGCCTCAGTTCTGTTCCTAATTCCTCTTGAGAAAGGTGGTTGGACCACCGAAAATTGGAGAACCAGTGAGTTTTTCCTCTTTTGTGTTTTGGTTTCTGTGTTTGTTATGACTATCAGTGAATTTATATATATATATATATATATATATATATATATATATATATATATATATATATATATGTATAAACTTGGAAAAGACGCTCTCCGGCGACGCACAAACACACAAACACTAACACAAAAAACACTACACACATAGAAACATAAAAGAAGGACACTTACATTGGATATTTACGTTTCGACGGCACGGCCGTCGTCATCTGATTCTGATGACGACGGCCGTGCCGTCGAAACGTAAATATCCAATGTAAGTGTCCTTCTTTTATGTTTCTGTGTGTGTAGTGTTATATATATATATATATATATGCATAGAGATATTGATGGTGTGCTTAGTGGCACCCCTTCTTGTCAAAATTGTCCGTCCTACCGTGGATATTAACCCGGCAGGACAGACAACCGTCACAAAATAAGAGGGATTGACTTCTAAACGGATATTTTCAAGAATTCGTTGATCGCTGCGTGCCATTCACGACAAAATTTCAGGGGAAAACGCTGCGAAAATAGTTTGTAATATTATATTCTCCCTCAACTCATATCACGGCGGGCCCTCCACAGGTCCTCGGGCGTCGCGTCATTCGTGAAACGTCCGTCCTGTATGGGTAGAGTAAGAGAAGGAACAGAAGGAGAACTCATGCACACACTTAAATATGGAGAAAACTTAATTAAAATATCATTACTCATTAATATTACTGCCACAAACTGGATTATATACTATTCTTCAACATTAATCATTATTTTAATACCAGAAATACCAGAATGCCATTCTCTGGAACCATACATCAATAAAATAGTTCGCTGTTTTAGAGAATGCTGCAGGAGAAAGTCAAAGTATGATCTATGGACTCGCGCCATTATACAAGCATTTCTAGAATTTACGAATGGTACTGATGATATTATATTTCCTCTAGGAGTATAAATCCATCGCAAAATTGGTTGGTATCCTTCCTGGCTATGGGCGAGGGCTGGCATAACTACCACCACGTGTTTCCTTGGGACTACAAGACGGCGGAGCTCGGCGATTATTCGTTAAACAGCACGACGGCTTTCATCGACTTCTTCGCAAAGATTGGATGGGCATATGATTTGAAAACCGTGTCACCCGAAGTCATCGAGAAGCGAGCACAACGCACTGGTGACGGCTCCCATTTATGCTGTAATTCAGAAATAAAAAATAATCATGAAACTTAAAGAAGCAGAAATTCCTTCTTCTTCGTTGATGTTTCCTTCCTTCTTTTCTCTCCTCATTTGTTGGCTTTCATTTTTGTGTGCGACATTCCTTATTTAAAGGAATCGCAAATATTTCAGGAAATTGAACATTTATACCAAATAAATATATTTTCCCTAAAGCGTTTCTTCGCACAAATTCATTTTACGGTTTTCAAATTGAATGTCACAACTGGCACTCTGCCAGATTGACTTTGGAAGGATCCCGAAGAGAACCATCATTAAAGGAATGTGCTCAGATGCAAGATATATTCAAGTTTATTGTCTAGATTTAAAGTACTCATCTGAGGTTTGGCTAATTTCTCATGTTTGTATGAACCCTGAATAAGCTGAAGTCACCATGAACACTCAACAACGGGGCACTCAACGATAAATGCAGAAATGTTTGGCTCCTCGCAGCAATGAAAGGTCTGCATTCGATAATTGTGATTGACTGACGTAGACCAAAATAACACTAGCGAGCACGGAGAGCTCATATCACTCGTTAAATAAAGTCTTATATTTTCGTCTATCGACCTAAACCAAATAAATATTTGTCTTTATTACATGCTCACTAATTAATTAATATTTGAGTGAACAAAAATTCATTAACTACTGCCAACATTACATTAAAATCCATATTCACATAATATTTGGCGAAGAAATTATATGAATTAATTCAGCAATTAAAATCGTTCTCTTTCACGAATAGCAGGCCTCAAATGATAGTAACCTCGTATATTATATGTGCATATGGAGGACCAAATTTCTGCGCATTTTTGCCCAAGAACCTGCATCCAAACTTCCTAGAGCTATGCAATTCAGAGATCAGCATAGAAGGCAACTGAGCAAACACCCAATTCAGCGATCATTCCTCGTAATTTGTTCGAGCAATCCGTCCATGAAAGTTAGCCTGCCCATACACAACGGTCACTGAGAAAGCGATCACATTCTCGTATTTCTTACCAAAAAAACTGCTCAAACATGTAAGTTTTCGTGAAGAAAATTAGAATGCACCAAATTCCAATTGGCAGACTTCATAGAAGAATTCAAATTTATTACATAAGGGCAACTGCGGCGCATTACAGAATGGAGACTTGATCTGCAGTCATCAGAAGCGTACCAAGGACGACCGGCATCGACCCCATGGAGGATCCAGAAGTCCTCGTGGGCAATGCCGCTTTGCAAGGAAGCCTCGCGGATTTTCAAAAAATTATCCTCTCACCCAAACTCGATACATTTCAGGGGGAAGGAAAAATTCCGGGAGGAAATTTGTGTCGGCAATAACTCATAAGGCCTTACTCTGACGGGTGATGAAAGGAGTCTCGGGCTCACTTAAGGGTCTCACGTTTGCAACCCTTTGGAAGGGGATGGTGACATACCCACAAGAAGTTAGCGTGCTATCCGGCCAGTACCTCGCGGACATACCCGCGGCCACGCGAACGATGCCTCTTCCTTGTCGAGACCCCTGGAGTATTGTGAGTGCATTCCTTCACCCTTTAATGAAAGATCCATAAAGGCCGAAAGCAACGAATCTTTTTTCTTCTCTTGGGAAATTAAATTCGCTATGGCAAATTACCGAAGCAATTCCTCCGGATTAAGTTACCGGGTCCATACGCCCGGTCCTGCGTTCTGTTTGTGGTCTGCGAACAGAAGACGGCGAAGACCCGTGCGCTGTGCTTTGATGGGAGATGAACAAACGACAGACGGCGAGCCTCGGATTCCCCTCGCCGCCACAACTGGGGCACCACAAGGGTAGAGAGATGAACAAGGTCCCTCCACTCTACCCATAATGGTTGAAGAACCTCGGCGAAAGGCAACTTCTGCGGCGCAGCAAATGTATGAGAACATAACTTCAGGTAGCCGGACTGAGGGTTGCGTCCCTCAATCCTGGAGAGAATCCGCGGTTCTCCCATTTCAAGAAATGGCAAAGTTAGGTCGGACCAGAATACTGATCGCCCCACGTCCCTAATCAGCTGACTGAGTGTGCACGGTAATGGAGAGAGGGGTTTAAACTCCGTCTCATTTGATGTTTGGGGAGGTATCCAATGCGCCTTTCGACGAGGTAGTTCAACCGTGGATCAACTCGTGTGACTTGATAACTTCATTCAGAAAAGCTTCATCCGTTGCTAGTACATTTTACTGTCTTCTTCAACATGAAGAGAGCCTATGGCAGGGTTTTGTGGCAAAAAACTTAAGGTAGCTGCACGACTGTGGGTTCAAAGGCAATTGACCAATATAAGGGAATTTTTTCCGTTCATGTTGTTGAATTTAGGACAGCATAGCTAAATTCACAGAAAAGTTGTCTCGTCCAGTTCAACTAACAGGACAATGGTGTCCCACATGGCTCCATGCTTAGCGTTAAGCTATTCGCCATAGCAATAAATGAATTGGGGGATTGATTTAAGGCACCGGTGGCGGCGGTGCTGTTAGTTGACGACCTCACCTTCTCCTACCGGTGGTCGACAATCGTTAGCGCCGCCAGATGCACCCAGCTCATTTTAACGCGTTCCCGGAGAAACGGCTCCTGCAGCATTTATTTCATTTCGAGGCGTCTTCTGAGCGAGTGAGATAAGTGTTGTCGGCTGCGCGCAGAGTGCCGAACATTTTGAGGGACTTATTCCATATCTTTGGAGTTAACTCCGTTAGCAACGTAATATTATTTTTTAACCTGCTACGCTACATAAACAACCGTAAAACACGCAGTAATCAGGGTGTGGTAGGGTTCATCCAGTACTAAACCGTGTAGGACTTCGTATTAGGTGAGATCAACCTTGACTTACCATGGTAATTCTTTCATGTTTATGACTGTGTCTTTGTTCATTAGGTAACCAAGAGCTTTACAGGGTACCGATAACTTTTTGCATTGATTATTTGGCAGATATATTATCGGCACCACATGCGTCACTCATTGTTACTTGAACGATGTACTAAGGTTTATTTCATCGTGGAAACCTTGAATATTCCATTCATGGACTCATCATTAAAGACATCAATGGTAGCAATAATATATTCGCCTTCACTGGGAAATTGGCGAAATATATGCAGCTTGGTACGTCATCCGCACAGAATTTATGCGAGCTCACGGAATTCAAATCCAGCAAATGAAACGCGCCCTCCAGGGATTCCTCCACTACAGCCACCACTGTTTAATTAGAGACCCTTGCTTGTTTATTTCTTAGAGATCAAAACGAAAAACCATAATCGTTATTTGGTTCACACGGGGAATAATGGCAGATTGATTGAATTGATTGAATCTTCGTTTGCTCGAAATCAACACGATTGGATTCGGCGGAGAGGTTAGCATTATTTAATTTCAATTAACCCAAGGAAGTTATTACCCCGGAGACTTGGCGCTTGGCATATAATTTGAACGGAAAATGTTTATATTTTCATACTTAAATGGAACATCACTTAGGTGTAATGGAAACTGTTGTCGGCACATTCCATTGCAGTAATTATTGTGGTAAATGCTGGAAAACCATAAGTAATACAGGCGCACAGGTACACACCATCAGGGACAAGAACATTTTCTAAACATTCCTCTGTACCAAAGAACTGGATCATATCTCTAAATAATGATTTCCCATATTTTGTATCCCTGTTAATCAGCCGATGTGTGTTCATGCAGGTAAGTTTTCCAGGGGAGTGACTTCTGGAGGTTGGCTATAGAAATGCATAAATACTTCACGCACATACCTGCGCATCACGACTAGCGAATACTTGTAAAACATTATCAATATCTAAGGACGGAAATAAATATCAATGATGACAGACTAATTTATGGGGAATTTCCAGGAATACATTCTTGAGTGGCAAATGATGGCCACTTAAAAAGAGGCACATCTGAAGAAAACATCTGTCACATCAATTTTTTATGCCATACATCACTCGTGTTGAGTACTTTTCACTTGAAGGAGAAAAAAAATCCGTTATCTCCTTATGTAAGCTAGAGAGATAACATTTACCTAATCTACTAACCATTTCTCTGAAAACACTATGGATATCACTTGACTTTACCTATGAAATATGACATTTGTTTTGGTGGACTGACACAAATACTGTATATTTATTAATTTGTAAGCATATAGTCATATATATACACACACAAACGCACGCACACACACACATATATAAACACAGTAATCAACCCAAAGGTCGGTTTAGTAGGTGATGGTAGAGCTCACCCATGTACCAAGCCCGACGGCGTGTGAATATTCACACATCAGGGTAGGGGGGGCCAGTTCCTTTCCCTGTGCCGGTTATGGTTTCCCAGGAAGATCTGGTACCCGAAAAATCAACTAGCTTGGGTGGAGCTGCAGGTGCCCAAAGTGCCTTGCCCGGGAATCGAACCCGGGACCCTCCGGTCAGTAGTCCAACACACACACACACACACACACACACACATATATATATATATATATACATATATATATATATATATATATATATATATATATATATATATATATATACATATATATATATATACATATATATATATATATATACATATATATATATATACATATATATATATATATATACGAGGGTATAGGTCTCGTATGTATGCGTGTCGCGGTGGTCTAGTGGGTAGACCGTTGGACTTCTGACTTCTGGAGGGTCCCGGGTTCGATTCCCGGGCAAGGCACTTTGGGTACCTGCAGCTCCACCCAAGCTAGTTGATTTTTCGGGTACCAGAGTTCCTGGGAAACCATATCCGGCACAGGGAAAGGAACTGGCCCGAATATTCGCACGCCGTCGGGCTTGGCTGAGCTCTACCATCACTACCATACTATTAAACCGACCTTTGGGTTGATTACTGCGTTTATGGTTATTTTATATAAATATTTATATATTTATGGTTTTTTATATAAATATTTATATAATTCATATAGATGATTTCTTCGAAGTAACACGTAAGTGTTAAATAAAAAAAAACTTAGACAGCAACACACCACATGAGAACACATAAAAGGAACACTCGTACGTTATTTCTTGATAATACTCGCAGACACTTCTTCCTACAAACATGTTCCGGCTGACCCTAACCCCGCATTCCAAGATGAAATTATCGCTTTCCTCCGCAAGAACGGCCCTAATGAAAACCTATCCCCCAGTGATATCTCCCTCCTTTCACCTTCCCATCCTAACACCCCCCATTTCTCTATCCTCCCCAAGATACACAAATCGAAAAACCCAGGCCGCCCTATAGTCTCCTCCCGCAACTCCCCGACCGAAAGAATTTCCGCCTTCGTTGACCACAACCTCCAACCTTTAGTTCACTCGTTACCCTCCTATGTCAAAGATACCTAGCACTTCCTCAATTTGCTCCACTCAATTTTCCCCACTACTGACACCAAGATCACTATGGCCACAATCGATGTCACATCCCTTTACACCTCCATTCCTCACGAAGAAGACCTTGCTTCCCTACGCCACTTCCACTCCAAACGCCCTAGCCCTCAAACTCCCAGCACCGATTTTCTCATTGACCTGTCTAATTTCATCCTCACCCGTAACTCTTTTTCTTTTAAAAACAACTTTTACCTCCAAATCAAGGGCTGTGCCATGGGAAGTAGATTCAGCCCCTCATATGTTAACCTCCACCTCGGTGTCCGGGAAGAGAAGTTCCTTTCCAGTCACCCTCTAAAACCCCTTCTGTAGCTTCGTTATATTGATGGAATTTTGCTAGGCCAAGAGCAAAGAACATTGCATAATCCGGGGTATACTTGAACTCAAAACAGAAATTTTCTTTTGTTTAATCGACGGTTTTATTATGCATAAAGGTTTTAGGTAACTTGAAACGAAAATTTAACAAGGGTGTAATAAGGAATAAATAGGCTCTGATATTTTACGTATCAGTAAACTGTCAAAGGAGAGTTTCGGAAGGGTGCCTACCGTTTCAAAGCTTGGGAAAAAATTGGGAATCATACTTGGAAGGAGTATCATAGGAGAGTAAAGATTTCTCTGCATTTCAGCGACCTTTACGTTGGAGATACAAGCTAACCCAAGGGTAACGTGGTGAAGTAAACGTTCTTGCTTTGTGTTATGACGAAAATAGTAAGGTATCTCTGACGAAATAATGTCAGCGATGGAAAAGGGGAAAGGTCAATTAATTGATTGACGCGCAGTCGATGTCGCGAAAATGTACTGCAATGAACGCCCCTATAACACATTAAAAATACATGTGTTATAATCATTAAATTGAGAAACAATGCAAATTGATCACTATAAGAACTTAATTGTCCCTTGCCCAACCAGGGGAGGGCAAGGAATTGCGAAATTTTATAACAGTGTCCCAATGAGCACACGGGATAAAACGTCTTTCAACGATCATGTAAAAAAGGATGGATTAGTAGGCAAAACAAATAACCATTGCTGCCTAAAAAACTCTCCTTAAATAAACGTAGAACGAAGGAGCTTTCGCTTCCTTCATAAATTTTTGGAAAAAAGTATAACAAGAACTGAACTATTTTAAACAAAAATGAGTGACCTAAAATACAAGAAAACGATTTTTTGGATGCACGAAAAATATCATAAATCAAATGCAACTTTATATATTCATAGTGTTGCTGTTTTATTATTTTCCCAAATCGACTACTTCCACAGAGTTTTTTATTTTTCATTTTGAGCCCGAAATCAACCTGGTTTCTTTATTTCCTTCGTAAAGACCAGGACCCGTCGATGTCCGGCCGAGTGCTTTAGCCTTTAGCCTTAGATCCGGGTTCGAATCCCGGTCAAGTCGAATGATTTTTATGCTCTGAAATTGTTGCAATGAAATGCATGTTAGCGGATTACTCCGTTAAAAGTTACTGTTGCGGCATCTCCCGCAGTTTCTTGAAATTTGTGTTATCATTCACGATGATAGCAATTGATGTCTACCTCAGGTCACGCTCTTGAAATTCAATTCAAGAATGGGAAGGTAAACGCCTGAATCGATTTTTCCCCCCATTCTAGAATTTCAACAAAATCAATTCGAGAGAAAGCAACGGGGATGCATAAATTTTCCCTTTGTGGTGTGATAATTGAAAGCCGAATTATAACTGGGTAATCCAACGTGAAAACCAGCACTTGAGATATTTCATATCCATCATCTATGGTTAATGACGCATGGTCGGTAAGCACCTCGAAGTCCTGCATGTAAGACTCGAAACGACTTGCTCTGAATACCACAGAAAGTTCCTCTCGCTCCATCACACTTAATTGGTTAGTTAAGAGGACGAAAAAATAAAGGAGGGAGGGAATACACGATAACTTTCTCATCCGAGTCAGTCTGCTGGCACAAAACAGCACCTATTCCAACCTTCGCAGGCAGCATCATACTGAAGGGCGGTTAAAGCCGAGCTAACCTAAAATGTTTATCAGCCAATCTTTGAAACGCTCAAAAGCGGTAATACGTCCGCTCTACCACTTTAACACCAACCGTTTCCCCAATACACTCATTACAGGCTCAACTATGGAGGAAAGCCTTGGTATACGTAAACCTCCTCTACCAACTCGCGAAACCTATTAATCGAAAGAAAAACTTTATCGGCATCTATCCGTTTCGGATCAGCTTCTAGTTTACCATCTACGACGATACATCCCAATAATTTAAGATTTCTCTTTAATAAATTACAATTGTCCAGGTTGGTTCACAAACCAGAATCCCATAACAATTTGTAAACCTTACTAAGGATTATTCTGTAAGTCCACTCGAAGTCCTCCTACCTCAAATCCTTTCAATAATTTTTTTATCACTAAAAATGAACGTCCTGCCGGGTTTTCGCGATCAACACCTTGCCATCCGCAAAAAGTATACCATAGTTCTCCATACCTAAAGGGGACGCCCACAGGTTCAATTACAGTGTCCATAAACATTCTACACGTGCGCTTTCAAAAGGGTCGGGGCGGGGCATGACACAGCCTTGCATTAGTCTTTTAGATTCATGGAACGAGGCAGAAGTCTTCTTTCCCATTGTAGCTTGAGACTGGTGATGTTTACGTTAAAACAAGTGATGTTAGTTTAGATCCAATCCTAATGTCTTCCATTGATTTTCAAAGTTGAAAATAAGTACAAAATCATAGCCTTTCCAAGATTCATAAAAACTAAATGAATCTCCTGGCCCTTAGCGTCCATTTTATCACTGCCTGTGACTAGAAATATAACCCATAAAAGATCGTCTCATTGTAATCACTGCCTGATATTTCCGTATCTTTTCTTCGATCTCATATCCAAACCTATTTTTTAGAATTATTTATTATCAGGTAATCTACCGTTTAAGGTAGGTTTTTGGATGGACACAACTATCAAATAAACATTTTGTGGCTCCCCACCTATCAAACTAATCTATGTCAGGTCCCTCTTCATCTCGGTGTACTTCTTTCCTCCCTTCATCCCGTCCAGCATCCCTATCCTGTTCCTGCCCTTACCTCGCTTGCCCAACTTTTTTAGAATATTAACCAACATTTTAATATGAATGCAAAACAAACTAATCCCTCTAAACTCTTTGGGTCTTAAATGATTTCTTTTTTATAAATAAAGGACATATAAAATAAACAAGATTCGGAGCGGTAAAACGAATTAGGGGTGGGAACCATGAATTGCATGTCCATGAATTAATAGAATTTCCTCATTCTTACTTTTCAGTTCTGCATCACCTGTCTTGGTGTGGTAGTTTGTCATATAAATGGTTGTAGTTCACTTGTATTCCCTCATTTTTCGCTCAGCGAAGCACTAATGTACCGGGTGAACTTTACACTAGTTTTGAACAAAGTTTTACACCCTCAATTTTATAAATTTTCACATTATTTGAGGTCCACAGTGGATATATTTCACTTTTCCCTTTCTCTCCCTTATCCTTCCTTATCCCTCACCCATCCCACCTGGTGCTTTCCACCCCCTGCCACTCACATGTTTGATGGACCGCGAGGTATTCATGCCGTTGTTGAAGCAAAATATCATCCTTTCGAGATTTCATCTCCTTAAAGAATCTGGTTGAACATTTGACAGAGAAGCCTTATCAACTGTGGAGGTCTATAATTCGAACACAATTTCTCCGGCCCATTTGCCTTTCCAATCTTCGTCTTCTCAAGTACCTGTCTCACTTCTTCTCCTTAAATGGAAGCCATACCTTGAAGTCCATCTATTTGTCAACAATTTCCTTTTAATTTTTAGTCTTTTTTTTCAGTCAACCTTTTTCTTCAAAGTGCTGGCCCTTATGCGCCAAAGACACAGGATTCAAGACTTTTGCAGGGTTTTTCGGAATTTTCATTTTTCTCATCATTCTAAGAGATTCGGCTAATTTTCTGTTTCCCGAATAATGATCTATTTTCCCGACATATTTTTTCATGTGACTCCCAAAATAACTTTGATTAATAACCATAATCATATGTCTCTCATAATAACTTTACGTTTTTCGTGATAATAAAGTGAATGTTTTTGATAGACAAAGACTCGATTGAAGACTGCTGTCACGGGTATTAACAAAAAATGCCTCCAAACTGCCTCATCTCTTCTCGATGAGAGTAAAATGGAAAATTTACATTTCCACAATAAAGATTTAATATTTCACGACAATGGTTTCGATGCTGCGCATCATCATCAGGTAACATTCATCAAACATTTTTCAACTTATATAGTCAATCCCTTCAGTATTAGAGATTTGAGGTGGTCAATGAAACAATATACCTCTCCCGTTCCCCCCTCTTAAAACTCTTAAAAGACTCCAATATCTTTCCGCACCAACCCCACCCCCACCAAAACAGTGTTGATCATCGACCGTTCCTCAATGAAGGTCAAACCACCGTAAACAAACACCCTCCCTAATTAAATATAGAACACAGTGCGTTTTTTACCGCAGCTATTTCTCAGAACGGTGGAGTGTTACATTGTGTTCCTTATTTAATGTACATAAATTCCCACAAATTTGAGCCAGAAACCTTCCAATGCTTACCCACCCCCTCTCACTTACTCCCCCTACCTTCCTTCCCTCTTGAAGCCAGACTATATAAGTTGAAAAATGTTTGATGTTTGTCACCTGCTGATGATACGCAGCATTGAAATCATAGTCGTGAAATATTAATACTTTATTGTGGAAGTGTAAAGTTTCTTTTTTTACACTCATCATGAAGGAATTCCACAAAGTTTAACCTGAAACTGTTATGTTCCTCTCTTCTCGTTCGTTGACGTCTCCACACTCCGCCGAGCGAACACCTGGCGGAACTGACACTCCTCCGGCCAACGCCATTTGAATGGGATCACCATCTCCATACGCATTAAAATGTAATGTTTTTATTACCGTTTTAATAAATAAACTATGTCAAGTTAAAATTTCAGACTGATGGACGGAATACTTAAATATTATCGATTTAATGAATTAAGGAAAGGGAATATGTTTGTTGAAACATTCTCTTTAAGCGTTCTACTCCCGATTTGTTCAAAACAACTATCGGAAAAAGGTTACAATTTGAATATAAATGTGGACAATAAAATATGATAAATAGAAAGGGAGGACGAAGACAAATTTCCGTAGTTGCAGTACTTACTATGAATTCCTATCAATTTATGCCTGGTACTGCGTAGCAAATGGTAACGGCTTTAAGAGTGGTAGTACTAGCAAATTTCGCACCTTGGTAACAGTGTATCAGAAACAACTTAATTACGGAATTCAGGTAGCGAAAAAATTAAATCGATCACATTAGTTTGTCAAATAAATAGACATAATAATATCGGTTCCAAAAAGCACTTAGAGCACAGGATTGACATATTTAATATCTTTTTAATCTTATTAAGTAACTGCACAGCTTCAACTAAACGTCAATTTTATTGGGTAGAACATATAACTTTCGAGATATAACCTGAAACCTTTTCAAATTTCTTCTTTCAGAATAATTTACGCCACATCTTTTTTTTAATTTCCTTAAAACGTAATAGTACATCCTTATCAATTAGGTAGGAAATGAAATTTTAATTCTGATACCAATGTTGTTGCTGTGGCGTCAATAGCGTGTGCAGGATCTCATTTCGGAATTGTGTAGATTCTCACTCCGCATGATTTAGATACCGCTGTACCAAAAAAATGAGAGTCATTGAATATTTAATGTAACCTAGGGCCAATGGTGCTAAGATGAAGCATCTTTTAAATAATATATTATTAAAAATGAAGTGTGATTTTAAAAAAAATATGCGTAATTACTACCTACATTTTTGCGTTCCCATGAGGTTCTAATGTCATAGCTAGTAAGATATATATCGTTGAGACGCCCAACAATTTCTATGTATAGGTGATTGATATTGCGATTGTTGTGACAGCCAAATCTTCCGTCAATGCCGTCAATTCAATAGATATCTACTATCAGAGCCTGAATTCTTATCCTCCTTTGTTCCTGTAACTAAGCAGTCCAGAATGTAAAATAACCTTTGGGTTATCCCGACCCGAATATCCAAGTGATGCAATTTTCTGGTAATATAACTTCATTGGAAACAGAATGTTGGCTCCACACCAAGTCACCGTCATCCGCGCCAATAAATTCGCACAGTTTCCCGGGAGCGGAAGAAATGCCTTTTCACGAATCTTTTTCTGAATTCCAGGCAGCGTCTGTTCCTCAGTGTGATGGCTCCAAAGGCGTCTGATCCCTGTGAGGCCGCCATTTCAGTGATAGTATATCGAAGAAAACACTTATGATGTATTAAACGGGAAACCACCAATATTAATTATCCCATGAAACCATGATGGGCATTGATATGAGTATGATTGCTGGTATCTACGGGATTTGTCACGTTTGGTTGTGTGTGGGGCCTGGTAGCGGGAGAGGTAAAGCTTCCGCGTTCGTCATTACAAGAAATCCTTGCAATTCGGAATTGACAGTAGCCGTAGGGAGAGAGACATGAAAGCAGGCCGATTCAGATAGTAGAGGGTCTTGATATGTTAAGAAGATTCCGAGGGGAGAGAAATTAAAATATATAAAGACTGAGGGAATAAATATATATGTGCTAGGACCGTGCGTGATGAGCAATAATGGAGTCATCATTTCAGTATATCAGTAATGAGGTCACTATTAGAGAGGAAAATATAATATAATCCGAATATATTTGTTTCGTAAATTTCGAGTAAGCGTTTGATTAAATGATTTGGGTTGGTTGGGTAATGCCCTGAGGTATTACAGATGATAGGAGGAGATTGGAAGTGTACACTATTTTTCGGCAACATTTCGGCACAAGCCCAGGACTGCTCAGGAGCGAGAGTCAAAATGATCATCGTTTTGAAGAGTGGTGAGTCGGGAGTGCTCATTTCCAGTCGTTCCAGTCTAGATTTTCAGCTTATAGATGGGAAATAGGAATGCAAGTCGGTAGGGAATTCATCAAATCAGACTTGCGGATGGTCAAGCTTTAGTTAGTCAGGCTGACTAAGAATTACAATAATTGCTGATCCCATTATAAAATTAGTGTGACAGGCATGGGATGAAAATCAATGCAACCAAACACAAAGATTAAGACATTTTTGAGAAGGTAGACGATCAGGAAAATTGCTTAAATTGGAGATGTAACATTAAAGCAGGTAGCACGGTTTAGCTATCATGGAAGTATTTTGGCCAAGATAGAGAGATCAGTGAGGACATCAGAAGAAGAATTGTTTTATGCAAAGAAGCTTTTGCAAAGAGGGAATTGAAGACAGGGACGTTCAGTAAGGATGTTAAGAAACGGCCCGTCAAAACTTCGGACGGCCGGAAGTATTGTCGATGAAGCAAGATGACAGGTGGACAGGATTTTGAAATATGCGTGTGGAGAAGGATGGAGAAGGTGAAATAGACATAAAGATAAAAACAAACAAATAAGGGAATGCTAGGGATGGTGGGGGAAGAGGGAGGAATGTGGGTAGAAATCCTTAGGAGGCATAAAAGATGTATACGAAGCGTTTTGATTGACAATGGGATGTTGATGGCTGTGATAGAGGGGAGAACGTTAGGAAAGGAGGCAGGGGCAGGAATAGTGTAGGCATGCTGGACGGGATGAAAGAAGGAACGAAGTGTGCGGAATTGAAGAAGTGTTTATTATTATTTTTAGTGTCGGATATCAGGTTGTGTTTTGTTAAGAGAGGCAAAAAAATTAATCTTATTACAGTTGTATTCATGTAGTCTGTGCCCATCCAAAACCCACCCACCTTAAACCGCTGAATACCAATAATAATAATACATAAAACCGACATCCCAGCTCCACCAATTGTTTTTTTCTGCAACTCGCCGACAGAGAGAGTTTTGCCTTTTTCGACCACTACCTCCAATCACTGGTCCACTCTCCACCGTCCTATGTTGAGGATACACGCCATTTCCTCAACCTTCTCCACTCTCTCCCTCAGGACACCCAAATTATCATGCCATAACAGACTCAACAGCTCAATCCCTCACTTTGAGGGTTTTATTTATCTGTTCCACCTTATCGTAAGCCAGGATTCATTTTCCTTTCACAGGATATAACATCGCCGAATCAAAGGCTATACGTTGGGAATTGAATTCAGCCCTTCATGTGAAAAGCTCCACCTAGTCCTCCATGAGAAAAATTTCCTTTCCTCTCACCTCCTTCGTTCTCTTCTCTTTGCTGGCTCTATAAGGCATGTGTCGCATTAATGGTTGTGGTTCAGTTTTATTCCCCCGTTTTTTATATTGAAAAGGGCTATTTTATTGTGTGAAATTACATTTTTCTTAAATTAAGTTTTCCTCCCCCTTTTATATGAATTTGTACGTTAATTGAGGTTTTTTAGCAAATATATTTTCATTTTTCCCCTCCTATCCCATATCCTTCCTTATCCCTTACCCAACCCACCGGGCGCTTACATCTCCTGCCACACACATTTTTGGTGGATCATGGGGTTTTTATGTAGATGTATATCTATAGATGATATATTCATTTCTGGTCACACAGCATTGATTCCCTAAAACATTCATTTCCCTCCCTCAAAGCTTTTTCTGCTCTCTCCTTCACATCCACTACTCTTCCTCAGAAATCTCTTTCCTCGAAGTCAATATATCTCTCATCATTCTGTAATTCCACACCTCTGTTCAAATTAAATCGACTGACAATTACCTTAACCTCTTCTACTCCAGCTGTCACCCATCGCATACTAAATGTTCTCTTCCGAACTATCTCTCCAGCCGCGGTCACCTAATCTGCAGCAACCCAAGATCCCTTGATAAAATTCCCACCAATTGCCATCGCACTCTCCTTAACCGAGAATATCCGTAGATCCTTTTAAATGAAAAATCCTCGGGAACTTAAACGTGCTCATACTTTTCGGAGATAATCTCTGCTGAGGAGATGGAATGGGCCTCGGCGAGCTCCTGCCTAAAGCTATTCTACCCACTTGCTACCTACCTGCTCTTCACCCACAGCTAAGTGGCGTGCGAATCGTAGTCCTCGTGAGTAACTGATTGTTGTGTTGTATCTGTAGCAATAATTTTTCTATATTTTATTCTATTAGAGTGCTTAATTTATTAAGTACTTAATTGTCTCGGTAACCACGTCTGTGGAATCCTTACTGTTTGAGGGAGCGGATAGTTTATGCGTTACATTGTTCCTAAGTTCCTATCAGTTACGTTTCGCGGTTCGTATACGTTTCCATCGAAATTTTTCAAAAAATGATCAAATTTGTGCTCTCACTAATGTACTAGGGTAGACAGGTCCTATACAACTCTATCCATTGAAAGCAGTAGGAAAGCAGCAGGAGACAAGTTCTTTATTCCAAGGAGTTTTAGAATAGTAGGTTAGCCTCTATTTTTAGGCTAAGTGACATAACTTAGTGTGGCTTCGTGTAGGTCTTCAGTGTCCATGCTCAAAAAGAACTTCTCAACACGCGCAATACACTAGTTAATGTATATAAATAATGAAAGTACATGTCGAACGGATGAACATAAAAAGATTAAATTGTCGTAGTGTTAAAAACAAAAGAACTGAAGTCGTAAAAATTTCGAATTTTGGATGATAGAGACTTGGATTTTGTGAAGGAGAGCTGGCTAACTGAGGATATTAAGTACGGCGAAGTTTTCCCTTTAAGCTAAAGCAATTACAGACGAGAAAGTGATAACAGGAACGGAGAGGTTTCCCTTGCGGCCAAAAATACTTTAAAAGCGGTGCGCCTAAATTGAACGACCACGTTGAAAGATTTTGGTGTTCAATAGATTGAGCAGACAAACTTACACGAATGCTCATTTTCGCGGTAGCACTTCAGACGCAATTCACGTTTTAGATAACCGAGTATCGCGTTTCAGGGGCAAGGATACGAAAAGCGTTATTATAGTTGAAGGATGATTTCAACCTTCCTTCAATATACTGGATAACTACTGCACGAAAACCACAGCGAGAAACCGCAATTCGTTTGCGGCAACACTTAATATGTTCACTACTCACTCACACCCAATATGCCACACCCACATAATTTGGTGCATTTATGCGCCAAATTATAAGAACACCAGCCAGAAGGAACAAAATTCTAGACCTCCGTTTGATAAACCACCCCAAATATCCATGTAGAAATGCGGATTGCATAGAATTGCTTCTTGGAGAATTTTATATGACATACGCCTAGAGTTTTGATGGCATGGGATAATACAATACAAACGACTTCATCAAGTTTCATTATTTTAGCATATTTTTTTAGTCCTTTGTATCATTTTTGCGACGTAACAATGAGTAAGTATGAATGTAGTCTATCCGCATTCATTTAAGGGTAGCGGCGAGTGATAATGACCTCACAATATGGTTCTAAAAACTTTCCAGAGAAAAATACGACTAAAGATAGGGAGGAATCATTATATATTTAGGCGCATATTTGAACCACTTATGAGTTAAAATGAGCAACCAAAATGTTGCGTTTTAGGTGTTCTGGCGAAAATGCGTGGCAACCTACTCACACGTGCCCGCTTAATTCAACTGGCCCGCTGCAATGACAACCACGACCATTGCGTAATTAGTGTCTTGCCAACATTGACAATAAAGTAAATGCAGCTCTAAATTCAATGAATTTTTCCCATTTACCGTTTGCTATCCACTTCAATAAATAAAAAGTATTTGCAATTGAGATTGTTTATTTGATTGTGACGAATCAATCTATTGACCATTCAATTGACAGTTTAAATCGATTCTGTCGTAGGTTTATGCACAATTACAAATATATTCACTCATTTTGAGGGTAATTTTTCTTTATGGATAAAAAATATGGTTGCGTAGCGTGCCGGCATTGGAAATTATTGTCTGACACCGCATGCGTGAATGTTATTACGTCCGCTAGTTCTCTTCAACTGCCCCCAGCTCACATTCCCAATACCGGGTGGCCTTCCTAACCATGACCGAGTATGATAAATTTAACAATCTATATAATCAGCGAACTCCTTTTTTCCCTTCATAAAATACAACAATGACAAAAGAACAAAAAAGATAAATCTTCACTCTTGGTCATATACCCTCTGAAAAAGTCATTAAATTATAACTGCTAGCCATAAACTCAAACTTTGATACACAATATCTAAACGTCATGCATTAAAAAAATAACTTTTCTCTAACAAAATATCATTTATTCTCTGCCCCATGAATTACTTTTAACACCCATCACAAAATTCCTCCATTTTTCTTTCTCCTATGAATCACTTATTGCACCAATGCCAATTATAACATTGATACTCAAATTAAGAGAGCGCATGGGTGTTTCGTATTCCGTGGGACCTTGTCAGGGGAGATTTTGGAGTTGGGGCCTTGGTCGTCGAAGTCCTGTCGGCTGGGATCGTGGAACTAGTCCCGGGGTCGTGCGGCGGATGGCATCGTCTCGCCCTGAGCCGCTGTCCAGGTTGGCCGGGGCATTGAAACCTAGTCTGCAAGGGGCGTTGGAGCCGCTCCTGTGGGAACAACGCCATCCTTAAATATTCTTGCGGTTCTATCACGCTCAATTTTGCGATAATATATTTGCCGCGCCGTATTTTCATTGTTTCTACTATTGACTGAATACTTCCGATTTCCTAATTACGAGTTAACCATATTATCACCAGCTATTAAAAATATCCAATATTTCTTTCAAAATAAAATTAAAAATCCTCTCCACACGCCCATAATGGATTTAGGTAAAATAAAATAAAGAAAAAAATGGAGTAGTTGCAGGCGTGGCGTGGTGGAATTCGAGTATTATCTAGATAGATTATCTAGTGGAAATTTGTTACTATCTTTTCTTAATTAAAAATAAAGAAAGATGTAGTTGTTTGAAGAAAGGCATTCCCTTTGAAGAAGACGCTTGGCACCCACAAGTGGACCCGTCCACCCCAGGCCTATCATCGATCCTCCCATTGATCTACGGGATTTCTCACCCAAAAGTATATCTCGTGGCCCAAGATGGAAGACGCTTGACAGAGGAGCAGCGCAATCACACATTAAAGACTCTGACCAGCCGCGAAAGTAGGAAGAGGAGAGCGATGCGGAAATCCATAAACAATTTCAGGAAGAAAACATCAGATGGAATCCGACTGAGAACCTTAGGATGGATAGTCCAGATCGAAGAAGAAAAAAAGACAGACCATTTCGTCGCTCGCCAACTTTCTCCCCGCTTCCGAGCGAACGTCTTCCGATCTCAATTTCTCAAATCGCTCTCTTCCTCGATCTCCCAGCCCACCCGACCCGCCCCCTCCACGGAGGCCCCCCTCCCCGCACCCGGCGAATAACGGCAGGTCCTCGCTCCTCCGCGCGAAACGAATGCTCCGCGACGACATTTTGAAGCCGCTTCTAAAAAGGTCTTCGGATGGACGAGGCGAGAGGGATGCTCAAAGGCGGCCATCCCCTCCCTCGCTCTGCAGCAGCGGCGCCGATGCATGCGGCCGGGGGCGGCCCGCCCTAAGGGGGCCGCCCGCAGAGTCTCTCCGCTTGAGGAAACGGATGGGGAAAAGCAGCGAAAGAGGGAGGACACACGGCGGCGTTGAGTGAGCGCCTCCAATTCCCCGTCGAGCCTATGCTGCGCGTCGTCCTGTGGCTAAAAGTTGCTTTGTATTCATGCGGTCAATATGTGTACATTCGTCTTGCGCAATTAAAGCAGCAGCAATGCATTCTTCGAAGTGACCCTACCGCCATACGGATGCCTTAGGAATCAGCGACTGCTCCTTATTAGGAATGAATTTTCTTCGTATTTATTATTTTAATGGGTACATTATTTCGCTCTGTTCTAACTGATACGGGTGCATGTGGTGGGGGATGAAGGGGCTCACGAAAGAGTGGGAGGATATGGGGGTACTTTTAATATAGTTCTGCAGTTACCAGATTCGGTCATTGACTACACCGAATCGACCCCTCGCAGTGCCCCCCGCCAAACCCTTTCAAGAGGCACATGGAATCCGTTCTCCATTTGTAGCCTCGAAATTACATCTTCGTATGTTTTTGATGATGATAACTACATTTATAATTCGGAGTTTTCATGATTTTTTTTAAAATTTCGGAATTCAGTTGCCCATATGGGTCCCTTTTTTGACAAATGTTGGTTTTTCTTAATACAGGGGGAATTATTGCAGGACATATTATGGAATTACAGTATAATACTGTAAAAGGTATGATACTGATTATTTAATTTTTTAAATAATAGCAGGTACTCTGAAATAAATAGCCTCCTTTGCATATGGATACTACTCTCGCAAACAATATGCCCTTTAAAATAATTTATGGAAATATTTTTGTAAGAAAAAATCATTTAGGAGTTCCCACCCTGTCGCAGATTTCGATCGGCCACAAACCTATCTCTCTGTTTAAACCCCACATCGAGTAGAAATGAGAGCACATACTGATTGGATTTGAATATTCTTTTACGCGCACTTGAAATGAACACCCTGTCCCCTCATTCCCAGTCTAGGGATAAATGGCACAATCAAGTACTATCATAAAACTGAGGAAGAATGAGAGAAATGTTATATAAAAGGCAGATGATACGTATGAAATTAAAATAGAGAGAGAGTTAGGTGCCAGTTGACGAGCATTTAATTGCTGGCAAAGCACATAAAGCTTAAGGATCCGGGTAAATGCAGTGAAAGTACGTATTCACGCTCAACTCCAATTTTTGCCAAAAGAAAGTGAAATCATTAAGTCTTGACAAAAATATGCAATTTATAAATCTTTACTCGATTTCGACATATAATCAAATGGCCTGGAGATGGTAAAATTAAATCTAGTGTAATTTAAAAAAAAATAGTTTGTTGATGTAGGGGTCGCGGTAGTCCAGGGGTAGAGCGTTGGACAACAGGCCGGGTTCGATTCTCTGACAAGCCTCTCTGGGCACCCTCAGCTCCACCGAAGCTGTTTGATTTTTCGGGTATCAGATCTTTCTGGGAAACCAGAACAGGGAAAGGAACCTCTCCCCCTAGCCTAGGTAGCACAACATCTTTCTTTAGGCTCATTTAAAGTAGGACACCTGCCATTCTTTTGATGAATTCTCAGGATAGTCTCCTTCGGATTCCTTCAATAAGCAAAATTTCATCCTCTCTGCCTCACTCGCTAATATCTCGGGAGATAGAATGAGGACCAATGTTTTTATTCCCATTTGGTCTGTCTCATATACAAACAGTAGAATGAATTTTTCACCGTATAAGTCTACATTTCTAGTGTTTATATCAAATGCAAATTCTTATCAATTCTGTCTCTCGTGAATTATATGGCGGAAGGTTCATGAACTGAAAAGAAGACGGCTAGTTGCTATGAAAGAGGTAGTAGAGAGATTCTGCTATCCTAACTTCGGTGACGCAGTTAGCGATCGGTGTTATTCAACCTTTCGATGTCTTTTGTTCAGCACACCTAATCATCTCTCCAACCGCTTTTCAATCGAATTCAGTGAATTGCGTAGTGCGGTTCACATTACCCATTCTCTTAAGAATGGAGGGGTGTGATTACATTATTTGTTCTGGGAGGGGGTGACGACCTTACCACAGAAAGGAAAAAGAGGATCAATATACAGAGAGAGTATTAAGTCTGAGTGAGTATTTTTTCCAGCTCTAATAAATAACTTCGCGCGTCACTGAATGAGAAGTTTGAATGTTGAAATGGATATGCTAATAATGCCGAGGATTAGTGGGCACGGTACTCGAAGGCTGATTGGATATTCCCAAACCCGGGTGTTGCCTCTGGACGCTTGGCAGGCGCAGCGTTTTGCGTTTCCAGTCCGCATTGCTGACTGAGAGAGCCACAGTCACAGGGGAACAGCATCCCCCCTCCCTTCGGCCCCGTTGACGTGACTTTGCCATGCCACATGCACACAGGGCACACTTGTGTCCTCAAACATCGACAAAACCGTCCTTCGCGATGAAGGCTACGAAAGGGAAGAATATAATAATGGATCACCCCGTCAAAGATCCGCGTTCGATGCTCTTGAGAGAGAAGATATTTTTCCGCAACTTGCGGGAGTTGTGTCTGTGCTGGTGTGAGGCGCTGGACCGAGGCCACCCTAGGACCTTAAGGCAAGCGGCGGAGGAGCGGGCGGCGTCGTCGCCCCTCTGCCCTTCCCAGCCGCAACTCCGATCTCGTCCCCAAACACCCGCGCATTTGCGATGGCGCAAAAGACCTCAGAAGTCGTCCGCCTCCCATAGCAGTTTCATCTGCGGGGTGTCCACCATTTGGAGACACCTGATGGTGAGGGAGAGGAGGAGGAAATGGCCGCTCACACGCTCCTCGGCCGCGCCTTTGAGGGGGAAAATCCCGTCATTCACCTGCTCTATTTTTCCTGAACTTCTTCCTACCAATTTTTCATTTTTCCACCCTTCGCCGGCTCTCTTCCCCTCCACTGAACATTTCGCTATAGTTATCCCTCGAATCCTTCTGCCCTTCTAGCCTTCCATCACACACCTCGCACAGCCCTGAAATATCTCATTTTGTTCTCCCGCCTCATATTTTCTAGTGTCCCTATCCTCAACTTCACTCTTAAATCCCACCATGGCATGGCATGCTGATAGCATGGCTGATGGCATCGCCTTTCTCGTGGGCGTTGTCAGGGAATGCTGAAGCATATTGGGCATCACACATCAAAGACAGAGGCGACTTAAAAATACCTTCATTCCACGGTGATTCAAATGGTAGAGCAATTACGAAATGATCGAGGCCAGGGATTCCACCTCGCGATTTCACTCACTATGACGATGAAGAACAATTGCAAGTCCAACAATGCAATTGTTGTTCCACGGCACCCACGGCATTCATTTGGTGATTAAATATGAGTACAAAACTTCCTGTAAATATTATGACTTTTAATAGCAGTAGCCGATGAATAGAAGGTTCGTGGACGGCTTATCGACGCATAGGTATCGTCCTGCCGGTGCCAGCAAGCATGCTCACAGTTCATCAAAAGTGTTGGCATTAATTGAGTTACCATTCCATTTCTCACGTTAATTCGTGACGACTGGATGCGACAACCTCAGCCCTTGACGGAGGTGGACCCTGAGAAGAGAGGAGCCGTGAAAACATTGCCTTCACGTTGGCATCAGTGAAGAGACCTCCGTGAATATTTGGGAGAGTAACCGAGAGCACAAAAGGCCTTTTGCCCTAAACTATAGCTATCCTGCTATGACTTGTATCCGTGAATGCTCTTCCCACGAGTAGTGCTTTGGCAACCGTGTTCCTATGCGGGTCCTTCCGCATTCCCCAATCGGCCATCCTACCGTGACCACGATTTCTTTACCTGCCTCGAGAGTAGTTACCGAACCTTTCACTCCGCCGATGTGCGTGGTGCGCTCGCAGGGCCGCGCGGGTTGACCGTGGAAGGCGGGGGAGGGGGGGCGATGGGGAGGGGCGCTCTCCGTCCGCAGCCGGAAGAAAAACACAGTGCGGCCCAACTGCGGAAATGTTTTTCCAGGATTAAGGGGGCAGAGAGGTGAGGAATGACGGGAGAAGCGCTTATCAAAGACAGGTAGTGAATCATTTGGTCATAAATTTCACTCGCTCGGTCATCGACGGAATAGAGACATCGAGCAGGGATGAAAATTTCGCCAACTCGGAGAGTCGCAATTTTTTTGTTTTTCTTTCTCCGGAGATCTACATCGAACGTCTGAAGTCCTCAAAATGCATTATCGGTGTTTCTCAAGGTCTAAAATATCAGAATTTACCTCATAGCCATGCGGACTCACACGTTGGGTGGCGAGTAATCAGGTGGGACGAGGTGGGATTGGAAAACAAAAAAAATATTATTTTTTCCGATAATATCACTCTTTTACTCCTTTTTACCCCTTCACCGGGTGAAATATGATAACGTCATTATCATCCGGTGGCGGCGGAGTAACGCCCTTGTCTGCCAATCGAGAGGTCGTGGGTTTGATTCTTTCCTAGATGGTTTTTTTCCTCCATATTGGGTGAATGTAATTATCAAATTGTTATATCAATGTTCAAAGTCCGATGGAAAAGCCGAAGTGCTGTTTTCGGACTAATGCAAAAATAAGTAAATGGAGTATAGTGCTAATGAAACCGAGCACTCCTCGTCCGATTCAATCATATCGATAATCAAACACTTGCTAGCAAGCTTGCCTGTGTGATGTAAATACGTCGAGACTTAGTAATAAATGCACTAGCCAGTCTGATATTAATTTTTCTTTGGGAGCGCGATTCCATTTTACGTGGCGGATTGTGGGCAGGACGTCTGCCAACACACCAACCAATCTCATATCGATCGTACTATGTACTTTGAACTGCACTCCTCCATTTTGGTTTAAAAGGTTTAAAAGTGTTAACAAAAGTAATATTTTCAAAATTGAATGGGATACATGAGCAAATAACCAATCTCCAGACCGAAACAGAGTAAATAATCTCAGCATAGGCCTGGTGGGCTTGACCCCGCCCCACAGTGGCGATCGCCGCCGACTGGCCACTCCACCCGGCGACAGGACACGGCGCCGCGTTTCCCACATGACCCACTCAAGTCGATTTTCTCTCCACTCGCTTTCCTTCCTTGAATCAACAAGAAGAAATCTTCAACGGATCGATTCTTCTATCGGTGCCTCTTGCCCTTGATATCACTTTTACAGCATTTATTCTCAATGCCTTGGGGAAAGGGCTGAATATTTTAGTTTCAGGTACGACCGCTGTCACTTTACAGCCAATTTCAGTGTGCCGAGTTAGTATACAGACTTCCTATTCGCAATCATCACGTATTGAAGTATGCACACTTCATAAAAATGAGCAGCTTCTGAAAGAATGTTCGGCGACAAACCAAAGTTTTTTCTTGTGCCTATAAAATAAAATTTGCATTTGAAAATGTGAATTTTTGCGGCTATCTTGATGGCGAACGCTGACGTGACTTTCCAGTGGGTTGAGAGATTGACTTCTGACCAGACGGCCCTGGTTCGATTCCGATTGATGCATCTGGACACCCTCAGTTTGGCATAAACTGTGAGATTTTTCGACTAGCAGATCTGAAGATAGCTAGCTAACCAGATGCCTGTAAATTCACAGGTGGCACACACTATACGATCTATGATCTATAGGTCAGTTTCAAGCATACTGTTTCAAACACAGCTCGCTATGAATAATGATAAGAATGCCGTCAACCGTTGCAACTGAGGATGGATATTTCTGAAAATGTTACTGAACTTAAGGTTACTATGTTAGCAAAATATACAACAAATAAAAACTTTTTTATTGGTACTGTAGGTATCGAATTTTGTATTCGCTTTAAGGTAAGCGAAATTTCCTTGTGGAATTATGTGCATTTAATTGTTCAAAATAGCTACTAAATGGTAGTCATTTGTTCAACAAAATTTTGTCAGACATTTTAGTAACTCGCAAAGAATCCTGTTACATGGCGTTGAACCGGTGAACACGTTTCTCGCAAAATTCCTTTCATTCCGTCAATACTAAAACGACGTCAAATGAAATTCATCGAGAAACTAGATGCGTATCGTTGCAATGATGTGATATTTTCACGTCCTGTATTGAGGATGAGCGTGATTCGATAGCTTATGTGATGTGGGCGTGGATCGGTATTAATATGAATAGATGATATTATGGGAAGAATCACCCCCAGCCGTACTCTTAATGTACTCTTAGAGAGTACGCTTGGGGTTGATTCTTCCCATAATATTCATAGGGCCGTAGTTACCGTTCCTTTTATTCATGAATAGATGAATAGAAGAAAAGAAAATGGACAAAAGACAACCTGAAAGGAGAAAGTGGGATGGTAGAAGTGCACATTTTCATAAAACCCCGCAAGCCGCCGCAGGGGCGTGTGGTGGGGGCTGTTAGGTCACCACCCATAAAAGAGGATAAAGCCACATGAAAAACTAACAAATTCATTCAAACCTTTACTCACAAAGGCGTGCAAAACCCTTTTTAACTTATACGCATGCAAATACATATAGCATCAACCAACATACACATGCATATACAAATTTAGTAAACAACTATCCAATATACATAATCTAATAATAAATTAGAATTGAAAAGCAAGAAGGGGAAACTCTACTATCACATGGACATGGTCGCCACCTCCAGAGACACACGTAGTGAATGTGACGCGCCGCAGCAGGCAGGCAGGGAAGACACCCCCAACAGAGAGAGAGAGACGAGGGATGGGAGGCGAAACTTGAGCAGGGCGCGTGCAGTCACGAGGACTGAATTCTTTAATGCCAGTCCCTTGGAGTCATTTGGGAAGGGTTTTGACAACAAAATACACGAGATTAGTTAAAGTGTACGCATTTGAGTGAATATTAATTATTCCCTAGACGCTGTGGGTGACAAGTGGGATTTTTGCTAAAGAGTAGGGAAGGTTTCTGGAGAAATCAGAAGAAGTCACGAAAGGGAAATGTAGGATTCAGTGAAAAGCGATGAAATTTTGAGAAGGAAATATAGGAAGTAGAGGGAGAAATTGAGACCAGCCATTTCGAATGGCGGGAGGAGAATTGGAAAATGTGGATTTAATGATTGATTAAGGAAGGGCAGCATGAATGGCTTTTTGGAATGATCGAACTTGCTAAAAGTTAGAATTCCAACTTTTTATTTCAGGCAGATCTCTCACGTATTCTCGCTACTTATCTGGAAAGAGGTGAAATGATGGTTCTCTTCGCCACCAGACCTAAAAGTCAGACATGAAACAGACTTTGAACTTACCTTCTGTTGTCGATAAAATCATACCCCGTCAATGTAATTCTTTCCGTTCATTCCTCTTCCAATTCACGTTGTCATCAGCGTTTATCGCCATGGATCTCGAAGTAATTGTCTCCATTGACGGATGTGAAGAACCTGCAGCCGCGCTTCAAGTGGCACTATTGACAGCACCCATCAAGGCGATAAGAGTAAGCACACCGACCAACTTATCGCAAGACATGTTCAATGAATCTCCAATCTGTCACAAGCGTATTAAGCTGAGGCAAAACACAAGTTTTGAGTGAAGAGGAATGTATTGAAGTTTTCCATTTGATAAGATTTCTATAACCACTACCTTCGATTTGTTTGCGTCAATTTCAATTTGAAGGAAAGCGTAGAAACTATTGGCAATAAAAACATGACGGAGTGTAATAGCGAAAAACCCCACCTTTTCACGCCCAACAACCGAACATATTAGCCTAAGGTCGTGCATATTTGGCTGCGATGAAGTTCTTGCAGTCAATTGATAATTATCACCATTTGGAGCCTCGGGAAAGAAAAGAATCACTGCAAACTCTCTGCGGGCAACGGTTCTCACTTGGCGATTTGGAATTTTTCTATCTGTGAGCAAATATCAAGTGCGTCAAGAGCGTCGTCTACGTAAATGCAAGGTCAGAACGACAAAAAATATTTAAGCACCGACTATCAATTTCATGTACAGAGTATTCATTATTGAGATCGAAATTATTGAATTGTGTGGTTTCAGGGGTGACAACGTGAAATGAGGAAAAATTAATGATAAAAGATCTTAAGAATGCTTTTCCACCAGTTATTTTTTTAATTAGCGGACAGGTTTCAATGTATTAATTCGTCTTAGGGGTAAATGTAACTGAAGATCATGTAATGCATCGAAACTAGTCGGTGAGTAATTTTTAACTATGAGAAAATGCTACTAATTGGTCACTACTCGAAATGAATGGTACCATCTCACCTAGGTATTCATTATTTTACATTGGATAGGTGGTGATTAAGAGGTGAGCAGCGAGTCCCCCTCCCCATCTCCGTCGAATTTTAATCGCGAACAGCGATCTATTCCTCGAGCCAATAGACTTTGGGGGCGTCATTTGACAAAGATGGAAGACTTGTCGTTTGAAGAGTTTAAATTAAAAGCGCTCGATAACCGCTCTTGAAAATTGATAAGAAAAATGTCGTTCAGCCACCTCAGGCATTCATTGTTAAGGCAGCATATTTTAGCGCGCCTGAGAACGGTGAAAATAATTAATATCCATATTTCTGTCCCTTGCCATATTAGGCGACTTAGAACCTAAACTTAGACGAAGAAAACATTTGAGGCGTTCTGTGCCTCACCTCATTATCGCAGTGAGTCAGTCGATAAAGGTAGGCATTAATTTTTACTTATCGCATGGCCATTTCTAAGTCTCAAATGTTTGAAGTAGAATGCGTGGTAGTATACAGAGCGGAGGATGGCAGTGGGTGGGGTGCGCATGCAAAGAGGAAGACCGCCGGGGGTTGTGGATGCCTATCAGGGTAGCTCACGACGCGGCAGCATCACTATACAGGCGGGGTGGTCAGCAGAAAGCTCATGCATGCCCAGCTGTAGATCTATCACGAGCAGCCCACATAAAATGCCTGTACAGATAGTCGCCGATGGGCCACCATAGGAAGCGAAATGCGCATGCATGATTTGAATGCCGGCGGTCGCGATGGGCTCGGTCGAGCAATGCCGAGCTTCCATTCCTTGGGCTGAGTTGAGCTTATCTCACGGCTCAACTGGTTAGGCTGACCTTGAGCGAGCCGTACGAACAGGAATCCAAATTTCAAGTGTAAAATTTATTTCATTGGTTGAAATTTCTAATCATGTTCGTATTAATGAGAAAATTCGTCCAAAAATGAAGGAATTGTAAATGCACCTGTTAAGAAAGTTCTATTTTTAGTCCTTTTTATTAGCTTTTGTTTCAACACTTTTCAAGAGCATAAGCAAAAAAGAACTCGCTGGGACACAGGATTAAATGTATAAAGGTCTGAGTGTGTTGTTTAGACAAGTAAATAGGAATTGGAAGGATTTTTCTTTGCTAAAATCCATGCAGAAATAAGAGTACTTGATCCTGGAATACATAAATTCCAATATTGCTTATGTTTATATAAATTTGCAGTTGTTTGGGTGAACCCGTAGCTGCGGCAAGTCTCTGGGTTTATCAAAAATCTACCTTAACCATTAGTCTATTGTGAAATAAGTTGTGTCAATTTTTGTACTTCTTCTGCCAACCAAGTTTCATTCCAGTAACTAGCCGTGTGTCATTATTATTTTATATTTAACTCCTAATAAAACTAAGTTTATTTTTTGTGAGTTGTTAATTATTTAATTAGTAGTAGTTTACCGACTTTTGGTAGTTTTTTTCATGGACAATGGCACTACATGCCATTTTACTCGTGAGCCCTTACTAATATGGCACAAAAAACTAGAAACCACAGAATAAATATTAAAATAATCCATCCCTTACCTTTAAATTCTTAAGATCTCTCGTAATTTCAACGAAAATGTATATTCTTTCCTCACTCTACCTCATTCTCTCAGCATTCTATCCTCTATTACCATCATCAACATCCCATTACTCCTGATTATGACCTTCATCCGCTTCCCTTCGAATTTCACGCAACAACTGCCTATCTTCCAACACCCTCAAACTTCTCACACGCCTCAAATTTCGCTTCTTTTCCCTTTCGTCCATTTAACGTGAACCATTCTTCTTCACGAGTACATCTCAAAAGCTCTCCAATCCACGCTTATCCTCTTGCCTTGCCTAAGTTTCCGAACGATAGAAAATAGAAAAATAGAAAACCGCGCTCCATATTGATTTTTCAATTGTGTTTCCTTTACTTATTTCCTTCAGGCGCTTCTCTCCCCGAATCCTTGTGAACGCTTCCTTGCCCAAAACAATTCATCTTTTAATATCCCTCCCATAAAACCACTCCCTATAAAACACTTGCCTAATGGGTGAGCTGTGGTAATAGTTAATATTTCCCAAATTTAATGCACATTCTTGTATTCCTACGTCTTGAGAATCTCATACCCTTCTTTTCTTATGACTTGTTCTCATCCGTACGTATAACACTAACTCTTCTTATTAATGTTTTTATCCATTGACTGACTTGCCAACGAATTCCCATTCTTCTGCAAATATAACTGGTTTGAAAAGTTCTCCTCCTATTTTCCCTCAGGGCACCAGTCTTTTCCATCCTCGTTTTACTCTTTGTGATCCTTCGATAAAAGGAACGTTATTGATTTATTAATAATTTAAATCAATTTGATCAACATTTTATAAAACATAAATAGTATACACCTGGTATTCATTCAGTCATGACTGGTATCATTTTGTCAATTTTTTAAACGTATGTCTGTCAAGTAAAATTCAAAATTTTTCGCGTTCGTGTTTTAAGATTGCCTGATTTTTTTATACAAAAACCAATATCACAATAAAAAATGTTGCTTTTCTCCAGCATTCATCCAATAACACATGGTGAAACATTCACTGAAAAAATCCATAAATTATTATCATAAACTTTCGACAGCAAGAGCACCTATAAGTCAAAATAATCCCTCGTGGCGTCGACGTCGATGAAAATAACACGGAATGGCAGATCCAAGATTTTCGGGTTGGCCTCGCGTTCATCCAACCCCACTGGAAGACAATTTCGTCATCATTCCACTCGGAGCCGTCAGACTCGGAGGATATCTGCAAGGAAACTCAGTGTCATCTTCATAATTCCACGGAATCTTCGAATTTTTAACTCAATTTTATGCAGCAAGTCAACAATTTCGAGGTGTCATTTTTTTAAAAATTCTATTTTAATTAAAACCATTACCTGATAAAACTTTTGACCACTTTTGACACAATAATTAATATCCCGCCATTTGAAAATTCAATTTATATATTACTCTATGTTTGGGGAAAATAATCTTGGAAATCAGAGTAAGGGCGCACATAATTTTGCAATTGACTAACGGATAGACATGAATTAAAAGAGAAACTTTCGTATAGTGAATTTGATTTAAATATGAAAGAAACCGTGTTCATGACATCGACTCGGTTGGTCTTTCCCTCGAATAATATTTTGCACGTGTAGTAATGGATGCGCATTTGCAGGGTTAAAAGCTCGGTCTAATAAAAGATTTTATTAGAAATTTTTAAATATAAAAATATAAATTTTTATTGGAAACCTCGTCATTTCGATTAACGGCAGAACTTAAGTCTTTCGGAGTCCGTGATACCACTGCAATAAGGATGAGCTATGCGATTACAATTAATCAATCTCGGCGGTCGCGTTTGATGCGTTGAGGAAATCGTGGGGATAGTCGTGTTAACGTCGTTGTGGCGTATTTTTTCAGGAGAGATAAGACAAAAGAAACAAAAAGAGAAGGAAATTTAAAAATTTTTAGGTTTATTTAAAGGTAAATCTCCGAGCTGTAGGCAGTGTGTTTTCTTATTTTACGGTCGTAATTAAATTGCTTCCCATGTTTTCTTTTCTCCCAATTGAGGACGAAAATATTTTCTCGGCTCGAACTGGTATTGCTTTTCGGAAATTTGATAATTTTATAAAAACGCGTGAGAGTCCCCGAGAGAGATCCCCGATCATCCAAATGTCCAAACTCGTCGATTCCTCGCCCGAACCATTTGTATGCATGAGTGCTGAGACCGAATGCAGACGGTAATGACTATTAAAATAATGCTAGTACTGATCAAGTTTCATGATTATCCAAAACTGCGAAAGAGGCCGAAAAAGTTAAGAACTACATGATGTACTATGCTTGACGACCCATTTCCGAATGCATGCATAGAATGCCTATTATGTAAGATATTTCAACGATCATAGATATGACGAGCTTATATCCATATCTTTATACAAATGTGCACATAGTTGTACCTTTATCAATAAAAAAGTACGCTGCAAAGTTCTGTGACAACCGCGCGCGATGGCGTTCAATCACCCACTATCTCACGCGGTGACATCCGATTCCCTTTTCCTCCATTTCACGTATCCTATATACATTTATGATTGACTTTGATATAATTGAGAAAGTCCAACTATTAAATTTATTCGTCAATTCGTCATTCAGTCACCTTCATCATCAATTCGTTCATTTGAGCTTTGAAAGAAGGACACTCCCCCAACATACTTACACGAGCACTCGCACAGGAGCACACCCAGCACACCCAGAGGGCAGCACACCCATCGGGATCTAGAACTTTAAAGAGCTCTCGCGATGCCCTCACTTCTTCGTCCCCACCAATGATCAACGCGGCGCCACTTAAACTTCATTTAAAGAAGAAAGAAAGCGAAAATACGAGCGAAAGCGTCCCTCAGATTTGGCCAAGGTGTTCTGATGAAACCTTCCTCCGATAACCCATAGACCCAACCGCTGGATGGACCCCCGTCTTTATTCTTGGGGCGAGGCTGGCGCATCAAAGCCTTGACCATCGCAATGCTCCCATGCCAATGGCTCGCATTTCCAGAAACGGGCCCTTGATCTCACTCGAGCGTGGCCAAAGGCGAAGATCAAAGGGGTCCACCCGCCGGGATCCTCGGGAATATGCAACAGTCCGCGAGAGACGTACTCCTGTTGCCATTTCTGCAACGATTGAAGCTAAATTTTTATGTAATCGATTCCGTGTGACTTTAAGCTGCGGAGTCAGTAGAAATGTAGATTTTCCTACGCGGTGAGTAAGATTGCAAGATCATAAGTTTTAGCTCGCGAAAATCTGCGCTCAACCGTCATTTTTTTCATCCCAAATCATTTAAAGCGCCTAAAAAAGAAGAACACGCATTTATCGTACCATAGGTTGATTTGATAGGAAAGGATAATTCTTCCTCAATAATGGACAGTTCAAAATCTTAATCTAAGGAACCATAATGACTTGATGGGTCATAATGGTTCCAATGAATTGTAAAGACGGGCAAAGTTGGATCTTCGTAGTGTGTATTTGGGAAATCACAGTGTTTAAAGTTCACCGAGCGATCACACACGAATTTAAAGGACAAAGGCCTAGAAGAATAAAATATATTCACACAAATTTGAATGAGAATAAATCAAACAACAACACAAAAGGCATTTAAAATTAGATTGGCATGAATTTGTGGGTTTTATTCTTATTTACGGGTGGTGATCCCCCCGCCACACGCCCTTGTGGCGGCTAGCGGGGTGCTACGAAGATGTAGATAGGGTAAAACGTACCTCGTCCTAAGCACATTACGGTGTAAGAAGAACCAAGGACACAAGATTTGCGTGAATCTGTGATGCTCCATACGTGTCTCCTGGATTTTAATCCTGGCCCCCACTCGCGAGCCGAATCAAACACTCAAACCAAAGACCTATCTAAGTCCGCTCATCAAGGGCTTATGGGTCATCAAAAGTTTCTCCTTGGGCATCGTTTCACTCTTTCATGACTCCTCGCGCTAGAACATTTCATCTGCTTCTTAAAATTCGTCTTTCTCTCTCATTGTTCCCCTCGGTGACCCTCTCCGCCCTGGTCTTTGGTCAACTCCAGCGCCTCGGGATGGTGCCAATAGTTTCCATCTCCTAAGGGTTCTCTCTCTCTTCGCCCACTCTTCAACGCACTTCTTCGTTTGTTACTCGGTCTTCCCATTGTATTTTCATGATTCTTCTCTAATATCACACTTCTATTCGTTCTCCAACTCTATTTCTAGCCGTTGCCACATCTCATAGTTGCAGGGAGGAAAATCCACGCGATTTTTTTTTCCATTCGTAATTCAAATTAATTTGAATTGCCAATGGGCGTCGTAGTGAATCCAACCAATCTAAGAAATGCTTTTAACGTGACTCTCCACGCGATTATCTTCTTCGTTGTGCCCGCCTGCCGCACATTTCTTTCTTTTCTCCTATCAATAATTTTTCCATTTATCCCACATTTATTCCTCATCGGATTAATCATCTATAAACAGATTTTAGAAGTCAATTTTTCAAATAATTCTTAAATTAATTTATAAAATTTATTTTTCAGTCCACTTTCTAACGTTACGCGTTTATTTGTTGCAAAAACTTACCTAAAACATTTGGCATGTTAAAAGCTATTTTGCCTAAGAGAAGGGGATTCTCATAAGAATTATTTTAGTACCAGTACCGGTACCAGTGCATAATGAATGGAAAGAGAGAAAGGCCAACGAGGCACTTTTACCTCATGGCATAAAGGAGCACAACCGTTTCTTAATTTCTTTTTAATGTTCACTCTTCTCTTTGAGAAATGACCAAATTTGTTGCCGTGGATGAGTTTTCGCGGCATTATTTGTTTAATTAACTTCATTATTATATGAAAAGGTAAATATGATCAAACTTAAACTAACTCAATTTTATTGAGCTTTAAATGTTCTCGTGGCTCAGTTATAAATAAATTACTTTTGACAGAAACGATTCAACAATCACGGCCAACTTCCCCGAGCGTAATGTATTCACTTTGGCTCTCTTCCCGTCCCGCGAATGCCATTCCATCCCGCCATCCGGTCTTCAAATGCATATCATCCTTTCTTCTTCGCCCTCCTCTCCATTTCAAGAGTCCTCCCACTCCTGCCCGAAACTCTTCGCAAGTTCTTCCGCCCGTCCACTTGTTGCCCATTGCAGCAGCACATGCCCAACACTCCGCATATTCGCAGTTGCCCGGACCACACTCCCACGAAGCACTACGCTCCATTGTGTTTTAATAAAGGGTCTCCTTGCAACCGCCCCCAACCTCACTGGATCTCCTCCCCACCAATCAATAGCTTGAATCAGCAAGTTCGCACTTCCCTCAGCAGGAACTGACCTGCTCTCTTCAAGGTCGAGTCTTTTCATACCGTTCTTAGGGTCTTCGCAAAATATTACCATTGAATAAAAATGCTAATAAATGTACATGGAGATACAAGAGGTGCATGCTGTCCTTTAGATTGACGTCTGGCCAAATGCTACTCAGCCATCTTACCTCCAGGCCACCTCCCTCGAGCATGGACAGGAACGGCTGAGTTAATATTTGGATGGGGATGCAGTCGAAGTTTAAATTGCTCCAATAAAATTTTTTCTTATTAAAAATCTGTTAACGTTTTCAGCTACAAATCAGACTTGTTGAGTACGATTTGTGCCAAACTTACAAATCCATTAAATCTTATCGACTACGGAAATAAGTACTAATGCCTTATCACCGTAAAACTTCGGATTTAAAGAATTATTGCTAACCCCGTGAAGATAGTCGCCGCTCTGGCTGGATCCAATTCTAAATTTTACCCAGAAATCTGCCAGAAAGGAGTGTGGCACGGTGTACTAGGTCACCAGTGATTTGTATAAGCCATATTTATTGGCATTCTGTATTATTTTATTTTGGAAGTTCCAATTGCCGTACGGAATTACCAATATTTCTGTGTTTACAGACTGTGCAATAGAATTGAACAAATATTTGGCTGGTGATTATTTTGAGCCAAAATTGATTCAATTGATGAATAAATCAGATCAATTGGTCGGATGAATTCTTTTCCATGCCTCCATAATTTTTTTCTGACTCTAAAAAAGTAGGGGAGCGTCTCAATATCTTAAAAAAAATATTTATTCCACATTCTTAATTTCAAATTTTACGATCGTCAGACCATGTGAATGTACGGATCAAAAGAAATGGAAAGTTTTCATCGTTTCGAAATCCTGAACTTCCGCAACCAGCGCAGCCGCTATCCTCTCCCACCCTCAGGGCAGAGGCTGATACTTCATTTTCTGCCGACCTTTCCCTTCCAATCCGTTCGCAGTGAACTCGCCCCGATAGTCCACGTCAGCGCCACCACTCTGACATTTAATACCTGATGATGAAGCAGAGCACTCGCAAAGAGTCTTCCATGAGAGAGAATAAGGTGTACGTCATTTTTATTCGCAAGAGAATGTCACAAAGTGCAACGGGAGGGGGGATAAGTCGACAACTACAACGCCTCCTTGGCTACTACTCCTTCGGGCAGGGCGCACCAACGCCCCGCTGATTTCAATGCGAAAGGAATCGCGGCAATGCACCCGAGGGCGCGTTCAAGAGACGGAAACGACTTAGGATCCAAAGAGTGACCCACGACCTATCGATGGGACCTTCACGGGTGCATCCGTCGCGTGCCCAATGCCCTTAGCACTAAGTCAACTGGTCACGATGTGTTGATCAATTCGACGATGGTCAAGCGGTAGATGTATACAGAAGTATAATTTCGTAACTGATCGCTTTTCATCGTATCGTATCCCAGGAGACTCACTGAACTGTATACCTTGAAATGACAGTAGCTGTGTATCCCGAATGGAACTAATTACCTGAAATATAAATATATATATATATATATATATATATATATATATATATATATATATATATATATATATTCGGGATATATATATATTCTGGATACACAGTAGCTGTGTATCCCGAATGGAACTAATTACCTGAAATATAAATATATATATATATATATATATACATATACATATATGTATGTGTATGTGTGCTTGTTTCCATCTGTGGAGTGAGTCCACCAAATGTGTACAGTATCCATTGTTTTCCACTATTTTTTATGTTCTGGAGTTCCTTGTGTATGTTTGTGATTGGCTTGGGGATGCTGCATAATCAATGAGTGGAGGACGGCCAGTCTCTATGAAGTGTGGTGTCTTGAGTTTAAGTGCATCCTCTGGTCGTTATAGCCCTACTTTCTGAATACGAAGAAGTCAAACTTCCTATTAACAATCCTAATGCACAAATCCAAATAATGTAAACGTCATCCACCCTCTCTGTCACATGTAAAATTCTTATTCTCATCAAGAGAATTTAGCAATCTCAAAAAACTGTCCAATTGTCTTCTTGCTCCTGACCACACACAAAATACGTCACCTACAATCAGTGTGCCACGCTCTTCTTATGCCAATGCACGGAGGAGAAGAGTTTTCGAGGTTGTCCACGTAAATGCATGACAGCAGGGGGAAAGTGGAGAGCGGATCACTAGGCAGTTGCTAGTGCTCGTCGGAAACAAATCTGTTTCGAATATACGTATATTGTACACGAGTAATTAGGAATAAACAGATTTCTCTTATGAGTGGCGCTGGAGCTTTTTACCGTGACGAGCGTTCCTTCTGCTAAGGCGAGAGCATTTTTTCCTTGGACACTAGTGAACAAGGTAGTGAGTGACATCAAAAGACACTATCTACATCGACACACTACCTTGCAAGCCACCGCAAGGGTGTAAATAACCCGTCAAATGGAATGCAACTACATCCAACACCAAATCAAATGCTAACGCACACCCACACGTACATACTTATGCAAAACTTATTTTAGCCTACACACGTGCAAATGCAAATACAAGAAACTGATACACACAACCATCCCAGGAATTACGTACTCATTTCACTCCCGTCGATATTTTGCTAAATTTTGGAACACATCTTTGCCACTTTGATAATGGAATATTTCGACTGCATTAACTTCTTAAGTAACGATCAGCACGGATTAAAATAAACCTGGTCAGGAAATACTCGATTAGGACTGTTCGCATATGGGTATCGGAGGAGAGTTCATTATTATTAATATATATTACTGATTTAAGTTCAAGTGTTAGTTGAAAATTTTGAGTTTTTGCAGACGACACGATGGTATACAGGGAAATAAGCGCCCGATCAGAATGCGGACTACTATCTAGCGATAAATACGAAATATCGGCTTGGTGCAAGGAACTTGAACTTCAACTAAACACAAGCAAATAAGCAATTTAGAAATTTTTGCACAAAAGAAGTGATGAGCATGAAGTAATTAATGAAACAGAGGATTCAGTTAACGACGGCAGAACAGGTGAAATATTTGGGGGTAGCCCTATCACCATGCCTTTCATAGGAAGCGCATATCAGGAGAATATGCTGAAAGAAACTCGGCTTCATTACACGGGCGCCGGAAATATGTTATGAGAAAATTTAAGAGAGGTGTTATTTCAATTTCCTAAGTGCCTAATTGTAATACACCGCAAGTATATGGAATCCTTGATAGAAATGGAGAAATCTTCGGTAAAAAACTTTCTTGATTTCAGAAAAAAACATTTCACCACAAGAACGCCTGACGTGCGTGAAGGCCTGAAAAGCGGAATGGGCCTTTTTTCTGGCAGATCGCCGATATATGTTACGATAAGAAGACGAGTACGGCAGACCTTAGGGAAGAATTAGGCTGGGAGCCACTTGGGGCGCGAAGAGAAGAAGAGGGACTTCAGAATTTTACCAAGGTTTGGAACACACGAGTTTAACTCTGAAGCAAAAGGAATTATTATGACCCCACATTATTCGGGCAGGTTAGACAGCAAAGATAAGATAAAGGAGATAGACACCAGTGCAGAAAGATATAAACACTCGTTCTTTCCTCGGACAATCAGGATTCATTATGTAAAAGAATTCCAAGTCAATGTTGTTACCAGGGGGAAAAAGATTAAACGCAAGTGCATGTTTAGGTGCATGAGCTACATCTGCAGAAATATCCCCCGATCCACCATAAAAGTGTGTGGAAGTTGGTGAAAGCACCCGGTGGGAAGGGTGAGGAGGGGTGTTTAAAGGGTTAGGAAAAGGTAAAATATTAGAAAGGGAAAATTCAAACTCCCAGTTGGTGCAAACGCATGCATGCTAACGGAAAACTTAGTTCCAAGCAATTGTTAATATCACCAAATAAATAAGTTCTCAGGTGTCTTAAACCAGGGAATAAAACTGAATCACTACCATGCATACGATAGGCCACCACCATGCTAAGACAGGCCATGCAGAACTGGGAAGCAAAATGAAGAAAAATTCCAAATAATCATGGCCTCGGATAAAAATCGGCGTTGGGAAATGGACATGAGATTACTGCGATCCTCCCTGTCTCCACTTTTAAAAGTACATGTAGGCGTTATCTGCGCGTTTTTGCACTTTAGCACTCTGTGAGGGATTTCCTTAGTATTACTTCGAGATACGGCGCATTATTAGGAGGTAATTGTTCAACACAATATCTGGTACATTTTCGGGACCCTGGGATTTTTTGGGTTTTATCTCCAAAAGAATATTTGTGATTCCTTGTTCGTCCGCTGTTATATTAGCCATTTGTTCGGCATGTGGATTATTTGGGAAATCCTCGTTGGTAACATCGTTCTTAAAAGCAGTCTAAAATAATTTATAGGAAATATTAGCTTTTCCCTCGCTATCAGTGTGAACGGCATGTGCTATACCTCGCAGCCTGGAGTAACCGATGTCACGTGCCGCCGCCCTCACCTGGAGAACCACGCCCGTACCCCACGAGGGCCACTATCCATCAACTACCTCCCTACGATATTTGGACCCTACGTCATATTGGAGACATTATACGGCGGATATTGAAGCTCCTTATCGTAATAATTCCCTCCCTCCTCGGACGCTGGCGTCTTTGCCTAGCCAGCGGTCTTGGAGTAGAGGTAGGGGTTGCAGATACGATGGTGCTCTCAAACGACCGACCCTGTTACCTGCTGGAGACGGGGATAGGAACTACCTCCGCAGAATCCAATCCTCGCCGCAGCGTAACTTTCCCTAAAAAAAGCTCGGCAAAGTCTTTTAACGGTGTATAGGATTGAAAAACAATCGGCAAAGTCCTTTTTCGGAATGGTCATTGGCTGCCTCGTCGCATTCTCTTCTATCTCGTCAACGTCAATAATATCGTGCTGCAGCTGTAGTGAACGTGCTCTTGGCTTCAGACGATGACCCAAGTTTTCTAAAAAAGGTCATAACTGAAGATGAGTCATGGGTCTACGGCTATGACCCTAAGACAAAAGCCCAGTCTTCCCAACAGTCGGTCATGCTTTCTATAAACATAGACACACAAAGAAAGGACACTAGGCATATGTTTAAAGCTTCGACGGGCAGGATGTCATCTTCAGAATCCTGTTCTCGGGGCTGTACTCTTCGAAAAGTGGACAGAATATGTGGGCGAGGGGTTCAGGGACGAAAAGCCAAGGAGTTGAGAGGGGCTGATGGTTTTGTTGTTTGGTAGATTTTGTCTCGAGAAACTTGGGTACCCGAAAGATCTATCGAACAACAAAATCCTCAAACTCTCACCCCAATACACTCCTCGTCCCAAAACAAACCGCTCAAAATACATTAACCCAATCACCACATTCTGCCCTGGAGACCATAAAATCAGGTTTAATACGTGAACTCTACCCCATTATTCCAAAATAATTCACATCACTTAAAACCACGTTGTCCCTCCGTCTCATTGAAATGCCCGTCGAACTTGCGGGGCATCTTCCAATTTACAGGAGTACCTTGTCCACGCCCCCCTGTCCCTTCTCTGCCCCGCTCCGCAACATGCAACCACCCACGCTGTAAATGCTGCCATCTTCTTCGATCGGCCAACTCCCTGACTATACCAAATCTCAATACTAACAATCATTCCTTTGCCACCTGCAGCTCGAAAAACATTTCATGCCACCTCTCCTGCAACCTCTATCCTACTTTCTACATGAGTTGATGTGCCATCACCCTTTCCCTCCGCATAAACAACCACCATTATTCCACTAAATCTTCCGCCTTCCTTAATCATCCCACCCCTATTTGCGACATATCATCCTTCGAATTGAGCGATTACCGTTCGCCTCCCCGTGATTCGTTGGTTGTTTCTTTGCGGCGAGTGAAACAAAAATGAAAGGACTTTGGGAGTTCTATGAAAGGGATATTGAACTCAAGAAGAGGAAAGGTGCATGAACACGGGAGCCAGACTTGCCACTCCCGTGCAAACTAGAGTCGCCATCAAGAAGGCGGACACGGAAGAAATCTATGAGTGGAAAACACAGGTTAATGATCAGATCATCTTTACCAATACACCAAACGTTTTTACATTTTCACAAGGGTGATTCTGTGCGCTATTCGTGAACAAAAGTTCTAGTTATCCAACGCATTAACTTAACATAAATGTTCAAAGCCGCATCCCTGCCCATGCTACTTGGCTTGGAGAGAGCCTTCGACATTGTGCAATGGAATAAGATGTTTGGACTGCTGGAAAAAGTTGGAATAGACTACAACGACAGAAGAATAATCTATCAGCTATACAAGAAGCTAGTAGCCACAATGCGAATGTGGGATAAAAGCTATATAGATGCTGGAAAAAGTTGGAATAGACTACAACGACAGAAGAATAATCTATCAGCTATACAAGAAGCTAGTAGCCACAATGCGAATGTGGGATAAAAGCTATATAGAGGCTAAAATGCACAAAGAAGTTAGACAAGGATGCAAGCTTTCTCCTGCAATATTCAACGTGTACCTGGAGGAGGCAATAATAGAAGCACGATACATCGGATTGAACGGAATTAGGATCAGTGGAGAAGAGATAAACATGCTGCGCTTCGCCTACGATATTTCTATGATAGCAGAAAACTAGGAGGATCTTCAAAGGCCACTAAACGTACTGGATCAAGTTCTACAAAGACACAACATAAATATAAACAAGACGAAGACTAAAATTCTAGTATGTGGAAGAGAGAAGTGGAATACAGTAGTCACACTGAAAGGACCAAAATTAGAGCAAGTGGATTCCTTCACCTATCTCGCAAGTACCTTCATATGGGACGGAAGAAGTACTACAGGCAATAAGCGAAGAATAGCTCAAGCTAAGAGAGCAATCACAATGAAAAGGCAAATGCTCTTTTCAAAAAAGATATAACTACACACCAGGAAACATTACGTGAAAATATCCGCATGGAACGTGGTACTTGATGGCTCAGAAGCATAGACCATCGGAAAAGTAGACCAGAAAAGACTAGAAGCCTTCGAAACCTGGTGCTGGAGTAGGATACTTAAGATCAAATGGACGGATGAAATAAGTAATGAAGATGTATACAGAAAAATAGACCAAGAACGGACCTTACGGAACACCATAGAAAAAATAAGAACCAGGTGGATTGGCCACACTCTGGGGCAAAATGTATTCGTGAAAAACATAAAAGAAGGAAAACTAGAGGGAAAAGTCCCAAGGGATAAATACATGGGACAAATAAAGAAGAAAGTACATTTCAAAAAATACCAGGAAGTAAGCCACTCATCATCAGGTAGGGTAGGATTGAGAGCTGCAGTCAACCAATCTTAGGATTGAACGACCAATGATGATGACCCATTCTAATTCCCACGACCGATCGCTTGACGACTGCTTCTCTGTTTCGATGATAGAAACCCTCACTGAACGCACAAGCAGCATAGAGGGGAGAACACACGAAATAACCAGCATATGGGTACTAAAACCTCCCGGGCTTAATATCGACCACTAAAGCTATCCAATAGCCGCCATCCCCTCTCACATTCTTGTCCCTTCACCCTTCCTCCCTTACCTCCTGCCCTTCCACTCCCATACACTTACATGTATTCTCTCCGCTCTTCTCCCGAGGGCAGCATTCTGAATTCTGTTCAGCATTATGTCCGTTTCCGCGCGTGCATGCGTGTATTCATTCATCACAAGAAGATTCTTCCATTTCGTTCCTTGGTTTTTGGTGGATAATTGGCGCATTTTAGTTCTTGAAAATATCACTAATACGATTGTGGCTTTAAATTTCCAGGTTATGTGATACGCTCATCATTAATAATATTCATTTATAGATTATTCAAATCCCAATAAATCTGCGTTCTAAATAACTGGTTCAACAAACTCCAGGGAGGATTAAGAAACCAAGACAAACATTTTTTCCAATTATGCATGCATATGTACTGGTTCCTTTATCCATTCGACATTTTCGAGCATGCTCATACAAAATATCTTCAAAAATTCATCCATACGTATATTTCTCGATCGATCTCTCGATTTCTACGGTTCCCGAAACGGAATCATAGAATTTTGAACCATTTATTCCTCCAATCAGTATACTACGTAATCAGTGGTCCAATCTTTCTATAAAACTTCCAATAAATGTCCAATATCCGTGAGATCGGAGTTTTTCATAATTATATAGCTCTCGGATATTAGGAAATAGGGAAAAAGCAATTACGTCTGAAACTTGATATGGAAATGAGACGAGTGAAAGAAGGATGTAGGAAAAGTGGGAAGAATTAGTAAAAGAGTAAGTTTCCTAAAAAACGCAGCACTGGACCCGAAGGTTGTTTTGAAATGTGGAAGGGGAGAGCTCAGCAAAGGAAGCCGGAACGGCGTGCAACTTCGCACACGTGGATGAGGCTGCGGTCCCCTTCTCTGTGCGCCAGGAATCGCACCCCGGCCTCCCGGTTGGTGCCCAAACGGCCTCCCCACTCGAATACCATACGCACTCTCGTCAGTTTCCTTTTTTCCCTCAAATATTTTTGGAGACACTACCATGAACGACAATAGCTCTATGAAACAATCTCCACATTTCTCAAAATGGGAGCATCAAAGGGCATGTGAATTAATGATGAAAATATAAATACTCTTAAAGTGAAATGTCCACCACCAAACAGTCACCAACCCAAAGATTGAACTGAAATGCCAACTGGCGCTTCTCTTCTTTAAGTCTATGCAGGGGCTTGTGACGTGCATAAGATTAGTGGTACGTGTATGTCAAAAAATTTGCACAAAATGCCCCCATCTCGGTTCCTCAATGGAATGGTGTCTTGATAGCCCAATGATTGGAGCGTTCGGTCTCTGACTGACGATTTCCGAGTTCGAGTCCCGCGGGATGTGGCATAATTATGTCCTTTTTTCTCAGTGGGACTAGGCATGGTGAGAGAGGGAAAGAAATTTGCCCACTCTTCCCCCCTCCCACAATCCCCGCTCCCCCCTAATGTGTGAATTCCACACGCCTCTGGGAGTAGTTCAGAGTGAGACCTCCCTCCTCATCCAGTCGAAATGAACTCCTAGTTGATCATTGCAAGTGGATGAACGTGAATAATAGGAACGTATCAATGTGCTCATTTCCTTTTGTTCCTTAGGGCAGAAGGATTACAAGGATTAGGATTACAAAGGCGGAAGGATTGAAGGATTAGGGCGGAGTTCATTACAATAAGTATTAACGTACAGGTTAAGGACTGCTCGTGGCTATATATATACATATATATAAAATTTTCTATATTTTTTTTCTTACGGGTTCTCCCCCTTCCCCTACCTATTTGAATAAACCCCAACCCTCTCATCCCTTACCCTTTCCTCCTGGTGCTACACCCCCTGCCACACACCTTTTTTGGTGGCTCGCACGGTATTTATGTAGATGTTGATGAAGGGTGGGGCGATGTCCGAGGATGGCAGTTCCATGCCACTGTCAAAGGCACATCGAAAGCTTCGCCCGTGACCTCCTCGTCCCCCGCCTCTTGTCCCTCGGCGTCCCTTTGACCTCCTCGTGTGCAGATCCACGCTTCCTTCTGGCCTTCTGCCCAGAAAATTCTTACTTCCCAATTAAAGAGGGAGGATGGATGTGAAAAAACAACGAAAAAAGTGGAAAAACATTCAAAAAAGCTCTCAATGCAAGAAGAACAGAATTTTAAGATGAATTACTTGATTTATTTAGAAATACCATCAGCACCGTGATCAATCCAAAAGTTGGTATAGCAGGTAGAGCACACATCAATCAGAGACCCCTATGGCTTGTAAATTTCTTGTGCTCACAGTGGGGGAAGGGGGGGTGTTCTTTTCTCTCTATCACACTAAGCCACTCTGAAAATTTGCAAAATAGGCTGCGGGACCGCCATGAAGCTGTATCAAATGCGTTGATTGCAATGCCTCTACACTACTATTAATAAACCAAGCCAAGGGAAAACTGAAACTGAGAAAAAAGTGGTTTATGATGCTCCGGAAGGTAAGTGATATTTTTTTACTCTTGGTCGTCCCCCTCATACGATATACTGTGGAATAGTCCAAAAGAATTGCGGATGCACTTCTCGTCATCATCACACCGGATGTGCTGAGCGGCGAACGGGCTGAAATCCAGCACGGGTTCACGGCGTCACGTCGCCGGAGGCTAGAGTGGACGGAGCGTGGAGACCCACCGAAGAGGAGCACTCCCAAGTTTTTAGTGCTTCGTCGAGGTTGCGCGAGGGGTAAGGAAATGAAAAATGGTAGCCAACATTACTTCCCCCGACGCATCAAATAAAACAAGCGGATGGTTTTATCCAGCGATCATTTGATTGTGAGGGAAATGGCGAGTGTCTGCCCTTTTCGATGAATTCGCACATTACCTGCGTGAGTTTAGATGAGATAACGCGGGAAAGAACCTGAGGATATTGCGTTAGTGATAATAGCAAAGGATTAGCAGCCTCCGGTTTAGGGCACTCAATAGTGGAGGTTTAATCGCAAAAACTCATCCGGAAAACGTGACGGAAAAAACACGTTATTCACTCCAGAGGTGAGTGAGATTCGGACCCATATTATTTGATGGGCCTTCGAGGCAAGTGTCGACCCAACTCCTCCTACCTCACCCGGCAATATACAAGTATAACAATAACAATTCTTGCACTACAACATTTATAATAACGGGCGCGTGACGCCGCTAAAAAGTGACGGCAAAACGCGTTGCACCGTTACTATAACAAATTGGAAAAACTAAAAAGTCATTTTTTTCACACCGACTAGTAGGGGTAGGAGTTCATTGCGAATGTATGGCTTGTGCCTTCCGATATAAACAAAATATCATGGAAGCAATCAAAATGGGATAAATGCGGGCTCTTGAGTTAGAGCTTTGCCGCAGAAATAAACCAGAATATCGCGTCGGTGAAGGCTGTCCCCTACGATCCTTTGTCAACTCGGAGCAGCACTATAAGGCCGCCATTTTTAAACATTTGATTTAAATTATTCTGGTGGCGAATAGGGGAGTCAATCGTTCTCGGAAATCAGGAATATTGTCGCTGGAGCGCTCCTGGCAAGCTGTGCATGAGGAAGCTCTAACGCTTGCTTTAAAATGTTCCGCTTTGGTCTACTTCCGCCGGAACGCCCATGGTTTATGAATTCCAACGCTCGTTCTTTCACAGCACCGCAGGGAAAGAGCCAACCGAAGGCAGGGCCGAAGCGTCTGCATCGTGGTGTACTGAAATAGGAGAGTTTGGGCGGCGGGGCGAGAGGGGAGGGGGGGAAATCACTGTCCCCAGGGGCCGAATTTAGAGGCGTATAAAAGATTGGAATTAGCATTTTATCTCTGTCGCGGGGCGTCAGACAGCAGCCACTTGGCCGCCGCATTTCTTAGAAATGTTACAATCTTTTTCATCTTATCAGTTCCGAGTTCCACGGCTGCTGAAAGAGGTTTCATAAGTAATAGGGCAGGGGATGCAAGAATTCCCGAGAGAGACATTGTTGCAGGTTGTTAGGTAAAAGGGCCTTTCGGAAGAATTTAGTATTTCGCTAGTGAGTAAGCTTTATTCAACCTTGAGATTTGCGAACTAGGCAATTTTTTTGCGCTCCATCTTAATGGCTCGTAACAGATGGCTAAACGGGGGGAGATGGCCACGCTCCCGGCAACAGGAAATTGTAAATCAAGACTTTTTACGTCCTCACAGCGTTTCTTAACGCATTTAGAAGTTGCTCATCTTCACCCAGGTCGATGGTCAATCCAATTCGAATTGCAACATCGCAAACGTTGGAAACAAAAAAGTATATATGATCCAGAGATTTATGAAATTTTAAAAACTGAACAAATATTCTGTTTCCCTGACAAACGCATGAAAGGGGTAAATCTAAAAACCTTCCCACGGGAAGCCGTTTACAATTACATGAGGGCTATCCACACACTTGCACGGAGCATATTTTTAAACTGTCCCTCAATGATTTCCGAAAATATTCTTACGCTTATTTTGAGAATAAGCCATTGAAAAATTACCCTTTTCTCATGGCGGAAGTAAAATTCAAAATTATTCCATAATTGCTATAATTTCAACGCCATCCAGCATGTAAATCGTCAAATAATAAGGACAATACTTCTTTATTGGGGCCAGATTGAGGCTAGATAGTCCTTTCTTCCAACAATCCCTGTTTTCAACGTCTTTATTGGGACGAAAATGAGACTGGAGAGTTTGGGCATAGCTCAAGCCGTGTGTATTTTAAGGGCCGTGTGCATCGCGGCGCTGTTCTTGTCACCGGTGGTGGAACTGAAAAGCCGTTGGGTTGTTGGGCAACGAATTACATCGTACTGGCTTCGCTGACAAAACACTCTTATTGGCGCTGGGCAGATTGATTGACTTTATGGATTGTTTCGGATTTCTGTACACAATTGCTGTCAGCAGTCCAAAGGAAATTTAGGGGGTGTTATACAAAGATCTACGTGTTGCATTTGGTCATAAGTATCCCCCACGAACTGTCACGTCACATCCGCCCCACCCCGTTATCTCACCCTCAAGTTTGAAAACTTGAAAAAAATATTGTCGACTGCACAATCAACTATCATTCTTACGCAGAGTTGAGAAAGTAATTGATTGCATTATCCAAGTCTCTGTCGCATTTATCTGCTCTTGCGGAGCTTGCCGTCTAACGTCACACTTCCTATAACCCAGCAACCCCGTCACACTTTGCCGAACTCCCCCTCCCTTCTCGGCACTGACGCAATAAATTGAGGCACACGGAAGCTGCCTAGTGCCGACGAAACCTGCGCAAAGAATCAAATTATTGGAGGACAAGGATCCCTCATAATCCAGACGGACCGCAACGTGCCTGACGGCCTCGGTTTGGGGCCTGCTGAAATATGCAGCTCGCGATCCGATTACTAATAAACGTGTCTTATCAAAACGTCCAAAAAGTCGCGGATTACGGTTGGTATTTAACTACTGCACAATTATTATAAATAAATTGGCTTTGGTCCTGGATGTCCTTTTACGTGTTATCTGTTTTATTCTGTGTTCTATTGTGCCGTCCAAAAGTTATATTGCTCTCGTGAGTACTTCCGCATCATCGGAATATATATAATATATATATATATATAACTATAGGCACAATAATCAACCCGAAGGTCGGTTTAGCAGGTGATGGTAGAGCTCACCCATATACCAGGCCTGGCGGCGTGTGAATATTCACACATCAGGGTAGGGGGGCCAGTTCCTTTCCCTGTGCCGGTTATGGCTTCCCAGGAAGACCTGGTACCCGAAAATTCAACTAGCTTGGGTGGAGCTGCAGGTGCCCAGAGTGCCTTGCCCGGGAATCGAACCCGGGACCCTCCGGTCAGTAGTCCAACGCTATATATATATATATATATATATATATATATATATATATATATATATATATATATATATATATATATATATATATATTATTTATTTATTTATTTAATATAAATATATATATGCATGTGTACACAAACTAGTGGAATATAAGAGTAAACTCCATATTAGCGGCTTTTTTAAATAAACTAAATACATTCACATGTCTTTTTATGAGAAAAATCTTCAAAATTTAATTGCATGAAAAAAGGCATAATTTTTTTGGCATAGTTTCAGGGGAAAAAATAATGGCTGCAGGTTCTTCGTACTAATACGTCATATCGACTAATGCCAATTGTGATTTCTGTAAAAAAATCAAATCAAAAAATAAATCTTTAATAACATTCCCTGCGCCAGCGGCAAAATCGACTATTTAGATGGAACAGGTTGTCAAACGCATGTCCTGGCCAGTAATCGCTAATTAATACAGCCATGTAATAATAAAATGTAAGCTCAAATTAATAACCATAAAATATTATAGTTCCATCGCTACAATACATTTCAGGGGCGATCCCCATGTGTAGATCTGTAATTTGAACGGCAGAAATAATAAAAAGCAAGTGAATACATAGCAACACTCTTGCCTTGCTTTGAACATGGTTACGCTCTCGCGTTACGAAGAGCCATGCCCTAGGACTAAATCCTAGAACAAACAGCAAAAAGGGAGAGCGGCTCGGCCATGACCCGGGGGCGATACCGGGTAGCCGTTTGCTACTAGGTGCCGCAACAGACTCCCGAGGTCATGTGTAAGGTGTGTTCAAAAATTAACGGGAATTGTAATTTTTCGGACAATAATATTTATTTATTCTTATACATTGATGTTGTCACCCTCAAAGTAGTCCCTATTGGAGATTATGCATTTGTGCCAGCGCTTCTTCCAATCCCCGAAACACTTCTCAAACTCGATCTTTGAGATAGCCTTTAGTTCTTTCAGCGATGCGCTTTTAATGTCATCTGCTGTAAAACGACGGCCCTTCAAGGTTCTCTTAATTTTTGGGAATAGGAAAAAGTCACACGGAGCCATATCTGGCGAATGTGGAGGCTGGGGCATCGTTACAGTATTGTTTTTGGCCAAAAATTCACGAACAAGCAATGAAGTGCGACCTGGTGCATTATCGTGGTGCAATAGCCATGAATTGTTTTTCCACAGATCCGAGCGTTTTTTGTCGGATTGCTTCACGCAAACGGTGTTGAACTTGTAGGTAGTAGTTCTTATTCACCATTTGATATGGCGGCAGGAATTCATGATGCTCTATGCCATTAAAATAGAAGAACAAAGTGAGCATAATCTTCACATTCGACCGTACTTGTCGAGCCTTTTACGGTCTTGGCGAGCCAGAATGCCTCCATTGGATTTATTCAGCCTTAGTTTCAACGTCATATCCATAAACCCATGTTTCGTCACCTGTTATAATACGTTTCAGTAATTCTGCATTGTCTTTGACTTTATTTAGCGACTCCTGAGCGAAATCCATTCGCCGCTGTTTTTTTTTCAAAATTCAACAATTTTGGAACGAATTTTGCTGCCACGCGTTCCATACCCAAAAAATTGGAAAAAATGTCATGACATGATCCAATCGATATGCCAACATCATCAGCGACCTCTCTAATTGTGATTCGGCAATTATTCATGACCATTATTTCACTTTTTCCATGTTTTCATCGATTGTTGATGTGCTGGGGCGTCCAGGGCGTTCGTCTTCTTCAAGGTCTTCACGGCCTTCTTGGAAACGCTTATACCACTCGTAAAATCTTGATTTACTCATAGCAGGCTCACCCTAGTCCTTTATCAACTTTTCACACACTTTATTTAATTTTTTACGCAAAATTTGGTACAAATTCTTTGATCCATTTCTTTCAACAAACGAAAATCGCCGAGCTCATAAAACACGTCTAACATTAGTGGCTGTCACAGACAAAGTCCACAATGAAAACAGCTGAAAGTTTTATCATACTTCAGGCAGTATACCAACATAATAAAAAAAAGTTTGGCAATCGGACTCTCCAAGCCCGCGAAATGAAAAAATTCCCGTTAATTTTTTAACACACCTCGCATATAGCACCGGTGGTTGGATGCATTCTCTTTGCAGGAGAGGAAGCATTTTAAAAAGAGTAGAAACTGCAGATAAATCATAAGATAATTCATCGTCAGTATCAGCTGACTATCTACATGTATGTAACATATTCTACTTCCTTGTTCATGCATGCTTCATACAAATAGCTGTGAGTAAAATTTGAATGAAATATATTTAGCTACCTATGGTACATTTCAAGCCAGATACAACTTGAGATGAAATGACTTCAACTGTAGCGTAATAGCCTCATTCATGGTTAGCTTAATACGCCCCTAGCTCTTAGTGCTGCATGGCCTCATATCCGCAAAACAATGGAAAGACCCATGCCGTTAACTTCTCCCCGAGGGATGACGTCGAAGCAAAAGTAATCCATGAACCTTGACACAAATATTTCGCCACAGCAATAGTAATAGAAGCATTCGGCGGCACCTAAAATATTTTGCAGATTTTATGAATGATTTCAAATTGAGGGGTAATGGTTGGAACTGTTTCGGTTTTCGTGCATTAGAGTTAATGAACTCTTTCACTAGAACAGTTACTTCAATTATTAACGCTAAGGTTCGCGGATATTTTGTCTTCAGTTTTTTCAGACAGGGCATTCTACTGCAGTCTCAGGGCGGAGCGAGAGCGGTGCTCATTCGAAGCAACACGCCTCTAGTCGACAAAGTTATGTCAACCTGAACTTTAATGCATCCTGCAATAGTAAAGTGCATGCGAAATAGAATAAGTCATACATTTTTGGTGAGAGCATTTATACCGGGTCGGCATTTTGCGTGTTCTCTTACTGAATCGTAAAAAACAAAATGAAAACGCAAAAAAATTTCGCGTCACGACGTTGCGGTCGAGGTTACAGCTATTCAGGGCAGCGACCATGCATCACAGCCAGGCAGCATACCTCTCTCAGTTAAATCATATCGCTCCGAAAAACTCCACTACTTTTCAAAGCATAAATTTGGTAAAAATTGATATACTATTTAATTAAACATCGATTCGGGGGTCACAGTTTTTGCTATAGACGGTGAATATTTCAACTGGGGGTCCTTTTTGTAAGAAATAGATAAATACGCATGTAAGATTTTTTTATGTCCGTCTCAAGCACCCGCGTGCCCATGGGCCGAGACGTCACGGATACCACACACCACGGATACGCACGTCTTCGCTTCGTGTTCAGGAAAAAATCTATAGTTTCTTGGTGCAATAACACCCTTCTACATAGGATGCCAGCTGCACTAAGTATAGCGCGTCGGCATTAACATTGCTCTAGGGATGCAACAAAGCGGAAGTGACCGAAAAGTGCTTCGATTATTTTCTGTGCTCAAATAAAATTTTATACGCGTGGGTCCGCTAGCAGCCAAGGCTTCTCAAATTAAATTCCTATATAAATTAATCCAGGTTTGATATGTTTCACAGGATCATGCCTAACGACAGTATGTACTGCTGTGTAAAATTTAGAAAAAAATAATATTTCCTGAACCCTTATTTTCGCAAAACAAAATAAAATACGCATCCAGCAAGAATGAGAAAGAAGAGCTGCGTATATAACTCAAGAAAAATGTTGCGTTGAATAACAAAAATTATCGTTATGGTTTTTTCGTAACCTGCGCGGAAATGAAATGCCCTGAAGCCGTTTCATCATTCGTCAAGTTTCGGATTAAAAGTTCGCGGAGAACCTCCCTACTGGCGAGCCTCTTCACGAATGAGGTGAGGGGCAGACGGCATCACGCCACCTAAGAGGTCACATGATCTCGTCGGGCGATGTACACGTGAGCCGCGCGGATCAAGTCTGCACCGGTCTCCAATATAAGTGGTACCCTTCGCCGCTTAGGTCTCTGATTCCCACCGTCGCACCAAAGATATCATCCGTAAAGCTACTTCTCGTAATCACTGGCGTGACTTGTGACGACAAACTAGCTGAAACTATCTACCGCTTGCACGTACCTTATTCCAGTTATTTATTTGAACAGCTGAATTATTGTGCTAAATAGTGCTTCAGTGGTAGCCGTGTTTCAGTGTTGGGTGTTTTCTTCTGGTGTGGAGTTGTTCATTTCGAAGTGGTAACTGGAAGAACATTTTACGGATTTTTATTGGTAAGTACTATCATAATTTTTTAATAGGTCTCTATTAAATTAATAACATTTCTAAAAAATATACCATGCTGATAGTTGCTACAGGATTTATTCGTTGTGAAGTTCAAGCAAAGTTTTCCTAATTTTAAGTAGTTTTGTAGGATCCTTTATTGGACCCTGTTGAACAGGTACCCTTAATAGAATGTTTATGTTTTTTTCAGCCTAACCTCGCGGCCCTATTTATGCATATGCCGAAATTAGCTTACTAAATTCACAGGGAAGTGCCTAAATGTTATCTATCGGGGAAACGAGTACGACTTAGTGAATACTTTTATTGCCGAATAAATATATAACTGCTAATTCGCTATAGAAACAGCATATACTTTTTTGCACTGTTTCTAATAAATATGTTCTCGTCATGCAGTATCGAGAATCACGTAAATTAATTGTTTGGATAGAGTAAGCCCTAGCGAGGCATACATGTATCTGCATCATTAAAAGTGTCCACATTATCTTTATCTTCATTTTTAAGATTATTTTTAGTATTCTCCTACCCTAGCGGCTTTATTGAAACAAATTAAGAGATTAAATAATTGTTGGGTATCACCTTAAGCTCTTTTCCGCTGTAGTAGCCAATAGAATGAAGAAAAAACGAAATACCGTTTCCCCGGGCTTTGACAGTTCGTAGCACTATCAGCTGATTTCCGGGATGCATCTGTCAGTTGCTCTCTTGTTTTTATTTTGCTAGCAGAAGCGCCAGGTGGAAGGGGTTGTTATGGTAGTTATGTAATATTTGCGATGCCGGTACAGTGTGTTATAGGTGGTTGCTTAATTTCTGAAACGACAGGAAATGTGTCTGTAATTTTGAGATTCGATTATCGATGAAGATGTTCAATCAAGTACTTCGAAAATTAATGGCAAAAGTGCCCAAGGCATGCCACTGCTCGATTTTCCATATCAAAAACGTAAATGGTAAGGTTATAACCAGAGTTTTATTCCATTTTCCCTCTGTTACTGTAATCGAGAAGAAAACAATGAGCTCAGATTTTAATTTTTTGTTCGTCATTTCAACTAAATATTGTATTTAATTTCGTTTGTGGTGTGGACGTTTGTCGAATTTCGTGTTAACGTTCGTAAGTAATCCTCAAATACTCTAACGCCTTGATTAAATGCACCCATTTTACAATAGGTTTCTAACTGGAATCGAGGAAAATTTCACGATTAATGTATTCCGTGCCTAATTTTTTTATTCGTTGACGGAACGATGTTTCATAGATGGTCACACCTGTTAAAAAAAGGTTCTATGCTTTCCATGGGAAATCGTTTACTTTTTAAATATGTTGGACTTTTGTTTGGAATGCTAATTGCCTGCCAAAATTAAAAATATTGTTTCAGAGTGAACATGCCTCCAACCATGTCTGTTACCAGCCCCACTGGGGTTTTATTTGAAGACGATCTGGCAGCGACTGAGACTAAAGAAAGCACACCGATAAATTTCGAATTTAAGGCAAAGATTGTGTGGCGCAATGTCATACTATTTGCATACCTTCACTTAGCAGCTTTATATGGACTTTTTTTGATGCTAACCTCGGCAAAGCTATTGACTGTGATTTGGGGTGAGTAGTAAATAATTTTATCTGAGTAATGACCTCATTTCAGGTTGACTGCTGTTCAAATTTTGTTGTGTCAAATTTCATTATTTTAAGTTATGTTAATGTTATGGTATTTCTCTTCCCACAGCTTTCTTATTGTTTCAAGGTGGGGGTCTTGGAATTACTGCTGGAGCTCATCGCCTTTGGTCGCATCGCTCATACAAAGCTAAATGGCCATTACGACTCATCCTAATTGTCTTAAACACACTGGCATTTCAGGTTAAGTAGCTTAGGTTTTATTGCCAATGTTGGTATTAATGATTCTTGTAATATTTGTTCAGTTTATTTCGTTGATTCCTGAAATAAAATCAGAACATAATGTTTCATATACATGTTTTCCATCAGAATTCTGCATATGAATGGTCACGAGATCATCGTGTTCATCACAAGTACTCAGAAACTGATGCTGATCCACACAATGCCAAAAGGGGCTTTTTCTTTTCCCACATTGGATGGCTGCTCTGTCGGAAGCATCCCAGTGTAAAAGAGAAAGGGAAAGGAATTGATTTGTCAGACCTTGAAGCTGATCCTCTACTAATGTTTCAGAAAAAGTGAGTTCTTCTTGCCAATTATGCTAAAATAGTGAGATTTCCCATGTTGGAAAAATTTATATACATATATAAATATATATATTTATTATTTATATAAACTTTTTATTTACTTCAGGTATTATATCCCTTTGATGGTCATAGCATGCTTCGTTGTGCCAACTATCATTCCCATATATTTATGGGATGAAAGTTTTACCTGCTCATGGTTTGTGGCTACACTCTTTCGGTATGCATTCACTTTAAACGCAACTTGGCTGGTGAACAGTGCAGCTCACTTCTGGGGAAATAAGCCTTATGACAAGTAAGTGGTGAATGATACTAATTTTTTAATTTCATGTTCAAATATCCTTTGCTACTTTGTTTGCTATTACTCAAAATTTCTGTCAAAAATGAGAGCATTTCCTTGTGGGGATAATGAAAAATGTTTTAGAATATCTTCAACCCTTGATGTTCAATAATCTCAAAATCTTATTGTATGATTCATTGCAACGTTTTTGCCGCCTAATTTTGATCAAACACATTGCCCGTGATCCTTTAAAAAAAATACAATGGATTAACTGCATGCTGGGCAAATAAATATTTGATCACTTATCACAACTAATGCCTACAGTTCTGTTCAGTTAAAATTATTTTTGATGTGAAATATCTTTTATGAGAGCAAGGGCTTGTTTATTTTACTATGCATACCATGAAGACTAAAATAACAGTAGTACTTAACCATTCACTTTTCTACTGTAACCCCTGTGGAGTTCATTTACTACCTTGGGCATCAAATGGTGAACATTGCAAACTCCTCTGCATATCTCAATAATCCAGTCTTGCAGTCTGTTAGCATAATGCATATAGTTTTGCTGCTGCCTTGAATATGAAACAATAAGGCATCCTGCCTTTTGATCAGTGATTTTATTGTGAGGTGATCGATTATTACAGCTCTCTTTTTTAGTGTTCATTGAAAGGATATTTATAGACTTAAGTCTTCAGTGGGTTTAAAATTCACCACGAGGATAATAATGGTGAATTATATACACATAAGACATATTCTTCAAATGGGAGGACTGACTTAGCTATTGGAATTCCCACTGTATGAGGGATATTCCTGGAGGCAAGGCTTATGAGATTTATAAATGAAGTAATTATTTTAAAAGTAATAAGTCATCCATAGTTTCTGGAAGAGAAAAATTTCAAAATTTTGGAAAATTTTAAGACAGATGCTTAAAAATCATTTATACCCCATGTGTACTAATGCATTTAATTTAGTGCAACTTTTTCTTTCTATGACAATATATTTGAACATGAAACCTTTTATTTGTAGGAGTATAAATCCTGCTCAAAATCAAGGGGTTGCAATGGTTGCCCTGGGAGAAGGGTGGCATAACTACCACCATGTCTTTCCTTGGGACTACAAAACAGCTGAGCTGGGTAATTATAGAGCCAACATAACCACAGCATTCATAGATTTCTTTGCATGGTTAGGGTGGGCATATGATCTCAAGACTGTGCCTACGTCGATGATTGAGCGGAGGGCGAAGAGGACAGGGGATGGAACGCATGAGATTTGGGGCTGGAATGATAAGGACATGTTGGAGGAAGACAGGAGGGAAGCAGAAATAATAGCAAAGAAAGAGTGACGGGCATGGGAAGTTTGCTTCTGAGTGGCATATGCTATAAAGTAAATATTCTGATTGCTGTTTAATTTCAGACCACTGTAAAAATTCTGTATAGACATTAAAAGAAACCTTTGGTGTAACATAGTGCCCAAGGCTATTTCCAAATCATTTTTCATGAATGGTTATTGCATTTGAAGCCTTTGGTCAATTTGTCTCCCTCTTCCATATTAGGGCATTGGCTGATCATTCGTGTTGTCTTTACCAGTTGTTTCTTGTGTGTGCGCATTAATGTCATAAGCTACAAAGATTAATCCTTTTTGGGCATTTGATACCTTTCATCTTTGAGCTCTGTTTGTGTCTCCCGACAGCATCATTTGGAGGTCGTGTGATTTTTTTATACCTTTCATAGGACTCGTAAGTAAACACTGCTCTTAGGTGATGCATGTAAAATATTGAGGAAAATAACTAAATGTCTCACTTTGTTCATGCTTAGCCCGAGGCCAAAAAGCATATTTTCAAGTACATTTCAACTATATACTTTTTGTGTTGATTTTCATAGTTTTTCAGGCCTGAAAATGCTCAGTGGAGTAGGTCTGTTGGGTTCTTTAGGATGGTGTTATTCTAATTATTCAGAGCCTAAGCTAGAGCACCATGATATATAAGGAAAAATCAGAAATAGCATTTTTGTAAAAAACATCCTGATGAATGATAGTCTTAGAAAGGTGGAATCTTGGAATGCTTCCAAGAGTGTGTGATATATGGTACATTAAAAATGGATGAATATGTTTAAATTAACCAACATAATAAATGGCATATCAAGAAACATTACCACAAGAGATACAGGCTGAGAATTGCTCACATTCTATTAGGCACTCAATTTTTTATCCATTATTTAATTGAATCTGTTAAACAATTATTTAACTTCAACAACAACCATTGGCTTTTGAATTGGTTGCAGCTGGCATTATCAGTGAGCCTGGGCAAGGGTATTGGGAAATCGAAAAGGCTTCAGCTAAGTAGTTTTCAGTTTTTGCCGAGGAGGATCAGAAATTCAGGTGGATCTAGTGGCCTTGTCTGCTCTTGGGATCCTGATAAGCCACTCTTGGCTTGTCCTTAAGTGTCCCAAGGGATGGACCACCAGCATTAGCATGACACCCATGCCCAAGGTGGCACTCAAACTCACAACCCTTTGGGTTGACAAGGGGCAGTACCTGGCTAACCCTAAAATTATCTTATTAGAGTCTTAAGGCCCTATGTGCTGGGTAAAAAAATGTCATGAGGGGTGTAGGTATTCCCAAATATAGACTAAAGTGAAGACATTTGATGTAATAGACATCTAATGTTGTTGGTCTGGTCAGAAGAGGACTGCATTGGAGTTCCTGTTGCTCATAGGATGATGATTAGTAATAAGTTTTAAGCTGGCAAATCCAGTGATGTTGTCAGCTAACCCAGACACAAGCAGTTAACTGAAATGAGATAAGCAAATCTTACGCAAGCTGAACACAAGTGTCTCACATTTGACTCTTACTCGGGAGATGTAAAGAATGCTGTCACATTTCCAAAAGCTGAATTCCTGAACTTTTTACCTCATTAAACAATATTTGCATTTTGCACTCATTTTTTACATCTGCTGAAAAAATGTGACTGTTGCTCTCTACTCTAAAAATTAAAATTTTGTTGGCACTGACAAACTTTCATTACTTGCGTAAAATTGCTTTGTGCTTAGAGATATTTTCAAGCAGTTCTCACTCTTTCCCGAATGGCTCATGTCTTAAGAATGGGTTTTTCATTATTGATTATGATGGCAAGAAAACACTGTTCAAAATACTTTTTATTTTTATATTTTCCATCCCCTGAAATTGGGTTGAGCACACATTGATTGTTTTTCTTTAATTGCTCTACCATTCAGATATTTTTATGTTGTGCATTTTCCACAAAAAATAATGTTCGACAACACTTGGAATATATCTTTGGCTTCCTTTAAATTTCAAGTTTGGAAGTTCCTATACATTTTGCTGATCTCTACTAAGGATTATCTGTGGATTTGAATGTTGCTTTGAGAGCGGACCAATTTCAAATAACGGTCAACTGTGCATTAAAATGCTTTTTAATAGATTGGCCTAACTGTTCCAGCACCATATATTATTTTCCTCGCTAGTCAATTATAACATTTTCTTAATAACTGAAAAAGTGAGCATGAACTCTGAATAATGATCCATTTATTTATTTCAATATAATTTTAACTCTGCATTGTTGTTGCTCATCATAACTTCACTTGGCATTGAATATATTGAAATACTATTTCATAGAAAGACTTTCTGTGAAATTAATTCAAATATTTATAGCTCAGGTCAAGAGGAAGCATCCCTGTCTGGATTGTTTGGATTGGATTGTTGTCATCATAATTGCATTAATCCAAAGCCCCAACACAGAAAAGGGTCATAAATGCATGAGGCTCAGAAATACCAGTATTTAATATTAAATTAATATTGAACCATATTTTTTTGCTTTGAAGCAATTTCTTAATCAGAGTTATTTATTACCTTCTTGAAAATTTTATAGTTAAATATTTTTTCTACAACAGTTGTGAAGTATAAGATAATCCTCACAAAATGAATTGACTTTTATATTCTTATGTTGGCACATTTATTGGAAATATTGTTTGCATGTTGCTGTTTTAATGGCATGTAAAAGGAGCTGATATGTGGAATTCTGTACTTCACTTAAAGTATTCTTTCAATTAGCTCCTAGATGGTCATAATCAAATTCTTTTATGATGCCAGACTCTTGTCAAAATATTATTGTTGCTCATATTAATGGCAAAAGGATGCTCTAAGGTACATGCCAACTTGTTATATTGTGGAATGTGTTTATTTTGGTCTAACCAATTGTTGTTTTTAAACTTATAGTTTTTGGTTTATTTAAATTTGCTATGGGAGTTGAATTTTGTTTAGTTTCTCTCCTTCATGCAAAGGAAAATTTCATAAGTTCTTTTCCCCATTTTTTGGTCACATGATTTCAAGTTTGCTCTGGCTTAATCAATTAAATGTTTTACAAGTAATGATCTCAAACTTGCCGAGGTCAGTCAAATTTCCCTTATTGGAAAATATGGTTGTCAAACTGTACGTTCCTATGAAACTTGTTGAAAAATGAATCACGAGCACCTGCTAAAACCTTTTGTGTATTATAATAATTGAAGATAGCTGAATTTAATGAATTTCTAAGCCTCAAGCTTTTAAATGTAATGCACTTTTGCGACTTGATGTCATCTGACATATTTGGGAGTTGTAAATTGTATTGATTTCAATGGGTATTTAGGCAAACAATATTTAAATGTTGATCATATTAATTAAAGGAGTGTTAATATTGATTTGGTCGTGCAGCACAAAAGTCTGCTTTGTATCAATGTTCATAGTAGCTCCTGTTCATCATTTGGAAGTTGATTTTTTTCCAGTGATTGGGGGACTTGCTTATAATGACCAAATAGGCAAGTTTTGAATGGAAACGGAAATCAAACACTATTTCCTTCATTTAATCATAAAAATTTATATTCCGAAGCCAAGCATATTACTTTATTTTTTATTCATGCTGTTGATATGATAAATGCAATTAAAATTGCATTGATATCCTCATTTTGTGGAGTTATAAATTCCATATTTTTTGGGATGTTTTCTTACACTTGGCCAGGTATATTTGGAAATATAGCCAGTATTAATGGTTTCAGTTGAAGGCATTCTGCCTTGAAAATCAAAAAGTTATGGTGAAGAGATGATAAAATCAACTTCCAACTATGCTTCCTGTTACATGGTGTAATCTTAATAAATGTGCATGTATAAGCATATTGTGAAAATTTTAAGAAGAGACATTATAATGAATGTGCGTAATTGTATCTATTTTCATTAACTGAAAGAAATTGAAAATTTTGGCAATTAACTTTATTTATTTATGACTAAAATTTATAATTGCACATTAAGTTATATGGAAAACTTTATCACGGCTGTTACCATTGTGTATGAAATTCACAACAGAAGGAGCATTTATCTTTTGAAATATATACTGTTCACATAAAGCTGTGATATTTTTTAGAATTAATAAAATGTATGTTTAATGATAACTGCCTTTCTATTATTAGATTTAAATTGGGCCCAATTCCTTTCTCCCTTTACTAGCCAACCATTAAATGTCAAAACCTTTGCACATTGTTTTATTTCCTTCTGCCAACTTTGGTTTAAATCTCTATGTTCTTTCATCTAGTTACCAAGTAATAATGGCTACTGGATGTTTGGACTCATTCACAAATTCATCTATTTTTGGCAATGTATTTCTCTCCATAAAAAAATTTCTCTATAAAATCAGAACTAGTGTTATGAGCTTAAAGTATTTCATCATCAAACACATTTCAAACAATTTGGCAACTTTGTTAAGTACCTATCTGTTTAGTGTAGGGTGAGATCAGTCATCCTTGAACACGGGGAATTAGACAAAACATGGAGTTGAGCATTAAAACATGAAATTTTTAAGAATTAATGCTATTTTCCTGGGAAATGGATATTGGATATAGAAGAAAGAAAAATTTCTTATGTATTTTCTTCATTTGAATGCAACATAAATGGACTATTAGAGCCAATTTTTTAACTAGTGACTTATAATTAGATATGTAATCTGCAGCAAGGTAATGAATTTTGTATCATATTCGTGTCTATTGAAGGAGTATTGGTGGAGTTAATAGAGCTGAGCATCAACTGACAAAACAACTGACTACTTACCACTACATTGCAATTGAGTAGTAATCATGGGGAACTCAATTCTTTGGGTGAGAATACCATAGTGGATAATAAACCATAATAGAAATTATTTTTCACCAACACTAGGTGTCTACTGGCATTCTCTGGCGTTAACACTTTTTTATAAATTATTACTTTCTTAATGCTGGCAATAAAAAAATGCAAATGGGTGTCATGGTGCATTTAATCATTTTTCTAGATACTGAAAACAGTAAAGAATATGAATGTGTCTCCAGGACTACTAGCAAGGTAATCTCTTCTGTAAATGGGATATTTATTTTGCTGAGGCATCAAACTTAAAAATGAAATCATTAACTGCCCATGCATGTCCAACTGGAAAAAGTAATGATAATAATTGTATTGGTCATAAAGGAGGCATAATAGACCTTGTCAAATGAAACATATTGGACATATAACACACATCATACATGTAAACACAAAGCAGCACATTAGACATAACATATCAGAAAATCATATTAGGTTTTCTATTAGCGAAAAATTCATTCACAGAGTTATAAAGGAAAAAGCCATTAATGCAAGGTTTATTTAAATTTGGCCACCTGCAGCAGTTTTTCAAATAATTTGAGACCAAAGTTATGCAAGTAAAGCTGTGATTTGGTCAATCTTCAGTTACACATGAAGTGGTGATTTCTTATCCTGGTGTTATAATCGTGCACTTCGCGCCTTGTGGGATACAAATTTTAAGTTTTTATATAAATCAATATTTTATAAATAAATATGCTCTACAGAGTCAGGATATTCATTCTAATGAATAATGGTCAGAAGTGTTCTGATGTAGAAGGTAGAGTAATTATCGTATAGACTTATTTGTAGGATATAGATATTTTATATCTGGAGCATACCCCCAGATTTCCATGCCAAAATTAAGATGACTGTTAACAAAAACATAGTGAATGCACCTTGGGTGTCACTAAGAAAAATGCATAAATATATTTGCGTATGAATTGAGCACTCATTGGATTTTATCAGGGGAAACAAGGTAGTAAAAATGGTAGCATAAAAGCTTCAAAAATGAATTTCAATCCTTCAAAACCTGGAATAAGAAATCATTTACTTACTGGCCACACTATTAATACACATTATTATATGAGCCTGAAAATTTTTACTCTCAAGTTTTAACTGTGCCTGAATATATACCCTTTCCACCATTTCCATTGAGTTTGCACTATCAAGAATACCCTGATATTAATTTATAAAAGGAAACTCTCTTATACTAATCTCTTCCATAGTCCTATCGGTGCATACTTCTCATACAAGACTCATACAATTTGAACAAAAGACTCAGATGACTGAGTCATGAAGGTTGGCATAGGTTTCATGAGATTTGCTTGTCACAAGATGGATCGGATAATGCTGCATGAAATATAAAAGGTTTATATGGGAAGGAACAACAGTCACTGAATAAACATTAATGGATGCCCTATGTGGATGTGAAATAAATATCAAAGGGTGTGATATAATGGAAATTCATTGGAATGGTTTGGCACTGTGGTCAGGAGTTGACAACACAGAGTTACATTGCAGGGTTGAATCTGAATGTGAGGCCTATGAGATAGCAAATTTTGAGTTATTGCTCTGTGTCCATATTAAAGTTAATATTTTACTTGAAATTAGTATTACCTAGCTTTTTTTACCTCAGTGAATGTCAAGACTGAACAGGTGTCTCTAAAGAACTTTGAGAGATGTTTTCAACTAGTCTGACCTGAGCAAAAGGTTACTAGCAGGGAAGAAAGTAGGATATAAATAGATAATTGCAGTTAAAGTTGTGATCAGAAGGTGCCATTTCATGTTTACAAAGAGAGAAAGAATTAACACAAAATTGGCATGAAATTAATTCAGGAAAAAATACTAAGAATGATTTGAAAAGAAATGGGTAAAAAGGCAAAAAAAAAAGAATAGGCAAGGAAGTTGAATGCAAAATATTAAAATAATCACTCTCATGAAAAAAGTACAGTTATATTATCTGAGATTAATGCATGAAATAATTATGACCTCATTTTGCAAAGATGTACTTCTCTAAAATCTTCTCTAAATCGGCCAAACTCAATTTAAAAAATATATATATGTATACATAGAGACTTGTGTGTGTGTACCTATATATTACTGTAGGTCCGAATACTGTGATCAGGGGTTTGTTATAAATCATTAAGAAAACAAACCAAAAATAATCAAATAACTTCTCCTGATGGATTATCAAAGATTTAGAATTATTTAGTTGAAGTCATCTCTGATAAATATGGTGACATCAATGTATGTGTTTTACCCAACAAATACGTGTACTGGTGCAATCTGCCAGCCATGATGTGGCCTATACCCCACTAATGATTCTAGTTGCCTAAGACCCAATGAGCCGTCTGTGCTAGGTGTATCATTGAGCTGTGTATATGGTGCCAGTTATGTTAGTTTCTCTGGTCCTTGTGTTCACTGTTTGTCGAAAATGGAAATTGACGAAATCATGGAGCAACAAATAAACATTAAGGTTTTTGGGGAAGTGCGGTAAAAGTTATCAAGAAATTGCAGACATGTTGATAGCTATTTACCGTGATAATGCTATGAAGAAAACATCCATTTTCAAATGGATTAAGCATTTTAAAGATGGCTGACAAGACACTAAGGATGATGTAAGGCCGGGAGGACCTTTAACCACCCTTCAATCTGTATTGATGACAACAATGATTGTGTGCGGCCTCTTGTCCTTACTAATTGTGGAAAAACTGTCCAAATGATAGCTGATGAACTGAATTTAGGAAAATTAACAGTGCACTCTATTTTAACCAAACACAATTGATGGATGGAGCCTTCACCATGACAATGCACCTGAACATTCAGCATTGATTGTTTGCCAGTTTCTGGCAAAAAATTCAATCACCATCCTTGATCATCCTCCTTATTGACCAGATGTCACCCCCTGCAACTTTGTTCTATTCCAAAATGCAAAAATTTGATGAGGGGACATCACTGTGAAGATGTAGACACAATAAAACAAGAAATGACTAGACAATTAAAAAGCCTTTCTACCGAGGACTTCCAAAGGTGCATTAAACTGTGGAACAGAAGATGGAATAAGTGCATAGCAACGAATGGAGAGTAATTTGAAGGGGAAATAATCGATGTGGACTAAATTTTGCAAAATAGAGTTTTTATGGCCTCAGTTTGTATATTTATTGGGCAAGGTAACAAAAAGACAATCATTCCATTGTATCATAACACAATTATTCACCATGTACAGGCATGCAGGCCCTGATAATGTAACTCAAGGATACATTGAAAAAAGGAAGGATTGTGCAAAAACTGTCAAAAATGATAAATGCTTGAGACTTCATGTGCTGAAAAGCTCAGGTCATTCAGATAAGATAAAGGTTATGGCCCTTCCTCAAACTACCTACACCTCGGAGAGTCGACATAGGTGAAGGTCATCCTGGCATCTTTCTGCCAAGCTTTACTCCACCATGATGTGCAACAGTACAACAGACATGGTCTCACTGCTGCACTATGTAACCAATTCATGGTTTGCAATTAAAGTTCACAGGATTTACCAAAGGTTCTTTGACATTTCCACAGAGTAGCATTTTCCTTCCTAACTTAAGTTTCATAATCATTGATAATTCTAGGTGCACTCCCCTGTTGAGTTTTTAACCTAAAACAATCTCTAGATTCTTTACCATTGTAGATATCTCCACTTCTTTGCCTTTCAGGTAAAAAGTGTGAGACCATCTCTTTTCCTTTATTGGTTTATAGAACCACAACTGTCTTTGTTGGATCCACCATGGGCCCTGAAGTTTTGCACCAAATCTAATCTCTATATCCAGGGACTTCTGTATGGCATAGCATAGCATTCCTCTTAGACAACCTCTAGTCACAGTTACCTTCATCTTACTGCCCCAAAGGTTGACTAGGTGCAGCACTCCTTCCACTCTACAGACCAGGTGGTGGAGGGCCACTTCCACATACTCTTCTTTCTGGTATGCATGCAGAAGATTTTGTTTCACAGGGATCCCTCTTATATATGTATTCATTTTCTTTTTGAGTATTTTACAGGAAAGGCAATAGGCTAATTTCCCTATATTGCATTAAGCTCTTGTAGTCTATCTTCATTGGTTTTGGCATTAAGACCTCTTTTGTAACCCTCCAGGTACCAGGAATGTACCTAAATGCTTAGTGGGGGCAAAATATTCTCACCCAACATAGTTGCAATTGTTCCTTCCCCACCTGAAGAGCAGGAAACATCTCATCTCCTCCAACAGGTTTTAAAGAGCTGATACTATTAATTGCCCATCATTTGATGTAGTATATTACTGTGGTGGAGGATGATTGCTATACAATCCTCAGAAGGTCAGAAAGGAGTCATCCTCCACCACATCATTTCTTCTCCAATGCACCCTGTCTCCAGCAAAAGTTTTAATCCTTCCTTGTTGGAAGACATGTAGTCTCCTTGAGGGAAGCAAAAGAGGCCCCACTTCTGCATCTGGATTCGTAGATGTTTTGCAGTCTACTCATGGATAAAGTATGAGAACTCATAGAACATGAGAGGTCGTGAGCTTTAAAGCTTGTGGCACTTACACTGCGGGCCTGGTTTGAGAGGAACATCCAAAGTGACTAAAATGGGTGAAGGGGTTGCTGATTTGCATGCACACAGGATTCCCTCATGGAAAAGGGATAATTCCATGGCCCAATTGAAAGTTATGGGTCATCATAATGGGTTAGCAGGGCCATATCTATTAGGAGAATACAGCAGTAAAAATTACCCCTGAATGAGTATCATATGTTCCAGCAAGGATTTCTCAAATCAGTAACATGAATAATTATGACTACAAGTTAATTATCTGGATCTGACTGACTTAGATTTTATTTTTCCAACAGAAAATTACTCCCAAGGTCAAATCCTCAGTATTTATTTTCAAACTACACCAAGATATTCCATGGGGTCACATCTAGGGGTCCTCTTTTATTTAATTTGTTCACTAATAACATTAGTGGTTATCTACAGCAGGTCACCTTTCTTGTATTTTCAGATGACTCAATGCTGATTCATAAGCATTAAATGATTGCACATCCCTTCAATGTGCTCTTTTTGATGAAGAAAACTGGTGTGACTCAAATCTATTATCATTATCTTTGAAAATGTCCCACTCAATATTTCATAAAAAATCTAGCCACTCTTCTTTCACCATCGGCTTTGTGGTACTCCTCTTACTCACTTAATTATAGATTATAATCAGGGATTTGGGCATAATTTTCTATTCAAAAGTTCTTTATTTCACATTTTGATTACATCATAAAAAAACACTATTAGAAACCTAGGTTTTCTAAACATTTCAAGAATTTCAATCTCCTCAGATTAATTTTGCACCTTACTGTTCAGTACTCTGGTCTGAGTTACTCTGTATCCATTAATATTGAACATTGTCAATGTAATCTTTCATTTCACAGTGCAATACTTGATTTAGCATCTTAATTTTAGCAAACCTTTATTTCCTATAACACTATTTACTATAGAACTTTTGCTAGAAACTCCAGATTTTAGCCTTGACTTGGACCTAGGGAAAAAATAATTATTATACGAAATTGTACCTATCCCAGTAGTGGCACAAATGACCCACAAGTGAATACATGAATAAAAGCCAGGTTAAAAATATTGTTACCATGTGGACAGGATAACCTTATTTAATGTGAAAACGGAAGAGCATTCAAACAAAATCACCATTTGGGTAAAACAGTTTCTGGAGTAACTTGGTGGAAAATCTTCATACTGACTTTTAATAATCAAACCACTTTACTTTTCCACATAAACTTTTTAATTTTTACTACCCAGGTTTCATTATAGCATAACATCATCAACCTGTTATTGTATTTCCTATAACACTATTTACTATAGAACTTTTGCTAGAAACTCCAGATTTTAGCCTTGACTTGGACCTAGGGAAAAAATAATTATTATACGAAACTGTACCTATCCCAGTAGTGGCACAAATGATCCACAAGTGAATACAGGAATAAAAGCCAGGTTAAAAAAATTGTTACCATGTGGACAGAATAACCTTATTTAAAGTGAAAACGGAAGAGCATTCAAACAAAATCACCAGTAGAGTAAAACAGTTTCTGGCGTAACTTGGTGGAAAATCTTCATACTGACTTTTAATAATCAAACCACTTTACTTTTCCACATAAACTTTTTAATTTTTACTACCCAGGTTTCGTTATAGCATAACATCATCAACCTGATGATGTTATGCTATAACGAAACCTGGGTAGTAAAAATTAAAAAGTTTATGTGGAAAAGTAAATAGCATAACATCATCAACCTGATGATGTTATGCTATAACGAAACCTGGGTAGTAAAAATTAAAAAGTTTATGTGGAAAAGTAAAGTGGTTTGATTATTAAAAGTCACCAGTAGAGGAGAAAAGTTTTAACTTGGTAGTTACTAGTCTACTGGATCAATGGGGATGAGACAGAAAGAGGAGTGGTATACACGGGGAAAACCCAAAAGACATGGATTCAATGAACCCATGATTCAGTCAACCAATTTTTCCAATGTTATGAGGGGACTGGATTATGTAGGAAGCCTGATGTGCCCAGACACTATAAAGCGATTAAGACACTGGCACTACAGAATGATAATAGAAACAATCGACACCCTAGCACATCCATGCATGAATTATTGCAGCCATCATTAGTGACCAGATACACTATGATAGCAGATAAGGGACCCTTGCTTGCTCTCCCTACTCAACTGCGTATTTGTACCTACCTACTCGATGTTGAAGCGCACGATATGGCGCAATGATGACTCTAGGGCCACTTTATGGGCTCCTTAACACGATGTTCGGAAATAAAATCCAGTATTGTCAATTAAAACATCCTAGTATAGTAAAATTTACCCCAAAACTCTGGATTGAATAATGATTGATCTGTCCCGATCGGGAGTTACTTTATTAGGAAATATTGATTATTCCATCATATTCAATGTAATAACCAAGGACAAGAGAGATGACAATACTGGCAGGAGGTCACTGAGAGATAGTAAGAGAGGAAACCGCAGTTTAAAAAATTGGAATATTTCTCTAAAAGCTTCGGGGAACTCAGGCGGTCGTGAATAATTGCATCTTCCATTCGAGTTCATAATAAAAGTCGTATTCTCCCAGGACGCAAATGGGACACTTCCGAAACACGGTACAATTAAATACTTTAGTTATATATTGGGTTTCTCAACCGCGTGTCTAATGCCTTAACTCGCAATAAACTCGAATTCGTATTCTCACAACGCTCCAAAAATACAATGTTTGCGCCTTTCGTCAACGCCATGCTATAACCGCACGGGATTAAGCGCATTTAAAATTTAAATACCTATAAAACTTCGGAGGGAATAGTGTATCCGTGTACATTATGCATTAAAATTTCCTTTGTACACATTACTACACAATTATTTTTCCATAGAGCAGACGCATGCAGATTCTTTCTTTTAAAATTTCTTCTAAACCAATAACATTAAACTCATTAACCAATAATTGCAAACTAATGATACACTAGAGTACACTTAAAACATAAGGAACAAGATAAAATATAAGTAGCCAGTGAATTGATGTTGTTCTATCCAAACAATTATGATTCAAATTCCTCTGAAATTAATCTAGGCTGATTGGTTTATGTTTTTTTTCTTGGAATGTTGGGAAGCTCTCAAATCGGTAGAGAGTGCTCGCCGCGCACGCTACCTCCATTGACTATACATATCGGTGTTGAAAGGAAATGTAACGAGAAGGACTGATACCTTTGATACACCGTGATATCTAGTAATATATTGAACCAGTATGTATAGTCAATGCTACCTCTAATAATCTAGAATCCTTGAAATAATACTCATCTTGCGAAATCTTTGAGCGTCGTAATGAGACAATAGCAGCATTAATGTGTGTGGTGTTTAGTCGTTTTGTGAAGTGATGGATGGAAGAATTGATCATTTTATTTAGCCGTTCTCTGCCCCATGCAAGTACTTATAAATTATTAATACTGACCATTGTAGTAGCGTAGTGTCAATGAAGCTGCGTGCGAAGTGTGGGTCCGTTTACGTTCGTCATTCGTGACGGATGCCATTGTCATTGACATAGATGAAATTTGAGTGCTATATTTTTTGTTGTCATTTAAAATATGGGACTCTCCGAATAATTACGATTGAGGCGTGGTTCCCTCTTTAATTCTATCACGTTATGTAAGCTAAATATAATCAATTATCATATTATTTTGTCGCAAAATTTCTGAGCCGGTAGTTCTTTACGTAGGACATTGTAAGCTTAACTGCTACTTGATTAAGCTATTCCTGTTGAACACATTATAGATTGCCCTTATTTGTTATTACATGTTAATGGCACGATATCTAACTGCTCGTTCGCAACAAAGAACGGATTAACGCTGTGTTTATATGTATGGTACGTGTGGCCCCTCTCTTGACATTGTGGTAGTAATGTTTTATTTTTTTTGTTTTTAAAATTATAGGAAATGAGTATTGATGCAGCAAAAACGTTGAAAACCAAGCGAGTCACCATAGTTCATCTTTTTAAATTGAAGAATGCTGATTTGACTGAACTAAAACACTAAGGTGAGTCTTCGAAATTAGGAGTAGTACAAATTATATCAAATACGTACAGTGATGAGCTGTTGATTTTTTGTCGGTGTGATTGCACAAATTGAGTATCTCGAATTGTCTCAAAACTGCAATGTAATTTGTTAGTACGAGCGAAATCCTAATGTTGATCTGCAGAAAAATCTTTAGGTTTGTAATCAATAGGATATGCTTTTAATTTCAATGTTAAACTGTTGATTATATGCCGGTATTCTACTGATGAAGTCCTTGTTCCTGTGGCAGCTCTATTTTTCTTTCGAAGGATTTGTGACATTAGGAGTAATCATAAGAAAGAATACTATTTTAAAGTTGGTTTTGAATTGATTTCCTTAGTTAATTTAATGAATTTCTCAGTGTATCTGCTTGTTGAATTTTCGGAAAGATTGAGAACAAGAGACTAACACATAACTCTCAATTTTGGGTACATTCATTGATTTGGGTTGTTCTTGTTGTGATCTCGATAACCAGCGGTCAAAATTACACTATTTAACAAATTAATTAAGCTTCAGGTATGATAGTCTTATTCATTCAACTACCTTTAGTGGTTAAGTCCTCCCAGTTTGACATATTTTCTCTGTATTCTCCTAAATTTGGCCACTGCTGGTAATGTCAGTTTAGAATTAAACTACAGTTGCCTAGTTTGACATGCAGTAGGATGATCAGGTTTGCAATATGTAGGTAAAGCAAATATGTTGTGAATGCAGTCTTCTGTAATTATTAAATAACGTTTGAGTTTGGATGTAGCATGAAAATAAAAATACAGTTTGTACAGTAATATTTGATAAAATTATATTGTTTGAACGGTAGCTGATTTTTTAAAATTTGCTTACAAAGAACGACGAATTCAAGTAGTTGTTAGTAAGACTTGGCTTTTCCATGTTATAATTTGACTGAGACATTCATTACAGGTGTATAACTTTCATAGACAAGTAGAAAATTGCTAATAATAGGTTTCTTAGGTTATCAGTCTTATTTTCTAATACACATATTTGGTAGTATTGAACAGCCTAGCTGTATTGTTTAGTTGTTTGTCAATAAAATTTTATCAAAAAAGAATAGGGTATATTCCCTCTTTCAATCAAAAAAACTTTTAATTGATCAAGGAGAACAGTGGCAAGTATGTTGCGTCAGTTGATTTGAGCTTAAATTATACTCAAACGAATAGTTTTCAGCACATCTTTAACAAGATCACCACTACATGCATTCTCAAAATTGGGTAGCCATTTACTTTTATTAAAACAAATTTTTGCTTAATATCAGCATGATATTCTGGATTTCATGCCATAAAATTAATTCTCACCTCATAGGTACACATCTGTTGGGGTTTAAAGGTTTATTTGGAATAAAATTGATTTCTCAACTGCTATTTTAATTTTCTTCAAATTTGACCAAAATGTGAAAGTGTGTTCAAGGAACAGTCTTCTTTCCAGTACACACATAGAGTAAGAAATATTGGGAGGCATTGTCTAGTCAAAGGAATATAGGCTATAGATAATTTGTCAGTATTCACATTTTTCAAAAATCTTTGCTTAATTTTCTTATGTCATGAAAAGGGAGCAATCCCAAAGAAGATTCTAATGTGTGCACAACCTTATGAATCTTGTGTGTGAAGCATTTAAATTGATATGACATTTTTTTCTTGAACTGTGTAATAAAGCTTCTTTCTTTATAAATTTCTCTGTAGAAATAGCAACTCCGTATTTCATTGGATTGTGTTTGATGTATATTTTATGCAGAATGTTGTTGATTATGAACATAGTGAAATGTCCTCAGTTTCGGAAGCTTCCCTGAATTTGAATTTTTCTATAGGCACTATCATGTCAAGTCAAACCGTACAAAATTGGAATTTTAGTGGTTTCTCAAGTCAAATTTACTAATACATCAAGCATTTGTATAATAAACTGATGAATGAAGCATTGGAATTTCAACAAGCATTATCACATACTTTTAGGGTGGGATAGTCAGCAAGGAAGATGACATGTGTCAAGTCTTACCAAACATGAATATGTTCTTAAAATTGGATAAGTTCTTAAAATGACTGAATGATGTTGTGTTAATATTACAGACAGAAGATAACGTACAGTTTTATATTAATTGGAGAGCTATGAATATATTTATTTTGGCAAATATTAAAATTTGATGTTTTTATGCATTTATTTCTATGGTAAATCAAGTTTTGAGTTTTAAAATACATAAAATAGTGTCCATTGGAAATGTTTAGGATGTTATTAATTCAATGATATTGGTTTCATTAGTGTGTAACATGGGTGGTGTAATAAGTTTATAATTTCATGATATGAAATATCAAAGGAAACAGTGGTATCAGGAAAGAACTTTAAATAAATCACGTGTAGTAATTTTTATTCAACTTTTGTATAATGTTTCAATTAGATTTGTATAAAAGACTATGAAGAGATATATAGAAATCTACAAAAGAAAAATATAGATTTTAAGTATTTTGTTTTCATATAGATTTTGAACATAAAAATATAAATGAATCAAAACGTCTTTAAAAATATTATATTTCAAAAATATTTAGCCTGTTTGAGGGAAATATCTAAGTACTTCTAGATCAAGAGGCATGCTTGATAAAAAGGTGAAGTTTCACTGTCAGTGGGATGATAAACTACTGTTGAATAAAAATTTTATGTAGAAACATCCTATGATTAATACACCAATAGAATAATCTATCTAGGTAAATATTGAGGTTGATACATAAAATTGGCAGAGCCGTAAAAAGTTTCACATCATTGACATATATTAGGAATAAAAATGAACCAATTCTTTCAATATTTTTATTGTAATTAGTCTATGGTTTACATAGGAGTTGTGGAACAACCCTGAAAAAATAAGAGGCATGCTCATAAGTAAGAGCCATTTGGTCACAGGAAAAAATATACTCATATGAAACATTTTCTTGGCACTTTTAGTTAGCTACAAACCTACTTCACTTCTCTACATAATCGCCATTCACTTCTAAGCATTTTTCGTATCGCTGCATCAGCTTCTTTAACCCCTCTGCATAGAAGCTCACCGCCTTAGAGTTGAACCAATTGACGATACCGTTCTTGAGTTCCTCTTTGATTTCGAAATGTTGTCCACTGTTTCAAGTGCAAGAAGAGAAAGTAGTCGCTAGGTGCAAGGTCAGGACTGTATGGTAGGTGGTCAAAGAGTTCTGTTAACGGCCCAAAAACTCTTGTCCACTAGGCATTCTTTGCTCTTTGTGGTGGTTGGTGAGCATTTTCAGTACCCACCTTGCACACACTTTGTGGTAATCGAGGTTTTCCGTGACAATATTGTAGACAGTAGTGCGTCCAAGTTGAGGAAATTGTTCAGCCAGGCCATTAATCGTCAATCGATGATCACATCACAGTTTTGGTTCCACTTGTGAAACAATTTCATTGGTCAGAATACTGGGCCTGCCACTTCACTATTCATCATGGACATTTGTTCGTCCATTTTTAAAATCACAGTGCCATTGTCTAACTTTTCCTTCACTCATAACGGTAGGTCCATAAATTAGGCATAACTCCCAATGAATTACAGCAGCCGACAATCCTTTTCCATATAAGAATGGTATGACAGAGTGCACTTCACAGCTAGGGGGATCAATGATTGTCACGGACATTGTTGTTTGCATGCACGGACAAGCAAACGGCTTCTGAAACAAAAAAAATGCTGCTATAGCCAATATTTAAATATAAGCAAAAGGCCCTTACTTTATGAATATACCTTGTATTAAACAATGTTATTCTTCAAATTTTTGCTCAACCCAAACAGATTTTGCAAGCATCTTTTGCTACTCATTCTGTGTCCTTATGCTTACTAAAATACCTTTTCTTTTTCTTCCTCTTCTATCCCTTCCATCATAGCCTTCAACATTACACACCCGCTCAATATCCTCTCCTCCCTTCTTCCTCCTTAAAACTTCTACCAATAACTTCATCACCACACAATATGAGTTTAAAGTACCTTCTTATTTGTAAAGTCTTTGTTTATTTTCTGCTCATTAAATACTAGATTTCAGGGCGATGTAACACTATTCTTTCTATGAAAATCTATAATGTTATTTCTTTAGGTCTGTATTTAGAATTCCTGACATCAGTCTCAACTCCTCAATACCCTGAGTCCCAACACCTCAAAAATGTTTTAACCTTTCCAATGGAGGAAAGAGAAAAAAATGTACTCATTGAAGAGTGAGAAAAACTTTTGTGCTTTACTAAACTTCATTACAGTATGACTGGTTACATCACATTTGTGACATCCTCAGGCACAGTTTTTTATAGGACTTGTGTATTTACTATACACACACACTCATAGACATATATTGAACAAAGGACTCATTTGAGTGTGTGTGTATATATATAGAAAAAATATATATGTATATATATAAACCATAAACACAGTAATCAACCCAAAGGTTGGTTTAGTAGGTGATGGCAGAGTTCACCCAGTACTAAGCCCGACGGCGTGTGAATATTCACATATCAGAATAGGGGGGCCAGTTCCTTTCCCTGATATATATATAGAAATTTGTGTGTATCTATGTATAAACTCAAGGACACTGTATGCGTACTACACTTAGGAAAGAACACTCACACATTGGACTGTGTCGGCGGCAACCCTACACTATCATCGGGGGAAGAAAACTGAAGGGTGAGAGGAGGAAATGACTTTGAGGGGGTAGGGTTGGGGTGTGCTGTGGGAAAGAGTTATAGGGTACTTAGTTCAGCCCTGGTGGTTGGTAGGACTGGAGGGCTTAGATATATGTGGACGGCTGATACATGTGGTCCTTACTTTCATTTTGATGATGGAATCAGGGAGGGTTTCATAGACGGAAATAGAGAAGCAGTGATTGATAGTTGGGAAGCAGAATGCACAGGAATAGGTAGTGTGGACAGATGCAGATTTAGTTGAAAAGTAGCGGTTTACTATGCTGTAGGAGAGTGAAGTTGTATACTTTCTGGTATAGAAGGCAAGTCAATGGTTCCAAATGAGGATGTTCATTTTTGGGAGTTGGTGGATGTGGAAGCAGAGTAAACGAGTGATGCGAGGGTGTGGAGGGGACTTGGTATGTTTCTTTTCCTTTTGCAGATATCTACTTGCATTTATCAAGGTTTTTTTATCACTATATGAATTAGCAGCAAATCAACAACAACCAAAATTGATGTGTATGACAAATGCAAAAGTCTAATTCAGTACTGTAGTTGCATGAGAGGGGATGAGAGCAGGGCATGTGGGAATGTTCTGCCCTCCGAGGGAGGGTGTGCGAATTTATCATGCATGTTCTTTTCCACTTGAGTAACTATAGTCAGTTCATTGAAGCCATATGATGAAATCCGATTTCAGTAGGCATGCAATATTAATCAGATCTATTGTTTGAAGAAATAGGCCATACCAGTAAGCATATTTGCAGTCTTGGAAAGTTCACTCAATGGTCTGTAATTGATGGGAATCACATTTATCACCATTTTTATAAATAGGGCATTCTTTACCTAGCTTTAATTTTTCAGGGTGAATGGCTATTTTCAGGGATGAATTGAATGTATCATGTTGAAGATATACTAATTAATTTTTCCATGCTTTGATGAAATAGTGTGTAATGACATCAGGCCCCACAATTTTTTCTCAAACTTCTTCTTAATTGCATCAGTTTTATCATTTTTGTGAAAGCCCCAATGTTTATCATATTTAGTAAAGTGTCATCACATGGCTCAAAAGAAAACATGTCATGACAACTTTTGGAAAAGTAAACAGATATGAACTATCCTTGAATACCATTAGCAATATCAAGGGGTTTATTATAATTAATATAATGCAAAATCACTAACTGAGGAAGAGACATACAGTGGTTTCCTTTCTTATATATTGGAGGTTCAAATCACAGAAAGTGGCCCTGTCAGTGCCGATGTCATTTCTGAAAGTGGCTGGTGTATTGAGGTTATAGGAGACATATTTAGGCTATAGGAGACATTACATAGTGTGCATGATTGAGCACAGTGTAGTAATAGTAATTCAGTTATTTGGATAAGTTCAAGGCATAATGTTTGACTCCAGAAATCAAAATAAGTGTAAAACTATATTTAGTATTTGTGGAGCACAGTTATTGAGTATGGCAAGCTCCCTCCGTGTTGGCACATTGGCGGTACAAGTCCCTCCTTGTATTGTGCCCACTTGACTTCAGCAGTGGGTTAGAATGGGAGAGGGATCCAATTATTGTAATAGTGGCACCAAAAAGGCTTCTTGCCTTTTCGATTCGCATGCCTGTGTCACCATTCTGTAACTCAGTTGTCATTGGCTGATGAGTAATGAAAATTGTTGCTTGTAATGCATCTCTCTTACCAGCAATGCCGTTCTAAAACAGGATATGTTGAAAAACATGTCGTTAAATTTGAAAATAATGAGCTTTTGGCCATAAACGGGGCAGGTGGAAAATTGTTAAGAAAGCAAATCAAAATATTTCATTAATGAAGAGGGGTTTGTGATACAAGCATCATTATTATAATTTTACGGGTGTTTGAAAAAAAATTAACCCAATAGTTTTTAGATTCAGGAAAATTTGGAAAATTATATAAGTATTTATTGATATGGAGTAATTGAGTGATAATATTTATCATAAATCACAATTTGGACTGTAAAACAGTGATAATTTTTTGTGTTATTACTACGTGTGGAGGCAGTATTCCGATGAGCATTGAACTGCTGACCAGAGGGCCTGGGTTCACTTCCTGGGCACTAACCCTAAATCTACAAAAAGGTTTATTACTCCCTGAAACTATCAATTACAGCCATTAAAATGATGCGTGCACTAAAATAAAGTACAAAACATCAATGCCCACAAAATCTTAATGTGCTCGCCCAATTGCTATTGTTTCGCATTCCCATCCTTAGTGCTTTTTTATTCGAAATGTATCACTAGCTGTGATCTCTTGTATTTGGTATTTTGAATTTTAAAAAATCTATCAGTATCATCGGATTGGCGACTATTTTGTATACCATTTCAGTATGAATCATAAGTTCTTTTAAAGTTTAAAATTCAAAAAGTAAAAATACTTCTACAAATGATATGGAACATTCTTGTTTTGGTAGAGTTTCCAATCAATGTCTGTGAAAAGCTGTTACACTTTGATAATATCACAAATGAATCAAAATGGATGGCTGTCTAGTTTGCTTATATATGGGCAAAGAAATATTCGTGGTGTCATAGTCATACAATTTGAATATGATCAAAGTCTTGTTAATATCAGTGATACTTTGTAATGATCCAGTCTCTGTGCAAAAATTTGTAGCACAACCACTGATAATTGTCTCAAGTGTTATAAGATTCAGCTATGTACCCTATATTTCTTTGATTTCATTGCCATTATTAAGTACTCACTCCAGAGCAGGGTGATGTCCATATTCCTAAACTATGGTATCACTATGACGTGCAGTCACTTGCAAAGATCTTGGAAAAATGGAGGGTTGCCAATTTGACCATTCCTAGGTATAACAATTCAACTCTCGCCTAGGTTGAGTCTTTCATGACAACCTGAAATTTTAATTGTATTTCATTTTCCTGTCAGCTTAATATTATCACACTCTTTGAAAATTATGTCTAAGCACAGAAGGTGTGTGTTGTATAAACTAAATGTTCACTTTTTGATACCAGCAAATGATGTATACCACTGCAGCCCTGTCCAGTTAAAATTTTATAATAGCTTGCCAGAGAGAGTTCACTGTGAAGTTGTCATCTGTACAAAAATTTTGTTGATTTGCAGCAAATATTTAACTGTCCCCATCAAATAAAGTTTAGGTTTTGGGGTGGGATGCAATCAATATTATTAGCTTTCAACAGAATATTTGTGAGGCAAGTAATGGAATTCACACATCAGGGTAGGGGGGCCAGTTCCTTTCCCTGTGCCGGTTATGGTTTCCCAGGAAGATCTGGTACCAGAAAAATCACATAGCTTGGGTGATTCAGGAAAAAATCATCCAGGAAAACATTTGGAAAATAAATATTTGGAAATTTTAGTCTGGGGGAATATTTGGGATATTGGAGTTTCTATTTTCTTCAGGATAAAAGTTAGGGATAAAACATATGCATTAATTGTGACACACTAAGAGTGTGTCACATCTGAAGATGTCACTAGTGCTATTCACGTGTGCCTCTTAAAAATACCCAAAGGAGTGAAATCAATGAGTTTTGTGTTTTACTTTATGGTTTTTATAATAAGTGTTGCATAGGAATTCATTAGTGCAATTCAATTTGAGTTTTTCCAAATTTTTTGCATCAATTACTCAGAAATTGATAGTTTTAGTAGTTTACATAATAGATCATATTCTCTAAATATTTCCTGCAATATTGCCTACATGCAGTTTTGGAAATATGTAATGAAATCGCCATCTTACAGGCAATAATTTACCATAGCCATACTTAATATGTTGTAATAATACTCCATTGTCATTATAAATCTAATTCTGAATTCCTACAAGCTCAAAAACTAATATTTCTGTTTATTTTTTATCCAGTGCGTTGCATAAATAAATAGAGATGGCTGTTCATGGTGCTCCTCCCAAGCGCAAAGAAATATACAAGTATGAAGCACCATGGCCATTGTACAGTATGAACTGGTCTGTCAGGCCAGACAAAAGGTTTCGGTGAGTATAAGACTTGTTCTAGGTACAAGCATAATATTTCTAGTTGTAGACTCAATAATTCTTTATTCCTGTATATTTTATTGCATTGTTTAAGAATAAGTTAAAGCTGGTGTCATAGAGAAACTTTTAGTGAATGCAATCATTAAACCAGTTTAATGTTACTGAATTCTGTAATTCTGGCCGGCTGATTGAATGAATTTGATATCGAATGATGGCTTGAAAGAGTAGGGCTTGTTAACAAGTGTGTAAAGAATTCCCCTTCATTGTGGTGGGCTTCAATTTGTGGTGGTATTTCAAGTTTATTGGGTAATGGTTATTAAATAATTAAATTTGTGGTTCATCTTGGAGCATGTGATAATGGAATTTTGGTGGTTTTTCCATAGGCCACTTCTAAAACTAGGTATTTTGGTATCTCAAGTGAATGCCTTGGGCTTGAATACCAAACCTAATGCTGCTTTAAGAAAATCAATAATTTTGCTTGAGTATCTGTGTAGAACTTCGTTGATACCTTGATAAAGGGAGTTGGTTGGTGTACAAAATTCCGACGACTGTTTTTGAAATAAACATTACAGGATCTCATATTCAAAAGGCAAAGCATAAAATAATTTCTGGGTTTTGGAAGTCAATAAAATAAATTGCAGGATTTTATAACATATTTTAATTTAAATGATTCCATAATAAGATCAATGTTATTAGGAAATTCCTAATAAAATAACCATTTTAATAGTTTCATTACTCTCTCAGTATTTAGAACTTAAATCATTCAATGGGGCTTTAGATAGAGGCACACCAGTGGTAACCCTAACAGTGCTCCACTGCTTCTTGTGCATCTTTTGCATGGCACACCTGACATCTTCGTTGTTGTTTCTTTTGTACACACAGTTCATGTGGGGAAGTGAGAGAGAGAGGCTTCTTTGACAGTGTAGCTGAAAATGTGGCACTTGAGCTTCTTCATAGCAAAGATTCAATAATCTCCAGTCTAAAATCATTTTCTTTATTCCAATCTTTATGTAGTAGAGTATGTTACCATTTATTAGTATCACATGAAACGTGGATCGACAGCTTCTCAACCAATTTGAGCAATTAGTGCCCTCAAGTGTAATATGACAACAGTTGGTCGCAGTGGTGTCCATGAACTTAATATAATTCACCACTGCATCTGGTTTTCTCATTCCTGGATCCATGGTTGCTGCAATGGTGCTGCCAAGCTCGGAGGAGATAATTGATGGTTTCCGGCATAACTTTGTGAAATTGATTCATATTGGAAATGAAAGAATGGTAACTTTGTGATTCCGCAGAAAAACTTTATTACGATACGAACTGGGTTTCGACATTCAATGTCATCTTCATACCTGAAGATGACGTTGAACGTTGAAACCCGGGTTGTATTGTAATAAAATTTTTCTGTGGAATCACAAAGTTACATTCTTTCATTTCTCAGAGGAGATCATTGTGGCATCCCTTTTCTTGCTTTCACACTAAAAAATATAAATTCCTTCTTCAGAACAACTGTCAACAATTTCTTTTGTCTTCAGTTGTTCATTAACAACCACTTTATGACTCTCCTTCCTGTTGCCTCATGGAGTGAGTCCCTGTGAAAAAAAGATTTATTTTTCAGCGAGTCCTAAGGCAATAACTCATAATTATAGTATTATTCAGAAAAATACAGTGATCAGTATTATTCACATCATCTGGTAGTTACCAAACCACTTTATCTCCATGCCTACAACTACCTGATTCTATGGTCCCCATAACTTCTGGTTCATATGCAGTGAGGAATATGATAAATGTACAGTAATATACAATACTGTAATAATTTATAATATAAAACTAAAAAAAATGTTTTCCCTTGCATATCTTGCAATAAAAAACCATTCGTGATGTTGATGAAATAAAATTTAAATGGTTTCCACAAATGCACAAGGATGCCTATAACTGCATAGGTACCACATGCTACAATTGTCCATGAGAGGCAATAAGGGATGGAAATACATTCAAAGCACTCTGCAAAATTCAACAAACTGCATTGAATGGAAGTGGAGACATAACTGCGGCAGGTTTTGATAAAACCAATGAGAAACCATAGGTTATAGTCCAGTTACATTCCAAAAGAGTGGACTCAAGGCAATGACATTCAGGAATGGCTTTTGCACTGAAGTCTAGAGGCAGATGATGTCCTGGAATGTCATATATATTGGATGGGTTGATGAGATTATTGCAAAAGATAATTCATAAGCTGCAACAGTCAGTTTCTGTCTCATCTTCTTGATTGGTAGAACATATGTAGTTTTGTTAAATATATTATGCAAAGTTCTTTTCTTTTTCTTACATCTGCATAATAGCCTGCATATATCCCTCCCCATGAAATACAACCTTGACGCGGTGGAAGGGCTTATGCATTCTGATGACCTGTAGAGCTTGCTTCTGATGCCATAAGGTGGAAGGCACTTATGCCAGATAGGTGGAAGGTTAGGAGCCAGATGAAAGATAGTCCTTGCAGTGGTAGTTCCTCAGTGAGGTGGCTGCAGAGGCATCCGACTCCAGTGGGTCACCATTTAGTGATGGTGTCATGTTAAAAAAACTCCTGAGGAAGGCAATGGGAAACCACATCAGTTATTTCTCCCAAGACTTGTAAGATGTCTATTTTTGCCACATTTTATTTATTTCTTCAACTCTGCATACCTTCACTCCAATACAATTGACTCTTTTTCCATTGCTTTTTCTGTGATTATCTAAACTTCTCCCTGTGATCATAGTTTCTAATGAATCATGACTGGGGCTTGAAACAATTTGGTGTTTTAGATTGTTCTTTACATTCTTCTACTACATACACACTTAAATTGCAGCATTTTAGTGATCAGTGTCATCGGAACTTACCATTGTCATATGTCACTGCTTATTTCAATGATTAGTGATTCATAAACCATTATGTTCTCCCCGAGTGCAGTTTTCTGAGCATGCATACTATAATATTATCCCATATAATATTGCATGAAATTAAAACAAGCTTTCCTGGTATTGTTAATAAATATTTCCAATTTAATAACGACATCTGAAAGTATCTATCATTGTCATTCTATTTATGGTTTAAACTGCATTATGTTCCAAATAATAGGTTAAATGTTGGTGAAAGTAACTCGACTAATAATAGTGTGCAGTAGTCACAAAAAGCTTGTCCATCTTAGTGTTCAGGGCATATGTCATCGAAGGAGTGAGCTGCTTGGGAGGGGTAAGAAGGATGGAGGGGAAGAGGGCAGGCAGGGTGACGAGAATAGTGTGTGCCTAAGTTTTGTCTCCTATTGTGCCAGACAGTTCATAGTTGGCATTGCAGGTTGGCAATGAAGTTGCATGTTTGGGATTACTGAAACATTTGCGCACAATATTGCCCTTCTTATTAGCTTACTATTTTTCTCCATGATTTTCTGTTTACTTATAACCGAAGCACCATACATGTGTGCATTTACCTTCACTCTTGTCCAGGGCTATGTGTTTCTATATTTTCAAGCCTTAAGTAATATTATTATTTGGTAGTCTACTGCTTAATTTTGCATTTTGATGGAGATGTACTTAACATGCACATTCCTTAGCCCCGTCCAAAATAAAACTGGATGCCACACTACAATAAACCTTTCTTCAATTTTGCATACTTCCTTCTCTCCTTCATTCAGTCCTAAATAGCTACCCTTTCCCACCATCCTCTTCCTTGCTTCCCCAACATTCTCTCATCAATCAGTCTTCAGCATTCGAATACCTACAAAATGTTTTCCATCCATCTTCTTTCCCCTTTGGATTTCTTAATGATTCACTCTCCTCCCCTCACAATAGCTCCTACTTCTCAGTTTTCCTTTCCATCTATTTTATTTGAACATCATTCTCAAACTCAAGTCTTAAAAGCCTCCAATCTATGTCTATCATATTGCTTCAATGACCATGCCTTGCAAAACGATGTTCCATACCCAATTTTTCACTGATCTTTTCTAAAAATCCTTCCGTAATTCCTTAAAAGTCGTAGTCAACCTCCCTGTCATTAACTCCCTTCTTGTGAAACCTTCTTTGCCTAACACAATTCTTCTCACGTCCCTACTACCGTCTTGGTTCAAAACAATGCCAGGATAGGTAAACTGCTCCACTTGTTCCCGTTTTTGTTCTTCCACTTCATAGGAAATCTTAGCCTTCCCCTCCCTCAAAAATTTAATATGCCTACTTAACTAGTTACAAACTTGCCATAGATTCTTGACTCTAGCATTAAATGTTCAACCCATATTTTTCTCAGGTGGCTCAAATGTCTCAGAAAAATGTGTTGCAATGGCCGCTTTTACCCAAAAATAGTTTTTTAAATCGACAGTCCCCAAATAAGTCTTGTGGAGTCTGGTATTCTAATTTAATTGCTCTGTTTCCACTTGGAGCAGCAGACTGTTTTGGCATTGAATGGGTGAGCAAGAGGTGAGGGGCGACTCATTGTTTGTCACATCTCCTTGAGGAGGGCTAGAGGTATCTGGGAGGCAAGCTCTGTTCAACCTGTGGTTAGAAAATGTGTAGCAGAATGGGATCATACAAGAAATGTCTTGCCAGTGATTCCTTGAGTTCCCAAAACTGATTATGTATAGCTTTTTTGGATAAGAACTATAGATGGAGCTTACTTGATATTTGCTGTGGATATAGACAATGAGTATTATAGAACCATCTGTAGATCATTGAGTACAAATAACAATTTTTAAGAGTTCATACAATCCACACTGACCTATGTGGATTGCGTGAACACCTCTCATGGTCAGTCATTTCTCAATCTTAAACAATGAGTGAGTCTTTCATAGCTGAATTTTCCTAATTCAGCTAAAAAAATGGACTTCATTTTTTGCTCATTATTTCCAAAATGCTTATAATAAGACAGAAAACAATGAATAATGAAGTGTGATGACACGTTAACGATAAATACTGTTTTTACTGACTAGTATTGCTAATGTAGAACATATGAAGAAAAACCACAAAAGAATGGGTTAATCTGTGTGAATTCGTGCCACATTACCATGTCCAAGGAAATGTTGAAGCAGTATACAGAGCCATGAGAGATATGGTGAGCACAGTGTAGTGAGCCTTTCTCCATTAATCATATTATGTGGGTTCTTGCCCTTGGTGTTGTGGATTACCAGTAACTCACAGAACTGCATTTCATAATTATGAAAGTAAATGTATTTACAGCTGGGTGTCTCTGGATTCACAAATATCAGGAGTGTGTAAGTGAAATAAGCGAAATGATTTCCGAGTAACATTTGCATAAGTGCATAATACGTTCCATGAATAACTAAGAACAGGAACATAATATTGGGCATCCATAATATGTGGTTATTGACTGACCAAACCCACTCGTGATGGCACAATTAAGGCACCCTACACAAAAGATGTTGCAACACCTAACCAATAGCAACAAACAAATGTGACTGGATGTGCAAATTCAGAATTAATTCATGACTGACTCCTCTTGATCCATTGGATCCTTAAATAAGACTAAGATGATTGCTCTTGTCGAAACCCTTTCCTGGGTCAGCGGAGCAAAGAGGGCAGGTGAAATGGAAGAGATTTTAGGTTTGAGAGTTTACAATATAGGTCACTATTCCTCCTGCTGGATTTTTCACTTTTTGCGTCACCTAGTGACCTAGTAGTCAACTTAAGAATTACCAAACCAAAAGTTATTTCCTCTTTGGTGATAAAATATATCATGTACCATGCTATTTCTGAAGCATAAAAAGAGTACAAACAACACATTATGACCAATACCAAAAAAACAGGTTGCCTCATTCGAGTTTCTAAGAAAGAGGTATTTTCCGAGTATGTTTTTCTATCATATAATTATAAATTATTGGGTATGTTTTTTGTTATTAAGAAATGGTTGTGCAAGATAGCTACTGGAAGGTATGTATTGAATAATTTTATCAAATATTTATTTACACATTCTATTGATCTTTATTTGCCTAAATATTACCCCCGCTAATGTTGTGTGGATAAGAATGTTGTTAATTAGCATTAAGTTTTGCTGATTTTATTTAAATAAATTGTTGCAAGAGCTGTAGGAAGTGTCTTCAAGATCACTCTCAGTTGATGGCTAATCCAAAATATCTATGTATCCAACATTGTATATTGAAATGAAATACTTTACATTGTAATTCCACACACTTTATTTAAAAAACACGACCCAGGTTTCAACGTTCAACATCATCATCAGATGGTCCTCCTAGAAGCATGCTAGGTTTATACCTTCTGATCAATTGCGGGGGGGGGGTTGATCAGAGAGGGAGGGTGGAGGGGTAAAAAGGTTACAATGTAGCTGGGAAGAAAAGAGAATTACATTTTTCGATTCCAATCGTTGACTTAGAAGAGTGGTAGGTCGAGGAATGGGGAGTGGGAGGGATACAAAATTTCATTGGCAAGTTCATCTTTGCAACGGACACATTTCAAAATGTCCAATTGCTCCAAAGCATTGAGCCTGTGACCTTTATTTCCAAAATGAATAATTTTAGTCACAAAGTCACTTTTGTGGTCACTTTTGATGAGGTGCTTTGGAAAGAGGGATGTTATGTTCTTATTTTTTACACGCTTGGTGTTATTTAATTCTTTCTTAAAATTTCCATCCTGTTTGCACAATATACTTTGTGTTAAATTCTGAGCACTTTAACTCATACACTCCACTCCTCTTGTTTTTGGGGACTTTGTCTTTAGTGTGAGATATCGGGTTTTTAAGGCATGAACCACTGTAAAAAGCACATTAAATTTTTTATTTAGGTAAACTTTTAATTACTTTCTGAGAAATAGTCCTTAGATAGAGTATTCATTGCCATTTGGCAGTGGGATCTTTTAAATATTCAGGGTTGTAAATGTGGCTTAAGGCTATTTTTATAAGTTTCTTCTGGAAAAGTTTATTAATTAGATCTTCTGAATAGCCATTGTTTACTGCTAACATTTTAATTGTGTGAAGTTCCTTATTTACACTGAATTTTGACATAGAGATAGCGGTTAAACGGTGGATCATCACATGAAATGCCAAAAGCTTTTGGGCGAACAGCTTGCCAACGAAATTTTGTATCCCTCCCATTCCCCACTCCTAGACCTCCTAGTACCTAAACTCTTCTAAGTCAACGATTGGTACCGAAAAATGTAATTCTCTTCTCTTCCTAGCTACATTGTAACCTTTTACACCTCCACCCTCTCTCTCTGACCAACCCCTCACCTCCGATCAGAAGGTGTATATATACCAAGTTTGCTTGTATGAGAACCGTCTGATGATGACGTTCAACGTCGAAACCTGGGTCATGTTTTTTAAATAAAGTGTGTGGAATTACAAAGTAAATTAATTCATTTCAATATGTTATGCAAATTCCATAAACTTATGCCTGAGACAACAGCATTGTATACTTTTGAGCAGTGTAATGAAAGAGTTTATCAGTGTCTAAAGTGATAATGGTATCTGAAAATATGTGTTGACACTGCACTGCTTTGGGTGAGAGCTCAATGTAAAGACACACATCACCAAACCTATTGGAAGAATTGCCCATTCAATTAACCCCATTCTCTCTTAACTAATATTTACCTAATGTAATCCCTTTGTTTATGTAGTCGATGAATGGGATAATCTCTTGATAGCCTTGAAGATGATCGTAATAGCTTATACTCTTAAAGTGTAATATAATAAGGTAGAAGAGAAACTGAAACATTAGCCTACAAAACTTACTTGTGAGTTTTAATGCCGAAGCAAATAAATTATTAAATGGTTAATATTGGCTCAATACTCGGAAATTATGTAAGATTCAGATGGATCAGAGAATTTTCTTGCTCATTTCATTATAGACAGGGTCATCAATGGTTATGAACCAAGGTTTCAACCTAACTGTGTTGACACGATATTGTTTGCATTGCATTCAATCAAGGTCTTTGAGTTATACGACTGAGGAAGAATGGATGGAGTAAAGTAAATTGAGAAGTCAGGAGAGGATAAATGTTTCTCTCTCCAATTTCTTGGCCCAAGGGTTTGGACTCCTTTAGAAATGAAGGCTAGCAGTTCTATTATTCACCTGAGCCAAAAAAAATATTGCATGGAAAACATGTACTTTAGCCATGCTTGATGAAATTGTTTGATTTTTAAGATTTTTGTGACAGACATTTTCAATGCTGGCTTTAGTTTGCTCCTGGTGAAGTGCCTTGTCAGTTATTTCAAAGTTACTGACATTAAAATAAATATAGGTATTGTTTGAATTCAGATCAATGAGGAAAACTGTGTTTTACTCTCAGTGATTATTTATGACCAATAATTGAAGAAGGAATGCAGTCAGTTTTGAATAATGCAAGATTTCTTGGAAACAACATGGTTATTAAATGGAAAAATGGTGAATTTACAAGAATACCATAGATGCAGCACCAGAATACCTATAGTAAAGGAGACAACAATCATTAGATTTTATAGTATCCTGTTGTTTAGTGTTTATTGTTTAGTAAAGAAAGCTTTAATTAAATTCTGCATACCAATAACTCCCAAACCAAAATCAAATATAATCTAAACCACTCAGTTTCTGTTAGTAAATAAAAGTTCAATATATATCTTATTATATCCATGCATGAACCCTTGTAGTGGAAAGGAAAATGATTAAGGGTGAATTTAGATGGCTGCTCAGCTTAAGCTAACCAGTGAAAAAAACAATTGTACTATTGATGCCATGTTGAAAGACCATTTGACCTGAGTTTATTGAAAAAGGAAGTGTAAAACTAAGATAACAGGATATTCTGCCAGTTGCTTAATGTTGAGGGGTTCAACTTATATTATGACTGAAATTACTTCATGCCAGGAACTGTTTTCTTTAAATTACCTACTTTATTCTACTATCTATCGATATTTCCTCTGCTCACAATCCTGTCTGTGAATTTCAATTAACCATGACCTATGTACTCCGTCTGTATTTGAACACATTGCAATTAGCTCTTCCCTTTGTCCAATTTATTTTTTATGTATATTTGCTTGTCTGTTAAATACAAAAGTGAAGTCTTTTTCTTCTGATGACATTCGTTGGCTTTCAAAGAAAATGAAAGATGCTGCTGTGTATTACAAAAGCAAATCAAATCCAGCTGACTGTCAGGAATATTCAGTACTAGAGAAAAGTTATCGCCAAACCTTACAGTGTGCTATAAAATCTTGCAACAACTATAGACTTACCAATGCAGACAATAAATCTAGAGAGATCTGGAAAATTATTAACGAATCCAAGGGTACACATAATTTACAACAAGATCTTCAACTGCATGACTCTGCTGGAAACTCTATTCCAGATGACTCTAAAATGGCCTCCGTTCTGAATGATTTCTACCTATCCCATCAAAATCCCACAGTTTCAGTCAATTCAGCTAATTATTCTCATATTCCTAACACATACAATTCATTATATCTATTCCCCTGTTAAACCATGGAACTGACCAACATTATCAATAAATTCCCTAACAAATTTAGTCCTGGATTAGATGACAACCCAGGGATAGTCATAAAAAGATCATTTAATACTATTAAAGATCAGCTGTTATTCTTAATTAATGAATCCATAAAAACTGGAAATTTCCCAAGCCCTCTTAAATCAGCCAAAATAGTGCCAATATACAAAGGCAAAGGTTGCAAAATAGCAGTGAACTCTTATAGACCAATACCCCTGTTGAACCAGTTGGAGAAAGTATTTGAAATAGTTTTCTATCATCGTCTATTATCATATCTTGAAACATATAACATATTATCGACATCTCAACATGATTTAGAAAAACAAGGTTCACTACAACAGCCACATATCATATGGTGAATCAAAAACTGTTACGATTGGATAATAGAACTGAAACTTTAGGATTATTTTTTGATTTCACTAAAGCTTTTGACTTTGTCAGTCATCAGCTACTCTTGTATAAACTGAAATGCTACGGTGTACAAGGCACATCTTACAAATGGATTGAATCATATCTAAGTGAATGGCATCAGCATGTGAAGCTCGCAAGAAATGGCTCCAAATTTGTTTCTCCTGGTAGAGAAGTGACATTGAGTGTTCACCAGGGTTCTGTACTTGGCCCTATTTTATATTTAACTGCTATTAATGTTCTACCAGATAAGCTAAAGTTCATTAAGGGAATAGACCCATTACTGTATGTTGACGATATAAATATTATTGTGTCAGCCTCCTTAGTGGACAGTTTGACAGAGAGAGCAGCTGCAGTAGCTCAGATTTTCAATGAATGGTGTCTTCTTAACTTCCTAAAACCCAATTTAAACAAGTCCAGCCTGATTTATTTCACTTAAAAACAAAGTTTTCACTGCAGTCTCAGTAGATGTAGGAGGTGTAAGTATTCCCCAAAATTCCAGTACTCTATCCATTTACTATGGTGAATTTCATACTCTTGCTACTTTTAGTATCCTCTTCTGGGATTCCTCTCCCCTTGTGGGCATAATCTTCAAAATTCAAGAGGATTATGAGCAATGATCCTTGTGATGCACCATGTAAATCTCTCTCTAAAAGACTTTGGTTATTAGCAGTACCTTGCATATATATATTTAATAGGGTAATATTTCTCAGTACCACGATTAACATAGTCAGCGTACAAGGGCCTGCAATGACCTGCAACAGCCATTTGTTAGAACACACAATACTGCTCATGGGCCCAGAGCAATGTGCTTAAGGTTATTCAGTACAATTTCCCATGAAATCAAATATTAAACAAAAGTACCTATTTTCAAGAAAAAGCTGTTCAACCCATTAAAAAATAATATGTCCTATTCTGCAAATGAATACCTGGAATTACCACTATGCATCAATTCTGGCTTAACCAATTAATTTGTTAATATACTAGTGTATTGGTGTGTATATATATATATTTATATATATATATATATATATATATATATATATATTTATATATATATATATATATATATATATATTTTATTTCTTCTAAAATTGTGAAATTGATATCTGATGTGTCCTATATTAGTTTATGTGTGAATATGCAACAAATCTCCGGACAAATAAATGTATTATTATTATAGTAGTACATTCTCAGAAGTCTGCCAAAACTAGGTTTTGAACCCATGCCATGTTAAATTCTAAAATATTTATTGGTATTTTCTTTATCAATTAATCAGGTACAATTTCCAAATTAATATGTATTAATAGAACACTGAATATTTCCACAATTCTCAGAATCCCCATATTTCATCTCCGAAGTGTGAGCTTCACTCTGCTGGGAGAATAGCTTGTCATTGCCTGAATTGACTATATATAACTTTGTATACAATTATGGGTACTAGTGTTATTAATGGCCCTGGGGATATTAAATAAACCATTTCCAATTAATGCTATCTAATTGTTGCCCTAGGGAAGATTATTTAATCTGATAGAATGAAATCCTACAACAGTTTTCTCTTAGTATACATTTCTTTAAGATACTTTTCCTAGTATAAACATGGATAAAAAAGGCGAATTCAGATTTATGCATGAGGGAGTTAAGTATATTATATTTTAGTTTTCTATGAAGTAATATTTGTATCACTAATTTATGCATTTAATATTTTAGGCTTGCCCTTGGAAGTTTTGTAGAAGAGTACAACAATAAAGTACAAATTGTTTCCCTCGATGAAGATACATCAGAGTTCAGTGCCAAAAGCACTTTTGATCATCCTTATCCAACCACTAAAATAATGTGGATTCCAGACAGTGTGAGTGGTATAGTGTAGTCATCATTTTTATGTTGTTGGAAGAGCTTCCGTTTGTGCTAAAACTAGTAAAATTCTCTCCTCACAGAAAGGTGTATTTCCTGATCTGTTAGCCACAAGTGGAGATTATTTAAGAGTGTGGAGAGCTGGTGAGCCAGATACAAGACTGGAGTGTGTATTAAACAATGTGAGTTGACATCTATGACTTAATTATTACTCAGTAAACTGTTATGAATGGCAATTTAAGGGCAAGTGTATGAAAGTAACTTAACCATTATATTGCACAAGACTTGAATATATATAATATGTGAATCTATCAATAGCCCAGACAGGTATATTACAGACATGAGAAAGAGTAGGTAGTCACTGACTCACTGATGTCATTGCAGTTGCTTTAAGAAAGAAGTGAATACCGAGGTACTGAGCATACACTTCTATTCTTTTTCACTGAATGAAAAACCATTGTAATTTTCATATTTTCTCAAAATACCCATGAAGTAGTAGTGGCAGGGAAGCTGCTTTGGTGGTATAAATTTATTTGCACTCTTCCTCTCTCTTTTTTTACATGAACAACAGATATTTCATTTTACTATTTGGAGATTCCTGTTAGATGTGTAGAAAAATTTCAAAAAATTCATTTCGCCAGTGGAACCAATATGAACAACTGAGTGTTGCAGCAATTAAGTGTGTTCCACTAATTTGTTTTTAAACCTAAAGTGGATTCATGAAACTGTAGCAGCAATTACAATTTTTTAATTTGCTTGCAATTGTTAATTTCTAGAAAAAAGTCTTGTGACCCTCAGTAGTCCGTTGATTTGTGATTGACTCTAAAATGCGGAAGGGAAATGCCACTCATGTTGTATTTCACAATTATTAAACATCAGCAATGACAGCAATATATTCTTGTGATGCCTGTGGAATATAGTGGGGTTCATGTCACTGTAATTTTTTTCTTTATTGGTATTTATATATAAATGCCCTCCCCATGGATTACAACCTTGGCCTGATGGAAGGGCTTGTGCATGCTGATGGCACTTTGTACTGTTGGGAGGAAAGATAATTTCTCCTAGTAGTGTTATCTGTGCCAGATAGGTCAAAGGGTAAGAGCCAGACAAAAGATTATTTGCTCAATATCTGGTCCTCAGTGAAGTGACTACAAAGGCATCTGACCCCACTGGGGTGGCCATTGAGTGATGGTGTCACATTAATAATACTATTGAGGAAGGCAATGGGAAACCTCAATTGTTTATCTTGCAAAACAATTATGGGCACAGGTATACAAATGATTCCTGGCAACCATGAGACATGGCTCGCTAAGCCATGTCTCATGCCCAGCAGTGGGAGAGGCAAAGCCTCCATAGTCGTCATCTCATGAAATCCATACAAAGGAAAATCAATAGCAACAGCAGTGAAGTAGACAAGAGGATCGAAACAGTGAGAATAGAGACTTAGAATATAAGGTTCATGTTACAGACAGGGAAATTAGAAAATAGAAAATGAGAGATTGAGAGAGGCACTATAGTAGGGTTATGCTATGTGAGATGGAAAGACTGGGCATTGTTAGTAACTTAATTATGGAATAATCTACAATGGAAGGGAAGAGGGCCAGCGTGGGATTGCTATAGTATTGAACCAAGAGGCAGGAAGAAGCATAGTAGACATAGAGCAGATGAGTGATAGAATGTTATTTGCAAAAGTTAAAGCTGAGCCAATGATCTTGATAGCCATAAGGAGGAAGAAATAGTGTTTACATTCAATTTGAGGAAATAATTGAGGTTCTATCTTGGAGGACACATTTCATAGTTGTGTGGGATTGGAATGTAGTGTAGGGCAAAGGCATAGATAAGAGTGACATAGAAGACTACAGTTTAGGAACAAGAATTGCTTGCTGAGAGATAGCAGTTAGCAATAGAGTTTATCCTTGAAATGATTTAATCATAATGATCACTTGGTCTAAACACAACAGACTTGGATATGTGAGGAATGTGAGGATGCCCTTGAGCTATGATATCAGTTACACTATATTATAATTAGGCATACATTTAGGGATGGTATAATTAATTAGCAAAGTTTCTCAGGAGTTGATGCAAATTCAGATTATAACTAATCAAGTGTAGCTTCAGATATGGGGATAAAAGAGGGAAGCCATGTGAGGAAATCTGGGACAATAAGGAAAGAGTACCGGTGTACTGCTGAGAAAATCATGGGTGGGGACAGGAAGGCCGTTATAATTGAAGAAAAATGGGAATGCATCAAAACATGTATGTTGAAAGCTACTGAAACTATAGTAACAGTAAATAGGAAAATGATTAGCATTTATGAGGAAGCTATTTGGCTAGAAGATTTTGTCTGATTAGTGTTACTTCTGATCATACAAAAGGGAAAGGCAGCCATATGTGGACTGTTGAACTATTAGTTTGACTTCCTTCCTGGCTGTAATAGTGCATATGATTGTCAATAAGAGGATGGAGAGGAGAGCAAATGATGACTCGGAAGAAGATCAATTCAGGTTTAAGAAATGTGGAGGCCCATGTAATGGCAAAGCAGTAATGAGGTCACTAATAGGATAAATAAAGTGAGAGTACTGAGGATGTATTTGTTTCGATCATGAATTTTGAGAAGGCATCTGATGAAGGGAATTAGGTCAAATTAATAAATATATTACAGAATAGTATATGATATTGGTTTGGAGTGGTAAGAGACTTAACCAGAACCTGGGCATGGCTCAGACTTCTCGGGCACGAGTGGAGAATGGAGTGCTGGGATTGGCAGTGGTAGGCAGGGGATTGAGGCAGAGATGCCCACTATCATCTATTCTTTTCAGGATTCATCCAGAGGTAAGGGAGGCATCAGAAGGGATGGAAGTGGGAGAGAAAGTAGGTGGGACATCCATGAAATCAGTTAAATATGTGCATGTTCAACCTTTTTTTAGCCAGTCAGCCAAGGTTCACAATTATCACTGAGTGCATTAGGAGACCAATGTGTAGGGTATGGAATGAAGATGTGTAAATAAAACATAGGCAATGTGTAATTGGAGGTGAAAAACTAATACAAGTAGAAATTTACCTATCTAGGAAGTGTTTTGGCTCAGATGGTTGAAGTAATAAGGACATCAGAAGAATTGTTTTAGGCAAAAAAATATTGAATAAGGATGTTAAAAAAAGATTCATTAGCACTTTGATGTGAAACAGGGCTTTGTTGGGTGAGAAAATATCGTAATTTAAGAAACATAGATTGAAGGCATTAGAAATCTTTTTGAGAAGGATGAAAAAGGTAAAATTAATGGATAGGGAACCAAACAAAAATTTACTAGGCATGGTGGGAGAAGAGAGGAGATTGTTAGTGGAAGTCCAAAGGAGGCAGGAGAGGTGAATGCAGAGCATTTTGAATGGGAGCGAGCGAGGAATGGGGAGGAAAATGTTGTGCATGTTGGACAGAGTGAAGGGTGATTGCATGTGTGCAGAATTGAAGAAGGGTTTATTTTGGTGTGGGGCCAGGTTGTCTTTTGATCAAGCCTCAGAAATTAAGGGGGTGTTACGTTTGTGGCCATCAAAAACCTTCCTTTAATGGTAAACCACGTAAATGGATAATAATAGATAAATATATGAGTAAATATCTTGAGGTGTGAAATTTTGCCTTAATGTTTCATTTAGGATGATCATATTTTAATGCATAACATATTGTATGTTTATAATTCATAATGTGTATACATGCATGAGTAATACACATTCCACCCAGTATAAGTATTCATGCTCAGACCTTGATAATGCTCCTATTTTTTCCATTTTTGATACATTGCTCACCATTTATTTCGGACCATAAATTTTCAGGATATTTTTAGAAAAATATATTTCCAACTCATTTATGCTTTCCTAGAATAAGTGTCTTTAAATTTATCTTAATTTTAAAATGTTCAATCCTTTGCTGGGGCAAAAACTAGAAAGTAGTTTATTACTGAACTGCCTATTGCAACCCTGAATAGGGCAACACATTTTTCCTTATCTACTAACCATTTCAGCCCTCCTGCTGTGCAATATTTGTGTGTGAAAAGTACTGACTTGCAATCACCTACTGTTTCTGAAGCTTTGGGTGCCTAAAATTTCTACCAAGAAATTTGTTGGTAATAGTACCTTAAGAAACATGCTCTTTTTACAAATTCAAAGACACTGCAGGAGATGCTGCAACAGTAACTTTTAACGGAGTAATCCACTAATATGCATTTCAATGCAACAATTTCAGAGTGTAAAAATCATCCCGGTCGAGGCAAATGATTTTTACGCTCTGAAATTGTTGAATTGAAATACTCATTTTATTTTACACTGGTATTTGAAAATTTATTTTACTATGTACCAAGGTTTATTTGTGAGAAGCCCTAACATTTGTGGCATTTAGAAGATTTTATGAAGGGCATGAAGTTTAATTTGTATATTTCAGCCTTGAAAATCCTTATTTCCATTACTTTGGTGTCTCCCATCAGAAGAAATGAGTCAAGAAACATCTGCAATGGTGATGTATCTGTTGAGACAATGTTATTATTGCTCAGGATATACTGGATTATGTGCATTTCTTTGCCCCTTTTGATCAACATTGAAAGACAGCTTTCTGTTGATAGATCAAGTTGAGATCCTGTGAATTATGACAGCATGGAAGTAGGCAGAAATTATGAAGAAAGAAATGATGCAGGGAAAAAAAAGGATGTTCTCACAATACTGAAAAGTAAAGATTAAGGGCTATCCCAAACATACCTTCATGGGTTTGCTCTACCATGAGATATACACAATGCACCTTTGCTCTAAACCAAGAGGTATACACAATGTTTTACACTGACTGGAATGGCATGGGTATGGATTAGAGAATTGACCATCTTAGCATAAAAATGACAGCCGGAGCTCTCATTTGCCTCATCCCAGATGAGCTACTCCTTAATTATCCATAGGATTATATTTGAAAATTGGTACCTTTTACTATTATAAACGTAGACCCCAAATGTTTGTTGAAATTGAAGTTCATATATGGAATAAAATGATTTGGAAAATTACAAATTCATTGTATTAACTTGCATTAGTTGCTTGCATAAATGCGTGTCTATTTTAGGAAATGGAGCTAAAATATGAAAATATGCTTGGCATTATGTGTGGCATATATATTTTGAGAGTTAATTGTGAAAATGGTGTAACTACTAGCTCCTAAACAAGAATGAGCACCAATAATATCATAGAGAGTAGAATTTTGATGCAATTATTTGCTTCCTACAAATTTTCTTGTCACGTTGAATTCTCATGATTACCGATGGTGATTTAGCCATCATATATTTGCTAATTCCTATGACATTTCAAAATCATAATTTCACATCCTGCATCAGGAGTACCAAAATAGAAAGTGTAGACTCATTTCAATATTTAGGCATTACCTTCTCTCAGGACCTCTACTGGGTGAAATATATATGTGGGATATGTGGATTAGCTAACAAAAATTTAGGATTTATTAGAGGAGTATTGGGGATATTAGATGAAGAAGTTAGTGGTAATTGTTCATGTTATACTGCCATTTGAATTTTGAGCTGGGCTCCCATAATTTTCAAACAGTTTTTAGGAAAAGTAAATGTTGAAGGTTTTATGGTGAATAATTTGAGCCATGCATGGGCAACCCAAAATATTTATGCATATCGTTTGTTTGTGGGTAAAGTAAGGAATAATGGTATGTGAATTAAGTGCATGGGTACCTTATTTATTTTGGGTTTGATTTTCCTTGCATGTACTGTTATCTTTGAAACATTTGGGAAAATCAAGTGGAAATCTTGGATATCTTTTGGAAAATCAGGTGACTGCTGTGGGTGAAACACTCAGGTCTCCCTCTTACCTTTTTATGTGATAACCATGCGCTAACGAACTTCCATTGAGCATGAATCATTAGATTAACATTCTTGTTCTATGCCAAAATTTTTTGTCAAGATTTCACCTTATTTTGAAGTACCATGCTCTGTATTTTACTCATCTAAAATCTTCTAGGGAACTTTCATTATCATGTTGTTATTACTCGAGTTAAATGTTTTACACTAACTACTGGCAACCCACCTCATTCAGCATATTTCGCTAAAATCAAGAAGAAAATGACATTATTTTCATTGGTAATTAATCTGCCCTTTACCCATCTGTATAATCTAAAAAATCATTAAGTTATAGAAAGGTTATCATAATGTATTAACTTTGTATAATCAGTAAGAAGACAAACAAGATGTATTTAGTTTGTTCTACATTGATGGTATATAGAATTGACTAATGTATAATTGTGAAATATTGAAAAATAGCCTAATTTCATGAAAAAAGTCCATAAAGGCTGCATTTTGACCATAAGAAGTTTGTCTGCATCCAATGTGCCAAATGAAACCCCTGAAGTAATTTGTGCATCAACAGTAGATTCAATTTTATCTCAGATTCAGAACAATAAAGGTTCAGAATATCTAAGCAAAGTGTAATGCCCTGAGTAATAGCCACTCCAAATATTAATGATGCTTGAAGAGGACATTGTCTTAGAAAATGCATTCCTAAACACTTAATTAAAAGGTTTCAGTACCTGAAGAAAATTAGCTTGGCTCACACAGCTAATATGTGAACCTGCTAATCAAAATGATATGATTAATAACAGAGCTGAATTTGTAACCAGTCTACTGCACAAATATCAGGCTTCAATACTGTTAGTCCTTGATTTGTCTGAACAATTGAAACATTTCAAGCCTAAACCAACAAAATATTTCATTCATTAAAATTAATCCTGCTAGGCACCCCTTCACTTATAATTTCTCCTTAGATTTCCATATGTCAACAGTTAATAAACTTAAGTTGAACAGCATCCTTAACATATTATATCATTTCCTTGTCACATGCGTGTAGTTTATGATGATTCAGCACTCTTTATTTCATCTAGGCTATCAAAGCAGATGCATCACTTATCAAAAGCTGTAGTCAAAGAGTAAAAGTGTTGTTTTTTATATTTAATGTAGTGCGTTCTAGGGTTTGTAGTAAGCATCATAATTAGTGCCCTATCAGTATTTAGGGTAGAACAGAAGAGGGCAAATGGCACAATCAAATTGATTATCATCAGGAACTGTAAACAATAAGATCCCACATGTATGTCATTGATATGTTGCAGAAAATTTTTAAGAATATATATCAATGCAATAATATTGGAGAAATTATAATGGCTTGCTAATATTTATCAGGAAAAATATTCAAGTAATCTTGATTGCCTAATGAGAAATTTATTGGGATTGCAGGAAAATCATTGTTTTGAAGGAAGCATTGAAACAATGTTGAAATTATTTTTGTACAAAAATTATGATGTAACCACCTCCAATAATCAATTTTACCCAACCCTCCTTTGTTTTCACAATTTTTCATTTCGGAGAAGAAACGTTCTCTAATTTTTGGAGTATTGATTATAGGCTTTTTTTCTCCTCTTTTAGAATAAAAATTCTGACTTCTGTGCCCCATTGACTTCGTTTGATTGGAATGAAGTTGATCCAAATTTGATTGGTACCTCAAGTATTGACACGACTTGTACAATATGGGGTTTGGAGACTGGGCAGGTAAGTGGTGTACATTCATTGAGCTTAATCAATCAAGTGTTGCCTTGTTTCCTAAAAATTGGTGGATAATATTCATCTCTTTTTTCTGTTTAGGCATTAGGTCGAGTTAATTTAGTCACAGGCCATGTCAAAACACAGCTCATTGCCCATGATAAGGAAGTTTATGACATTGCATTTAGTCGAGCGGGAGGAGGTAGAGACATGTTTGCATCTGTTGGTGGGTATTTAGATGTATGATACTTTTTGCTGATATGTTATTGTTTTTTAAGGAAGTCTCATTATTAGAAAATTATTATTATTACTTTATAGGTGCTGATGGATCTGTTCGGATGTTTGATCTGCGACATTTGGAACATTCCACAATAATTTATGAAGATCCACAGCATACTCCATTGCTTCGGCTAGCGTGGAATAAACAAGACCCTAATTATTTAGCTACTGTTGCTATGGATGCATGTGAAGTATGTATTGAGTTTGTTGCATTGCCATTTTATATTTGTTTAATATTTTTTTCCTTATTGATACTTGAGTAAGTGGAATGCTGGGTAACATTTAAGGAAATAAATAGGTTATGCAATGAACTACTGTTCTGTAAGCATTGGAGCTTTCGAAGAAGGGTCACACTTGCTCTGTTTTATGGGATGAAGTATGAAATGTCAGCATACAATTCCTTAGTAAAAAAAATTTTTTAAAGTGTCAGCTTTGTTTGAGGAAAGTTTGATCATTCACAGCCCTATAATAACTGCATATGAACTACAGTATTTCTACGTCAGTGATGGTAAGCAAGTATAAAGTTGCAGTTTTTATAGATTTTGAAATTTTTTCATCTGATCAGAAAGTATTTTGGTGGTAGTTATTTTTAGCGGAATGATAATTACATTGATAAATAGTGGCTTTCTTTTTTCATGGCACACACATGGCTAATTTGACGTCAATTTCTTTACCCACAGGTATTTTCCAAATGAGTATTATACATCCCTTTTTATAGTCTCATAATAATATTATTTGATCAACAATTATCAGGCATTATGTTTAAGGTAGTATAAAATAATTTTATATCATTAACCCTTTACACTCGGGTGCCTTTTTTCTCATTTGCCATAGTCTATTCGGGATTTAATTTTTCAAATGCCCTAAATTTACTAAGTGTGGCACTAGAATGAAAAACTGGAGTTTCTTTTCATACAAACTAATTTAATTGGATTTTTTTTACAATAAATAACACATTTATTGATAAACCGTAATTTAAACTATAATTTTGTGCAAAAAAGCACAATGCTATTACCTATATCTCCATCACTATCACTTGAATAAACAATTGTGCATCTTCGTTTTGTTGGTATGAATTCAACATCACTTTCACTGTCAGTACATTCATCCTGATCTTTGGGTGAAGCAAGGGACGTTTTCCTTTCCATAGTTCCACTTGGACCGGCGACTGGTTCATCATCTTCATACGCATTCTCATCCAACTCCCTTTTGTCACTATTATATTTGTCAATAAATTCATCAATTTCGATGTAAAATTCATCGTTGCTACTTTTTAATTCTTTGGAATACTTATCCATCGTGAGGAAGTGAAATTTGTTCAGAATGAGCGACTACTAGCTGGCAAACCATTCATCCAACTAAAGGAAAAGCATCTGTTGTAAGAGAACCCTGTGTCATCAGGGAAAACATCTGCGTTATGCTTCTAGAAACATAATCAAACCTCGGAGACTAAGATTAGGAAAGTTCTTTACCACGGGAGGATGATGGAACCTCAAAAAAGCATGACAAAGTGCTAGGGGGGATCGGGATGTTGCGGTGGCTAACATATGGGCTTCTCACCGAGAGGGCCCAGGTTCGAATCCCGGCGGCGACATATTTTTCAGTGGTATTCCGATCCCTACTTGAAGTGCTTTGTGGCGGGCACTTTGAGTGAGTACGCCGTCCATTGGGTGGGATGTTAAACTGCGGACCCCTTGGTGCCTTTCGTTAAGAGCAGGCTAATGCTGACACCGGGTTTCTCTCCACCCTTCATCCTTTCCTGTCATCCCTAATGGCGCAAATGACCTCAGCTGTCGGTCGCCTCCCCAACAATACTAGTACTACCCCCCCTAAGTGCTAGGGTTCGAGTTACTTTGAATCAATGGCTCATGTCTTGGACCCTCCTCAAACAATGATCATGCAACCTCACAAAAAGCATGACTTAAGGAAAAGGACTAAGGTTCGTGTTTTACTATGAATATAGTAGACTAATGTCTTGGACCCTCCTTAAGATTTCTGACTACGCAATAGATAGGAAAAGAGCAGGCAGAACGTTTGATGAGACAGCTGACACTAGGAAGAAAAGAAAATGAAAGAGTGCAAACTAGAAAGTAATGAACTGTGGAACAGCTTACTGAGATAACTTTACATTCTGCTGATCTTTTTTTCAGAAACAGATCATCTCTCAAAGGCATTGCTTTACGTTTAGCCGACTTCCAAGTAATGAAGGGCAAACAATGCAAATGAAAAAGAATTTACAACACTCTAAATAGATAACAACAAACATCTGCATAGGTGGCGGTATCCTTCAGAGACTGCATTTATGTCGATGACAACATTATGGGTCGATACTATTCATTTGTAAAACAAGCCATGCCATTAATTAAGCTTTACTTTACTTGTCCTTTCATGCAGATGATTACAAGTAAAGTTATTGGGAAAATAGACAAAGATCCCATGGTGAAACTCCGTGTTGAATGTGGCTTGACATACGAGCTGCTGCCGTTGCTAACCATGTCAAGTCACATTCGACATCCGAGTGCAAAAGGTTAAGGTAATTATTATTTCATTGGCTGAAGTATCATACAGTGTCTGTCCCAAAAATAAGTAAATTAAATCCTAAGAAAACACATTATTGCAGATCAAAGTACAAATTACTGAAGTTTTTCAAAATACTTATCACTCTTGTGCATTGAGACACCGATGCCAGTTGCAGTACAATTCCTGGAAGGCATTGAAGGAAGGTCCTCTTCACGACCTAATTGCCATTTTCTGGCATTCCAAAATGGTTGTCTTTCAAGCTCCTTTTTATTCTTGGGAGAAAGTCTGGCAGTATGTAATTCCTTTGTTATAAATACACAGATTTTTGGGCCTTCTGGCTGTGACTATGTTTTCTAGAAGAAATTTATGGGCTAATAAAACCCATCAAGACAAATATGAAAAAGAATTCTATAGTTTCTGAATCCAAACTATTTATTGGGTTTATCGTTTTATTATGATAAAATAGTGTCCTTGACCTGAATATGCTGTGAGGGATAAATCGCTAAACCAAAATAAATGGTAAATACTACTATGGGATGTTCATTAATATTTTTAACAACATACCTTTACTCATCCTCCAAATGCTTGTGGCAATGAAAACATTTTCTGCTATTTTGTTTCTTCACCTTAGGATGAAATTCCCATGGGCTAGAAGTGGATAAAATGCATTTCCTTATTGAGATTCTGGTTATAGTGAAGGCCTTTTATTTACGGTTTAAATTATCGATATTTTAGTTCCTCTAGGATTCATTTTCTCTGTGCACGCTCTAATGCTACTAAATATGCACCTTCTTAATGCCAACAGGCTCTGCATGGAAAGTGTCACTTGTGATATGGATTCCTACCGAAATATTTTGTTCTGAGAAAGGGTTCTTGGAAAAATTTCATTTTTTATCACCATGTTTCAGGGCATCTGGTTGTGTTGTTGTGTATGAAACATTTATTTACATTATATGTGTTTGTTGAATTGGAATCACAATAATATCCTTCACTTTTGAGGGCATGAAAGCTATTTATTTTTCCATGTTAAACCATTATGTTATTTTGTCAATTAGTAGTAGAATTTCAATGCAACAATTTCAGAGTGTAAAAATCATTCGCCTTGACCGGGATTTGAACCTGGACCCCATGATGTCCGGCCGAGTGCTTTAGCTAGTTAAATATTGCATCCTCTTAAACTCTTAAATTTTTGGGCTTTCAAAGGAACAAGATGTTGTGATGAAATACCATACATACAATGTCACAGGTATTCGTAGTCGTGCGCAACGTGCCACAATCCATGAGGTTAAAGCCAATTTGAAACACTGTTGAAACGCTGTTTATACCTTAGACAAATTTCAAGAAACTGCGGGAGATGCCACAACAGTAACTTTCAACGGAGTCATCCGCTAATATGCATTTCAATGCAACGATTTCAGAGTGTAAAAATCATTTGCCTTGACCATTAAAAGTTACTGTTGTGTCTAAGTGTTTCAAATTGGCTTTAACATCATGGACTATGGTGCGTCACGCATGACTACGAATGCCTGTAACATTGTATGCATGGTATTTCGTCACAACCTCTTGTTCCTTTGAAAGCCCAAAAATTTCAGAGTTTAAGAGGATGCCTAGATAGCTTAACTGGAAAGCACTCGACTGGACATCTAGCGATCCGGGTTCAAATCCCAGTCAAGGCGAATGATTTTTCCACTCTGAAATTGTTCCATTGAAATTCATACTAGTGGATGAGTCCGTTAAAAGTTCCTGTTGAAGCACCTCCTGCAGTTTCTTGAAGTTAGTAGAAGAATGGTGTTTTTAAAGTTGAGCCATTCTAGAATTATAATTGGTCCAAGTAGCCAGTAGAGAAGAATGATTTCTGACTAGGGAAAAGGGTTGAGATGGGTATTGAAGTTGCATACTGTTCTATTATGGAGCCTTTACTGTTGCATAAAAAGGATTCATTACCATGGGATGGTTTTTCAGGAATATTTTGGTTATTTAAGGATTTTCTTTCAATTCTATTGTTCTTGAAAAATTTACCCTTCAATTTAAATTACCAAATTGATAATGGTCAGGCAGTGCAATTCCACATGCTCTAGGAGTTTAGTATACAAGGTTGAGTTCTACTCTTACCTATTAAACCACTCACCAGATTAGTTGTAATGGTCACTAGTTATATTCCAAATCTGTATCACATGTAGAATTTAACTAACTGAAATTGGACAAGAGGAATTAAGGTTGAAGTGCCCATCAACCGAAAATCTTCAAAATAAACTTTGTGAAAAGTTGAAGAGAGTTATCATAGAAGGTTGCCATAAAAATTATCTTGATTCCTCAAGAGTTAAAATTTTGTGAAGAGTCTGAGTCATTACATCTTTCCTTATGCTTGATGTTAGTTCTGAATGTGAAGGGATAAGTTGAAAAATCAGAACGAAATGAATGTTAGGTCTTTTCGGTGAGCCACACATTGAAAGTTCACTCTGCTTTTGCTTGCTCTGAATTGTAGCTAACAAAGCCCAGGTGAACTTATGGGTGACGTGTGACTCTCAGTATTGGCCATAGTCTGTCACTTGGTGAGGTGACATCTGATGACTTGTAGTTTTAATACCAAGCTGAAAATATCTCTTGAGCACAGACACTTATCATTTCCCAATTTAATTGTGCATTGTAAACAGAGAAATAAATTTGTGAAAGGCATCATCGTCTTGGGAGTTTCCATTACATAAGCTGTTTAGGTGAGAGCAGTTTCACTCCTGGTCCTGGAGATATATTGAAAACTATCTACATTGCAGAAGCTTTCAGAAAAACTTAAAAGCTTTGAATGCAAACTATTAATTTCAAGTATTGGTTACTTGATCAATAAATTTAGGTGGGTATTGTGAATAAATTTGAAAGACCTCTTTCGATAAAAGTGAGAGGAAATGGAAAAGAACTAAAATACTATTTTAGTTCATAGGGAGCTACTGGAGACACTGGGCTTATCCTCTCTGTTGTAATTTCTCTTCTTTCAGTATTGTTTACTTAGAAAAGGTAATTAATATTCAACCTGGAAAAATGGCTTCAAGGCCAAGGCCAAGTTTTATAATGCCTTGTTCAACTGAAGTTTAACTTTAACTTCTGCCTAAGACCAAAATTCAGTTTTATAGCTGCTAGTTAAGTTCCAAACTGACAATCAAAATGCTGAATAACTAGCAGATAATATTACTGTGGATTGCAGTGTTCACATTTACTAATGAGCAATCTCATTTGTTTGTAAAATCCGATTTCTAAGTGATCTCGGGGATCAGGATGGTGTGGTGGCTAACGTTCAAATCCTGGAGACATATTTGTCAGTGCTATCCCGATTCCTACTTGAGGTGCTTTGTGGAGAGCACTGTGAGTGATTACAATGTCCGTCTGATGAAACGTCAACCTGCAGACCCCTTGGAACCTTTCGAAAAGAGTAGGATAATACCGATGCCAGGTTACTCTCCACCCTTCCTTTCCCACCCATCCCTAATGGCGCAAATGACCTTAGATGTCGGTCCCCTCCCATAAAAACTACTACTAGATAATCTCCACCTTAAATTAATATTCACATGTGCTATGGATTGGATGTAACAAGACATAAAACCTAGCCTAAGTATGTGCCACAGGTATGCATCACACATAACTCAATGGCTATACAATTCTTTATCTGTGGGAGAGTCTTGGCATGAGTTGAGAATCCCCAAGGGATTTTATGCAAATATGGCATTAGTGCCAGGTGCCATCTATAACTATAGTTAATCGTGAAGGTATAGATTGGTATATTCTAAGTTAGACTCAAAATTCTTAGAAATCAGGCTTCTAAGAAGACTACAACCAGCTTTTCTCTCACTGCTTAAAGTCATTACAAATTCTTTGCTACAAATAATGTTGCATCCTGAAACTGGAAATCTTTTTTCCCTTCTTACGTTATTGATTTTGATGGAGGTTGAGCTGTGAAATATTACATTACGTCAACATTTTGTTTTTAGGTTATCATCCTTGATGTTCGGGTTCCTTGCACACCAGTAGCACGGCTGAACAATCACAGAGCCTGTGTCAATGGAATTGCATGGGCTCCACATTCATCCTGCCATATCTGCACTGCAGGTTGGTCTCCACTCTCTTCAAATCTGTCATTGCAAATTTTTATACCAGTATCTTTAATCTTTTGGTTTTATTAAGTTTTTGCTAATTACTGTTTGTGATACTTTCTTGTGCATAATGTGAATTTGAGAAACATCTAACTTCATGAATATGTCACAGAGCCACTAAGGAAGTACATTATCTTTGTCACTTGCTCTTGTACATCTAATTCGTATTTCCTTAAAAAGTTATTTTTATCATAGACTATCAAGTTATGGATGAAGTACATGGCTCAAAAACACTGTCAGTAGAAAAAAATCAGTGATAATAGTTAAAATTATGTAAAAATTAAATTGTACTCAGTCTTTGAAAAAAATGAGCTCATGATTTAAGGGGATTTGTATGTAATTTTTCAAAATTTGCCCCTTTTTTGGCGGGAGTCTTGATTTAAACTCCTATATCTTAAGTTTGCAGGATTATCTCTTGAGGAGTGGGAAGTAATGCCCCTTTCCAGTGAAAGATTATTACTTCAATGTTGGGCATAATAAAATGAAATGCCTTGATGGTTTCAGGAGATGACCACCAAGCTCTTATATGGGACATTCAGCAAATGCCTAGAGCCATTGAAGATCCGATCCTTGCATACACTGCAGCGGAGGGGGAGATTAACCAGATCCAATGGGGAGCCACTCAGCCTGATTGGATTGCCATTTGCTACAATAAGGCTCTAGAAATTTTGCGGGTGTAAAGTAGTTGATGGAATGGGAGAGGACAATTTTTTAATGGTGGACAAAGGATTGATAATGAAGTAGAATACTGAAGTAACAAATATTGTTGTGTTGGAAGCAACCTGTAGTTTTTTTGGGTTGCATAGAGGAGGGTTTAATCTGCTGTAAAAGAAGGGTTTAATGGTATGATGTAATTGTGGTTGGCTATTAGTATGTAAGAATGTACGTTTGTGGAGTGCTGATTTAAATTGGATGAATTTGTTCCATGACTTACTGCCAAACTTCCTGCTTTAAAAGGAAACAATTTTAACATAAGAGACATAATGGTGTATTTGTTCACCATGTTTGTGCACTATTCCTTACCTGTGAGACTTATACTGTCCGATTTAAGGACATTACACATATTTTTGGGACTTATGTCAAGTGGTGCAATTATGAAACCAGTTTTAATGGATTTGAGTAAAAAGTCTGTGTTACAAGCTTATTTGGGGAGTGTATTGAATTCTCAATACACAGTCAATATTTTTGTCACATTTCTTTTTACTAAGAATCCTTTCAGATTTCATATGGCCAGAAAGGTTTTCGTATTTTATGGAGAAATTTTAAGTTATTACGTTTAAATCACTAGACTTTGATGTGTTCTGTGAACATAATTAAAACTTTCCCAGTATATGACTCCATGAATGAATACATGTATTGTAAGTTTAGAAGTATTGCTTAACAAGCTTGCAAAGTATTTTATAAGCGGTGATTTTGTTAACTCTTGTATAATGGTAAAGAAGTAGATTTTGTGGATGTAGTGTTTGTTCATTTTCATGCACTTTAAGTGTTTGATCAATATAAAATTATATATATAAATTCAGAAATTGGATTAATTTTATTTGTTGTTTTTTTAAAATTCCTATTTTTGTTAAAATTTAAGTATCTCATTTTGTCAAAAATGTTATTCTAAAGAAATTAAATACAATTGGACTCCCTTATCCCTAAGTTCAGAGGTACAGATACCTTCCTAAAAGAACCTTATATTTTTCATGATTAATTTGATTTCATATTCATCAGTCATTCATGGTGTTGATGCATTCACGTTGCCATGCGGAACATAATATATAGGCCTCATAGCGAAGTGTTTAATTTTTTTGTGATGCTTTCTTTTGAAAAAGTCTGGAACATGTTATCCACTAACATTAATAATAATGCCAATGTTACTTAAAATATTTCTTAGTGAATAAGTTCCCCAGCATATAATTATTTTACCAGATTGATTAAGGCCATAAATTAGTAACTTTAGGAAAATAGTTAGTGCCAAAACTATCTCAACATGCAACATTCTAGCTTATTTTTTCATGCTGTCAGCCCTAATTAATTTGTTATCCAAAACCTAGTTAAAACACGTAGGAGTTGATGAAGTGATTATGCATGCAATTTTAAAATTTGGATGTTTTCATGCATCATTTCTTTGAAGTCCAATTGCTTAACTAACATCGCTTGTAGACCTCATTAATGGTGGTAAGTGTTATCTTTTTGGGCAGTTTCTTTGTTTTGGCTACATTTGCAAAAAAACTGAAAAACCAAAATTGGCAACTATCAAGAAAGTGCAAAGGAAAATCTTAGCACTGATAATTTTAAGTTTGAATGCATTGAATCATGTTGAATTCTTTTTATAGTTGGATACAATATCTCAACAAAATTTCATTCATTCAAGCTCAATGGCCACACTACTTTCACTAAAAACTATATATGTATGTTAATGAGGGTGTTTTGAAGTCTTTAAACAAAGGAACACTACATAATTTTTATGTGTAAACCAGATTTATTTTTTTATGTAGTCGTCTTATAGGCTAACACATGTTATCCAATGCTGCTCCAGAGTTTTGATCCCTTCCAAATAATTTGATTGTTCTAACTCCATGAAATGGGTGTTGTTTCTGGAATCAACTCTTCGTTTGAATAAAATATCCTTCCCACTAGCCATTTCATCAAATTGGAGAGCAGGTACTAGTCTGAAGGCTCTTTATCTGGAGAATTCTGGATGGAAAATGAGTTGGAATCATAACTCCCAATATTGCTGCTACAGCTGCAGAGGAATGAGCTGGTACATTGTCATAGTAGAAAAGGTAATTTTTGTGAGCCATTCATGGATGCCTTTCTTGCAGCTTGGTTTTTAAACACCCTAATAACAATGCATAATATTATTTGAAATATATTTACCGTATCAAAATAGTCAGTGTAAATTATTCCTTGTAAATTCAAAAAGAAACAAATGCCATAACCTTCCCAGAATAAGTAATGTCTTGGCATTCTTTAGAGCGGGCAACCCATTGCTTGGAATTTTCCTTTGTTCCAGCCATTTAGTAGTGTATCCATTTTCAGTCCACATTTGACTATATGACAACTGAAGTCCCGAGGCTTTTACTGAAACAGCTGCAAGCTGGCCTTTGAACATGTCACACCATTTAATTTTTGGTTAACTGCGAGCAATCTTGACGACCATCTTTTGGAAAGCATCCTCGTGTCCAAATGTTGATGCAAAATATGCAACCATTCACCAGAGCAACAGCAATATCACATGCTTTCACTCTCCTACCATCTGTAAATGCATAATGGATTTCATTAGAGAGACCTGGAGCAGTCACCTGAACGATATCAGAATGTTTTCCATCACTTTTGCTTGTATAGCCTCTCCAAAAGCTTTGAAATCACTCAAAAATTGTCCTAATTGAAGGTACAGATTCACTGTGATGTGTGTAAGCTGCTGTAAGGCTGTGTGTAAGGCTAATTGCCTTACAAAAAGAATGCTTGATCAAACACAATATTCTCTTTCATTAATTTTTCAGAAGTCACTCGCCCTGCTTAAATCAATTGAATGTCAAAATACAGTGTGTACCCCTTCAGGGGATGCTTCTAATGGGAAAAAACTTAGATACAAATGTATAGTGGACATCCCTCTGGGCTTTGCTTGAATTTCTCAAACTATCCTTGTTTACTTATCATTAAATATTTTCTTTTGAAATAATTATAAATTCAATATTTGTAAGAAATTCTTCTTTTTAGAACACAACTGTCTGGTACTGCAAAAGAAGGGGATATTAGCATATTGGCTAGGTGAGATAAAGATGCATAGGAATCCCTCGATAAATGGAGCCAGCTAATCTGGACTTCTGCATATTCAGGATTGTGTCTGGTTGCGTAGTGCACATGGATTATTGCTAATATAAACACAGGGCGTGCTAGACTAAGCACATGCATTCTAAATGGCTAATTATTTACATGGGGTTTCATGACTTGTGATATACTTAGGTACTTCATGATAATGGGTTCATCACGGGGAAAAAACTAATGTGACTTTATGAGACAGTACGAAAGAAAAGCAGTAAAATAAAACAAATTTTAAGCGTTAAACAAGGAGAATTCGTGAGTAGTTTCAGGCATGATTTGGTGGAAATCGAACATGACGAATAACTGATTGTAGCACTATTCCACTAAATAAAATTTATTTTACGACCGGGTGTCGATGTATTACATCATCGTCAGGTAACAAAATGAAGTTAAGTGCCGTCTTATACACCTTACATTCCGGAAGGAGGGGAGTAGATGTGGGAAGAAAATAGGAGAGGAAAAAGGAAAGGGAAACGTTTGCTAAGGATAGCGGAACACAGCGTTTCGACCTCGTTTAAACAGTACATAGTCTTAAAGGTCCACTTGGGTCAAAAACGGCAGTCACCGATCGGTAGCTGGGACGACGCTAGTAGGCGGGCCGAGGGTTGGAATCGGAATTAGGCCCTTCTGGAAGGGTGGGGTAAGAATACCCCACCTAACTCACTTACTGAGAGGGGGGGAGACACTCAGGGAAGGGGGCGGTTGTATGTGTCAGGGGGGGGGGACGCTAGTAGGCGGGCCGAGGGTTGGAATCGGAATTAGGCCCTTCTGGAAGGGTGGGGTAAGAATACCCCACCTAACTCACTTACTGAGAGGGGGGGAGACACTCAGGGAAGGGGGCGGTTGTATGTGTCAGGGGGGGGGGAGGAGGAAGTGAACTGCATATCATATCCTGAGGAGGGGGGTGTTCTCCTTTACTCGTTGGACAATTTCCAATTGTTCCAACACGTCTAATTTTTTGCTTTTATTTACCACATGTAGCACTTGAAATTTGAATTCACAGACGTGGCTGTTCTCGAGTAGGTGTTTGGCGATCATTGATGTGGTGTTGCCTAAGACCGTGCATTTCTCATGTTCTTTGATTCGGATGGAGAACTTCCTACCTTTTGGCCCATATACGCAATATTTGGCCCTTTGCACACAACTGTACATATATAGACATAAATGGCAAGTTTAAAGCTACAAAGCTGGCTAGTTTATGGGTAATGAGGTGGCAATTGCCATTAGAAGCCCTAAGAGAATCACCTATTTTGTATGAGGGCTTTCCGTAGATACCGAGTTTCTTTTGGTAGCTTCCACTCCATGAGAAATAGGTTATCAAAATTCCCATGCCTAAAACACATTTTGATCGCGAACTATATGCAATCAAACCCCGTTTCTGCTTCCTCTAAACGAATGGCTTCTCGTATTTTAATTCTTTTTTACAAAGATTTGTTCTTTAACAATCAACGTTTTGAATGCACCGTTGAACCTTTTTATTCCAACACCATCACAGACCAACGTCTCACTGTTCACCTCGCTTGCAATTAATCACCCAATACTTTTTCCCGAGTCTGCCGTAAAAACTTATGAAATTTAATGGGAAGTGCCATAATAACAGTCCTGGTCAATTGTTTTATTCATAAACACCTCATTTTCGTTACCAAAATGTTTCTTAAATATTCTCACTTTTAAATTTAGAACTGCGGTCGTTTTATCCTTAAAGAGTCTCTATTTTTTCATTATATATACTAACGCTTTGATACTTAAAACTACTCTTTACATCGCCACTAACCAAAATGGGAAATCTCCCACATCAGCTAACCCAACATGTTCGCAATGCTATCTGAACTACAATGCCTACCGACTACATACCAATCTGCCTTACTTTACATTTTTTAATATAGCCCAACTCGAACGGATTGCATACTTGGAAAGCGTATTCCAGGATTGGGCGGAATTAAACTTTATTAGGTTTTTATTTTATGGATAATCTATTTCCTTTGTACATTCTCTTTATTCTTAGAAGAACTAAAATTTTCTTTTCGCGTTTACAGTCAACTTGAATCCCCCAACAATATCCCATAGTTATCCAACACCAAAATCTAAGCAAAAATCAATTTCATCGCATTTTTTTCTTCAAAATGGGTGTAAATGTATTCTAATGCAGATTCTTTTCATTTGAAAACATCCTTGTTCTTCCTCGTTTTCCCTATTTTGTCACAAAAAAAGTCCACTGGAGTAATACCGTTTGTTGAGGGAAGTGATCTGGTTTGTGCTGTTTCATGAACGAAGTTCTTTGTAAATTCTTAGAGCTTCTATTTCATAACGGTATATATTGCGCAATAATATTGTTCAGAATTAGGAACATACTGTTAAAAAATTTATGCAAGTCTACATAAGAAGACTTCAATTTTAGTGAGGAATGGACAGAAATCTATAGTTTCCTCGTCGAGGGATGTCAATTTCGAAAGCGTCCTCCCGGATATTTATGCCTCTTCATTGCAACGCATTCATAGAATATTATTAAACTGTGCGCAAAAAGTCACAAGTAACGCAAGTTTGGACAAATGTGCAATCACTAGCAACACTACTATGCTAGTGGACCTTGTGTTAAACATAAACACCTGGTGCAATCACTCTGGGCATCTCCCTCTCCTCGTCACCCATTGTGCAAAATATCGCTAGGTAACCGAGTTATTCTTCGACACAATATTTTTGCTTGCTCAAATCCAAGGGGCTTAGTTAGCGAGGTTCCATGGTATTACTATTTTCATTAATTATATTCCATTAGAGAACTTTCACCTGGAGATATCCACTACATGTTGGTAGGCATCGCGTTGGTTCTCTTCTGAAAATTTTCATTTCATCTCTTCGAGGAGTTCCTCAAGCAGCTCAAGGTCGAGGTGGATGCCAGAGCATGGAAGAGGTCAATTATCACATTCCCAGGGACGTCATAAGGAGCAATTGAGGATAGTGGGGATAATTTACATTCTCACATGGAGCTCATCTTACGGAACCCTTATTTGAAATTTGTGTTTGCGTAGGAGTAGAAAGTTGGTTTGTGGGCTCACCAAAAGTTTTAATAAAACCTTATCACTGAAAGGATTTTACATCAAGCGGGATTTCCAATTGTGTCGCTCATTTTGACTGGCTACTGTAAAAAAACGACGTGGTCTTCCACCGAACACTGCAGCTCGAGGCGTACTGCCCTACTGTGTATGAGGGTCAACACAGCAAATATTCGCCCTCCCCCCACTACTTCGCTCACTACACGACTACGTAAGTTACCTGCTGGACAGCCCTCGCGCAAAAATTTCCAGCAAGGAACTGAATCAACTTTGGGAAATATCAAACCGATAATAAAATGTTTTTGCTGCCGCGATTTTTTTCTTTGCTTGCTGCTTAGGAGCAGTGAGTGCGGCGTAGAAAATTAAGTAGATTTAAATGAAATGACGTAGGGGATTTAAATGAAACCCAAGATTATTTTCCTTCAAAGCCTACCTTCTCTCAATCTCGAACCCTATACACATTGAATATATGATAGCCAAGTCCGTAAACTTGATTGGCACTAAGTGATAAGGGGGAAATATTCGGTAGAATTTCTTTAAACATCAACTGGATTTGTTTAGAAATTAGCTGGACGTGACCTAGAATTAGTGGATACGGTAAAATACTTAGGTATTACATTCACAAAATACTTAACTTGGGGACCCACCACCGTAAAGTCTATGGGCAGGCATGTAAAAATTTATTAGACGCATTGTCGGCAGAAGTGACTCCATGGTCAAGGAGCGTTGTTACCAGGCTTTTTTAAGGCCTCATTAAAATATGCATGTAATGTAATTGGATCCGAGTGAAAAAGATCTCATTCGGGAAATTGAGAAGGTTCAAAACCGGGCTGGCCGTTTCGTTAAAACTCATTCGATAAAACGAAAAGCTTTACTGGGATGCTTATGGAGTTGGAGTGATATCTAATCATATACTATTTGTTTCACTCGCTGGCTCTCTGTCTACGACAATTCTGCCTAGGTTTACCAATCTGGTACACGTATTTCCCCTATTCGCTGGCCCCCTTTTTTCCGCTATTTCAATCGCTCCTGCAATCCGCGAACCCCTTCCGCGTCATCCCGTATATACCTAAAATGTATGTAATTTCCCTCTCAATATCCCCGTTTTTATGTATTTCTACGTGACTGTCATCAGCATCAAATTCGTTTAAAGTGTGTAATTTCAAATGAATGTACGAATTTTATATGCAGAAATGCATATATGTTTGTTGTTATAACACCTTATGCCTTTAATCTTGAAAGCAGACAACTTGCATTTGAAAATAATAACATAGAAAGTGTTTGGTGCACCATACTGCGATCCAATCACCCCAACATTAATTTATGCTCTTTCTACAGACCCCCAGACTCAGATTTTCAAACACTTAATACCCTCAATGAACAAATAAATAGATTTACACGCAAAAATAATAAATGCATCAATATAATTGGTGGTGACTTCAACCTCCCTGGTATCGACTGGGATAGCAATAGCGTTAAATCTCGGACCCGTGATCGCGAATCTTGCAATTCCTTACTAAAATTGGTTCAAAGAAACTCGCTTCATCAAGCAGTACGCACTCCCACCCGTGGAAAGAACATATTGGACTTATTTCTAACGAACACACCGGAACGCATTAATAGTGTATCAACCGACGAGGGTATAAGTGACCATAAATCTGTTATTATCAACTTGAACGTAGAAATAAAAAAGAATGTCAAGCCAAAAAGAAAAATTTATAATTATCACAAAGCAGATTTTGAAACTTTTGCCAGCCATTTAAACTCTTCACTACACGATTTCAAAACGCGCTTAAGTCTTGCCACCGTGGAAGAAACTTGGACAAAGTTTGTCCAAATTATGCAAAAAGGAATAACAGATTTCATCCCTGTAAAATACGTTAAAGCAAATCGCGACCCAAGGTGGTACAACAAAGGCGTTAAAAAAGCCCTTCGAAAGCAAAGAATGTTACACTCTAGGGTAAAGAAAGCAGGTCTGAACTCATCACCCTTGGACAATAAACAGCTTTTGGACAAGTATAGATCCTCTAAAATTGAAACTAAAACACAATTACGTAGCGCTTTGCAAGATTTTAAACGTAAAGTACTCTGCGAGTATTTGAACACTGACCCCAAAGCTTTCTGGTCATATGTTAGGGAAATAAATGGGGGTCAACAAACCGTGGCTTGCTTAAGGGACTGCAACAATATCATTTATACTGACAGTGAAGCTAAAGCCAACATTCTAAACGAATTCTTCCAGAGCGTCTTCACGAACGATGTAGCCACCGCGTATCTCCAAGAAACAATATATACTGAACCCATGACAAAAATAACAGTGGACGAGCAAGGAATTGCCAAATTGCTCAAAGACATCAAACCAAACAAATCCCCGGGTCCCGAAAATATACCAGCTCGGGTGCTAAAACACTTAGCTCCTAACATCGCCCCGTATCTCGAATTTATATTTAACAAATCACTCACTGAGTGCAAAGTCCCTAAGAATTGGAAAACCGCGCAAATAACGCCTATTTTTAAAAGTGGTGACAGGGAGGACCCCAGCAATTACAGACCCATTTCTCTCACTTCAATAAGTTGCAAAATTTTAGAGCACATAATTGTCAGTTCCATAATGAGACATCTTGATAACATTAACTTTTTAAGTGACAATCAACACGGATTCAGAAAAACCCGCTCATGCGAGACCCAATTAGGATTGTTCACACATGACTTACTTTTATCGGGTGAAAGTGGTAGGCAAGTGGATGCGATCTTTTTAGACTTTCAAAAGGCATTTGATAAGGTTCCGCATGGTAAACTCATCCATAAATTAAAGGGCGCAGGTATACACAAGGGGGCAATAAATTGGGTTGAAGACTTCCTTTCAGACCGGGAACAGAGGGTAGTCCTTGACGGCGCTAGTTCTACCAGCGTGCGAGTCACCTCGGGGGTTCCTCAGGGAAGTGTTATCGGACCGTTACTATTCTTGATTTTTGTTAACGATCTGAACCGCAAAGTGAAAAGTAAGATAAGGATGTTCGCGGATGACACAGTGATTTATCGGGAGATATCTGGGGATGAGGATCGTTTAATTCTAGCACGTGATTTAAATAGCATAAATGAATGGTGTTCAAAGTGGGGATTGCCTTTAAATCTTAATAAATGTTCGGTGGTAAATTTCTTTAAAAGATCCACGGGATTAGTTTACAAATTAGCTGGAGTTGACCTTAAAGTAGTTGATTCGGTGAAATACCTAGGTGTTACATTCACTAAAGACTTAACTTGGGGGACCCATATACGTAAAGTCTGCGGGCAAGCATATAAAAAATTAGGATTTATTAGACGCATTGTCGGTAGAAGTGACTCCAAGGTCAAGGAACGTTGTTATCACGCTCTTGTAAGGCCCCATTTAGAATATGCATGTAGCGTATGGGATCCGTGTGAAAAAGGCCTCATTCGGGAAATTGAGAAGGTCCAACGCCGGGCAGCTCGTTTCGTGGAAAACTGTCACGATAAAACGAAAAGCGTCACTGAAATGCTTATGGAGTTGGGATGGGAATCATTGGAAGAAAGACGACTCAATGCTAGGTTAAACTTACTAAATAAATTCGGATCCGCATGTTTCAGCACCGAGGTCTCGAAAATTATTCGCTCTCCAACATATATAGGTCGCTTGGATCATGTGTACAAAATTCGGGAAATAGATGCCAGGACTAGCAGACTCAAGGACTCCTTCTTCCCACGGACAATACGGGATAACAACTCTAGGGTTACACTCGGAGATAACAAAAATGCCACTTGCCACCCTCCGCGTCTAGGTAACAATTAGTTGAACTCAATTGCATGCACTTTCACTAGCCTCCTGTGTGTTGTGTCAGAACCCTTCCCGCATGCCCGAGCGTCTTTACGAACTTCATGCTCCACCCTTCCATCCCTTGTCCCTCTCCGCGGGTGTGCCCCCCTCCCACCTGCAGCGTTGGGCCAGATTCCTCACCTTGGGTGGGAGAGAGTTTTGTATGGAACGCTCTTGTGGTGGTGGTGTTTCGCCTGGCTACTTGCTATAAACTAGCTGGCACGTTCGTAATAGGTTTCTTGCTGCATCCTAGGGTGGAATTATTTGTTGTAGGTAAGCGTATGTACTTGCATGCTTTTGGAGTGAGGATAGGTAGATGTGTGGTTGCATGCGCGTCGAATGATGGGGTGTTGCAATGAATGTGTGCACTGTTGTGGATTGGGGTTTGCATGTGTGTGTTGGTTTTGAATGCGGTGTTTCTTTTTTCCTTTTTCTTTTTTCCTTTTTTTGGGTGGTGGCCTAACACCCCCCGCCACACGCCCTTGCGGCGGCTTGCGGGGTATTATGTAGATGTAGATGTAGATGTAGATGCCAGAAGTTCTATCAAATACCTTCCGGAATTGTGTTTAAATATGTTTAATATCTTAGCTTAGTCACGTGTGATATTTGTTTGTAACTCACAGTTCTGACAGACTGTGTTGTACCTTGAAGAATCGCATTTGCAAGTTTACGGAAGTGTACGTTTGATTTCGTTTTTCGGAAACAAATCTATGTGAGTACCATTATAATGGTGCACAGTGACACCAATAATTTGTCGGCGCCACTACATTTAGTTCATTTAGAATTTCTTATACCTTTAATCCAATTACTTTCAGTAGATACCTAGCGGAATATAATAACGTGGTTATTTTTCAATAGAGCCCAAGGGAACGGGGTTCCCCCCTTAGAGCAGGGTGCTTGCGGAGACTCGTCCGGTGCGAAGGCTATGCTGTTCACTTACCCTTTGGAGGTCCTCCAAAGACATCAACAAATGACTATTCTCATGGAGGAGAAGAAGAAAAATTTCGTTGATACAATCAAGACCATTAGCAAGTAGGTGTAATGATTTAATAAGTATTATCCTACAAATGAGGCTAACGAACCTCAACATATGTCTTAGCAGAGACGTCGCTCTAGGCACAAAAAAATTACCATTTCTAGAGTCCTTGGTTAGGCATCATGCCATCGTAAGCTTTGTAAATAATCCACCATATTTTTTTTCGAACACCTGACTACAAATTTAATACGGTAATTCCATGTCCCCTCTTCTTTTTCCGCCCTACAGTAGGGAAGGGACGTGGGGAGGCCTCCATAAAGGGATATCCATCAACTTCCTAATTTGGCCTCTTCAAGCCGGATTGGCCTTCGCTAGTTACGAGGTTGCTAAGAAATTTCTTCAACCAAGACTCGTCTGAGGTAATGTAACTTATTTTAACCTATTCTATTATGCATGTTCGGTCCTATTACACAATCGCTTAGTAATATCGTAAATAATTTAAAATTCTTCGTCGTTGCCTAATTATTATTCGGGCATAAATTATATGAATAAGTATAATATTAAAAAAAGCACAAAGTCCTATAAAATTGATGCTAGTATCATATGCTTCAATATGTCCATCATTTTAGGATTACAACGATATGAGGTGTTGAAGTAGGTAATGCATGGAAATATGTACACATCAGCTAGCGTGAGTGGCTAATGAAAAATAAGAGCTTGGCAGAATATGAAAGCCATCAAATGGAGAGAAAGCGTTTTTGAATCGGAATAGTTTGAACATACCTAAGCTATTGATACTCTGGTTCTGCTTTGGAATGACTGTTAAAAGAGTAAAACTAGACAGAGGTCATCTCATGAATTACGGCAACGAGGAAGACGAGAGTAATATGACCACTGAAGGATTTTCATGATTTTCTGGGGAATATAATTAGAATGCAGGACTTTCCTGCAACATCTTATTTTTCATTTGTTTGACATTGGCAATACTACTCTCCAGAGGATCATGAAATGCTCCATTTCATGCCCTTTCAGGGACTTGCAAGGAATGTACTCCACCCGCCTCGATGACACTCGCTCTGAGGAGCGCGTGGAATATGCCCGTCATATAGGCATGGAATCGAATCATCGTGCGATATGGCATCTTCGAGCGTCGTCAAAGTGACCCTATTACTGGAATGGGGAGAAGAAAGGAATTCGAAAACAAACGATAGGAGAAAGTCTCATTGAGCCCAATGTTTCCACTGAGCAACCGAATAAAAGTTCAAATCAAATCAAAACAACAAATATTTTCGAGTTCACTCCTTTAGTCGTTTTTTTCAATGCTCACAGATCATAAATTTCTTTAATGCATTCATATCCTTAAAACTAAAGTCGAGACTCTCAACTTATATCGCGGAAATGATGTAATACTAACACCTTTTTCAATATTCAGTCCTTTCACGGTACTAATTTTCTACGAAGTTTATCTCTTTTGATTGAATTCAAGTTGTTTAAGTTCAGTCGGAGAAAATATATTAACCTGTTTGAAATTACCGCCGGATAACAAACTAATTTCGCCAAACATTACATACTATTATACTAGTACAATTTTCCACTTAGTTAAGATTAATTCCCTACTAGTTTCGATGGACTACATCATTTTCAAGTGAAGCTCTCGCTGTACAGAATCCAATATAAATATAAACTATTGGAGGTGGGGAAATCAAGGTGACTTCACGTTCTGGGAGGTGTTAAGCGAGTGGGAAAAACCAAAGTTCTTGAGGATAGGAGAAAAATGAATAGGTAAAATTAATGGTGGAGCTTGAGGGTTTGCAGATAAAGAGGGTAAGGCAAGGGAATACGAAAAGGCCAGTTGGTTGCGATGGGATGGTCTTTTCCTCTTATTTGAATTCCTTATGGCGTCCATTGTTCAGTCACCCCATGGTGTCTGGGGAAAAAGGATGGTGTCTTGTGATGTAGGCTCGGGTCCATTGGCCGATCGATCTCTTTCCTTGGGGATCATCCGGGTGCAGAGTGTCGACTCTCTCCGCGGTTTTAGTTTAGTGGGAGATCGGTGTTCTACAGGGTCGGTTCGAGAATAAGCCGATGTTGGAATGGTTGTTCCGTAGGGAATGGAGTGCGAAGAAAGGTCCGTCCTCCGTCAGGGTAAACCCCGGTGGTTCAAATTTTAGTCTTCGATATGACGTTGTTTTTAAGTATGGCGCGGAGCAGGAAGATGGGGGATGTGCATATAGGTTTCTTGTGGCGACAAGTGATATATGGCTTTATTAAATGTTATTGCAAGTAGTGGTAAGACTGAAATAATTTGTCATTTAACAAATGGCCATTTTCGATCTTAGGATGACATATTTCTAATTGTTCTGGGGTTTCTAGTTTCTTTCATTCGCCTTCGTCTAATAGTATTTTGGTACTGAAATTGTATTTGTGATCGGTTTTAACTTTGTATTTCACGACCATTGAAGTTTCAGCCCCGCAAAAAACATCCAAACCCACCCCTTAGGATTTCCTAGTACAAACGATTTCAGAGTAACTTACGAAAATTTTTCTCTAATTCCTCATACCTCATGTGAATTAGGATCCAAGTTTTTTAAACAATGGCCCCCCTGACATCTTCCTCTTCCCACGCCTCAAATCCGTGCTGAAAGTACGTCACAACGGCTCGGTGGAAGCTTTAAAACAGGCGAAGACGAGGGAGCTTAGCAGCATTCTCGGATGCCACTTTCCAGTTGTACGAGAGTAGGAACAACCTTAGGGAGCGGTGTGTTAACGGTTGATATGAGGTTCAATGGGAAACAAATGCATAATAAAGGTGGGAAATGCAAACAACATTACAAAAACCCTCCCCATGGAGAGGGGTGAATATCAGTATCGGGCCTTCTTCGACCTTAATACTTTACCATTTAAACTAAGTCTACTATTATTGTGTTAGAAGTCCCCCACGTGACGTCAAGGCATACGACGGGACCATGTGTAGAAGAGCTGTTTACTGAACAAATGTCGAACTTTTTGTTCAGGGGCTTGAAGTATTTCACTTTTACATTTAGGTACAGATTGCACGATTAAGGACACTATATAGGACTTTTTAGTTAACCAAAGAATGCGTACAAACATAAATAGTAAATATTTCAAAGTATTAAATTTAAGGTCACGAAACCATTCAGTCAGAGAGGCGTTGAGAATTTAAGAAACGTTGCAGTCCGATTTGAAAAAAATTAAAGGGCAATGAGGCAGTTTTTATGAATACATTTAAAGATGCCTTAAAAACAATGTCGAGGTAAAACAAAAAGCATTGTGCACAAATGCCAACACTCCTATAAAACTAAAATGAGTATACCATGAGAACAATCCGAAGTCATCCCAGTGTTAACTAAGGAAAATAGAGGGTAAATACCCAGCTAAATGTTCTTTAAAGGGATAAAAAGGTCAACCTGTCACAGACAGAGTAACAAATACAAATACTATTGGCCAATTTTCCCAAAGGGTCGATTATTAAGATATATGAGTTGTAAGTGAATATTAGTGAGCATCAGGACTGTACATATTTATGCTTTGTGTGGCGTATGGCAATGAATAACACCCTCTTTCAACTGAGTTACTTATTATGCATCAATTTCAGTGTGTCAAAACCGTTTGCCTTGACCAGGAATTTTAAATGATTTTTACACTCTAAATTTCTTGCACTGTAATACACAAATTTCCCATGACTCCGTGAAAAGTTACTGTCGCGGAATCTGTCCCAGTTTCTTGGTATGTGTTATTTTTTTATGGAAAGAGTCTATCTAAATGAAATGGTGAACCACTGGAATTGAGGAATCGAATAACTAAAATGACTGGCCAACAATTAAAAGGCTCCTGATGACATAATCGCATTCCGAACTATAAAGTACTATTTCATTAGCCAATTCAAGTTCATTGATAACACTTCACACTGAAATACAAGTACCGTGAATAATCTATTAAACGAATACATAGTACATAGTATATGTGTGATTGACCATGAACCTATGGATATTTGAAAATCCTACAATTATTCAACTAGATCCAAATTTAAGGAAAAGTGTCATTGTCTAATATTTACATGAAACCTCGCTCATCTTTCTAAAAAAGAACAAATTATGATATTAAAAATGACGCTTATTTTATAAGTTTCAACCTAAATCAATGTACGACGTTACTTCACCTGTTCTGCACTTTTTTAAGGCAACCACTGAATATTCTCTCATTCCCAACCACCTTTGGAATCTTGTGTTAGCTGGATTTGCTTGAGTTCATTGGATATATACCGCGGTACTACGAACTCACTTCTCTATATTCTGCAATTTAGTCACAAGGAACATGTCTCTTACTTTTTTCATATAACTTCTACTTTGCAAGCCAATGTCTTTCCTGGTGTTTTTAACAATTCTTATCCTAAGATTTCTTAAACGACTTCATAAAATGATTTCTCCTTTTTTCCTAGCTGGCTGATTTCGAATGTTCTAAGCCTCCATTGCAATTTTTGATCTAATGCGCTGAAACTGCGAACTGCATTGCCATAAAAAGATTCCATAAACAGTTTCCATAAAATGTGTCACCTTTCAGTCATTGATTAAACTTTAAAAATAACATTTTCCAGAATATGTTTTATTTTTATGTTTCCATAAATAAGTTTTCGAAATTCTCTTCAGCCAATTCCGATCTGCGAAGGATTGACCTAATCCTAACGATAAAGACGACGGGTAGACAATCTAGGGGTCAGAATATTCAACTCTAAATGTTATTGGATGAAAGGGTGTTCGACAAATTTATGTCAAGTTTTACACATTTAAACCAGTGAAAATGACGATAATTTATCAGATGTAATTGTGATGAAGATTCGGGAGATACTGGCTCGTACTGTAGAAGGAGACGCTACGCAGTGAAAATGTTTGCACCGCCCGCTGAGAAGCGACGCTTTCCTTGTTTCAAATCATAAGTACATACTATATAGTCTCGTCATTGATCAGCTTTGATCGTCGAAATACTATCGTATTCCTAATAAATATGATAACTGCGCGTCGGTAAGAAAAATAATTAGCATGCCTATTTGAGTGCCAACTAGCTCAGAGTAGCTATGTCTCACCGTTAAAATAGACTTCGATTAAGATAGAATATACGAATCCATTTTGTCCTCAATGTGACCGCTAAGTTTTACGGTATGATATGTTACCTCTCCAAATAAGCATGGGACTCACCAATCTCTTTCGCTTAGAGAATAGCAGAAAAATTTTAAATGGAAATTAACTTAATGAGGACCGCTGAGAGCTTACCGCATAGCATAGTATTTCCATCCTTAGTAGATGTTTAGGGTAGCGATATGAGTTTCTATTTCGGTTAGAATATAATAAGAATTAGATTTAAAAAGTCTATTACTAGGCAATTTCTGTGAAACTTCCATGTCAGATTAATTCTCCTTTTCGCTCCCGGAGAAAATGTTATTTTAATGTTTTCCATTCTAGCGTTGATCTCTCTGATCCTATATTTATGTATATTTTGTTTAAGCTAATTATGCTTGCATTATTAATTTTTTTAGGTACTCTACTCGTTAATATTTTGTTTCACCTAAAAAACACAGCCTAACATCCTCCTCTACATTAGGTCCCCTTTCCTCTCTGTGTACTTCCTTCCTCCCTTCACCCCGTCCAACATACGTATCCTGTTCCCGCCCTTTCCTCGTTTGCTTACATTCTCCTCTCTATTACCTTCTTCAGTATACCACTGCCGATCAATGCGCTTTTCATCAATAAAAGAGTTTCTGGCGTAACTTGGTGGAAACTCTTCATACTGACGTTTTTTAAAAATAAAACCACTTTGATTTTCCACGTAAACTTTTTATTCTCACGATCCAGGTTTCGTTATGGCATAACATTATCAGGTCTTTTCATCAATTTTTCCCGTCCTCTTATGATAGCTCCCAATAATTCCCTATCCTCGTCCAACACCCTAGCACTTCCTCGTTTGCTTTCCTTCCGGTCCATTTCATCCTCTCCATCCTCTCACCTGCATTTCAAAAGCCTCCAATGTACACCTATTCTATCGCTTCAGAAAAGCAAATGCATCCTGATCGTATGCTATATTCCTCTCGATTACTGATTTTATTACTCCAATGGCATCGCGCGTGGCTCTCCCCTTCCTTAACCCAAACTGACCATCCCCTAAGTAATCATTTGCCCTGCTCTATATCCTTTTTTTGGTGATCCTGAGAACCATTTCAGCTGTATGGGAAATCAAACTCATTGCTATGTTGTCCTAAAATGATGTAACCTTTTCCTCTTTCGAAATGGGAACGAACACTGATCTCACAAAGTTTTCCGGTCACAGTCCTTCACAGTCCACAGAAACTCCTCTTCCCACCTTTACCTAAACCTTTTGGTAGTTCCTTAGGATTGTTGTCTACCCCCACGGCCTTATTTGATTTCATCTCCCTTAATGCCCTTTCTGTCTCATCGTCGAGTATGCCTGGACCTAAGCTATCTTCATCTACGACATGTTCCTTTTCTATGTCTAACCTTGTTGGCCTAAGTTTTTTAACATACAATTATTCCATCTATTCCTTTCATCTCTCTTGGATCTTTTCTGTTTCAACTAATATCTTTCCCGACTTATCTCCGACTCTTAACAGAGATCTTCCTTTTTTACGTCACGATAGTGATTTAACCTTGCTGTATAGCGCACCAATTCCCCCCTCCCTCTGTAAACTTTCCAAATCCTTGCACTGCGTCCACTATGCTACTTTTCCTTTATTTGTTACCCGTCTCATTTTATTATTGAACTATTTTTACTTCCTCTGCATTTAAATTCTTCCATTTCCTTCTCTCATCTGTTTTTCTAATCATATCATCCGTGTTTCACGGCTTCCTTGTCCTTTTCCCATTAACGTTTCCTATGGTTTCTTTATCTAGCTTAACTAGTTTTCAATATCCCTTTTTTGATTTATTTCCATCTTCCTGGATAGTGTTCAGCTACTTCTCTTCATCCATAGTTTTCTATACAGCCTGCTGGCAATGCGTCTACATTCCAGTTCCTAATCCGCAGCCTCGGCCTTATCTTTTAGAAACGGACGCTACACTTCATAACAACCAAATTGTGATCAGAGTCAACATCCGCTCCCGGTAGCATATTAGAATTGATCAAATTGTTTCTAAAGCATTATTAATACCTTAATAAAATAAAAAAAAACTTTAAATTACGATAGGTGTGAATTTCACTTTGAAAGATCTATTAAAATAGCCTTTATTCAACTTCATGCATCAAATATTTCTTAATACGAGGTTTACAAATGGATTTATCCTTTCTTCAAGGTTTCACACGAGTAATTCCCATCCTAATTCATTATTATAACCACTTTACTTTTAATATTTTATCGTTTCATGGCTTTTAACGATCAAGCTCCTCGAAGCACTCTTATCAGGCGTTTAAGTTCCAGCTTTAAGTCTTATCAGCGTAATGTGTTCAGCCGGTTCGATACCTCTTCGCTGGGATAAGAGTGAATGGCACCATGAGGCCGCGGTTCATGGAAACGGTTAAGTCTGGGTACACTTGATTCAAAGGGAAGTTATCCGCTGTAGACAACGATCAAGTGTGAGCTTACGACCGTCATATTGGCATGAGACTCATTTTGATCCGAGAGAGAAAGGGCATTTATTCATAGTTCTTCACCCCGCACAGATGGTCTTCCACTCACAAACAGTGTCTTTGTTAGGAGTTCACTTTCGAAGACGTGTGCGAAACAATTGCATTATCGTGCGACTATTACATGTCACGTCTCTTGTTTATACACTTGTGTATCTGCGATGGTGTATTTCAGCTTCGCTTCCATAGTAGGAGACCAAGAGCCATCGCGAAACCGGAAAAAGTATAGCGCCGCTTGCATCGATGTTCCAATGTGGTGGTTGTTCAGCATTTTGAGTTGTCGGTTATGAAATTGGGTGTCGGCGAATGAACTTGCTCCAGCGGCTCAAGTCGGCGTAATTGAAGCACGAAAACGGTATGTACGTAATTGTCGACCTGAAACGGGTCTTTAGTCTTGAAGCTCAAGTCTCGTAGCTCAAGTCTCGCAAATGGTGCGAATCCTGAAAATGATTGTTTTTTGACACTGATTTGCTTGAACGTGGCTTGTCTTTTAGTCTCTAGCCTCATAAGATAAGCTTTAACTATTTTTGCAGAGACTTTTACTCGTAAATTAATATCCATGGCTTTGAAATTATTATTTACCTTGAGTCTAGACACTGGAGCCTCATTGACGCTCTTGGGAATATTGGTTACCAATAAATAATTACGAAAAGTTTTGTACAGGCGATAGTGACCCACCTTGAAATGGCGAAGCATTTTCGAAATTCAGCAGGATACTTACACAATTCCTCTGTCCCACTCTTTTTCCAATTTCTAATAACAACACGTTAAAACTGCATGTTGTTAACCTTCTTTATTCCAAGGCCTTTCCACTACTTTTGAACGCCCTAACAGATAAATTTGTCTGTCGAACAAATTCAAAGGTTTTTTCCCACGTTAAATTTTACCCAACGCTTCATAAATCCCGTGTGTGTTTGAAGTTAAATGCCCCGCATCTTGCACCAGAAATATGCTTAGGGAACCATCCTCCTCAAAAGATTCAAACATCATCTTTAAAGCCTATCGACCATAAAAATCCAACATCCCGAAACATAATAGACACTAACCCGGAGACTAACGTTTATTACGTTTTATATTTCCACGGAGACTAACGTTTCTTACACCACAAAAGGCGTAGGTATACATGGAAAATGCCAAGTGATTAAGAAAGGTATCAGTTAGATTATTTTATGGTTAGGCACAGGTTAAGGAATAGTGTGATAAATTGGCACAGTTTCCCAGGAGCAGATGAGGACTCAGACCACAATTTAGTTGTTATGAAATGTAACGTCCGTTTCAAAAAGATAAGGCAAGGGCGGCGGGTTAGGAAATGGAATGTATAAGCATTAAATGGATTAACGAGGAAGGAGTATCAGCAGGCTGTAGAGAAAATGATGGATGACGGTAAAGAGCTGAGTACTATCGAAGAAAAATGAGAATGTATCAAGACAGTGATTTCGAAAGCCGCAAAAGACACTATAGGAACCGTTAACGGGAAAAGGAAGGAAACCAAGGGTAACGGATGAGATTATTGCAAAGATAGATGAGAGAAGAAGATAAAAGAATATAAGCACAGAGTTAGGCAGAACTCTGAGAACAAAAGTCTCTGGACTTTATCTGGTTCTTTTTGCCAGATTTTCTCTTAAGGATACCAAATACTTGCAGCATATTCCAAATGTGGTATAACTAGAGCAAAATAACACCTCTATTTAACTTTACCATTACAGAGTTAGGTAAAACGAAGTACAAAAAGTTAACAATAAATTGAGAAGGGCCACAAATAAAGCAAAAGAAGAATGGTGGAAAACGCAATGCGAGGATATGGAAGTTTACAGAGGAAGGGTGAAATTGGTGCGCTATACAGCAAGATTAAATTATTATCGGGATGTAACAAGGCAAGATCTGTGCTAACAGTTAAAGATAAGTGGGGTAAGATAATAGTGGAACCAGGAAAAATCCAAGAGAGATGGAAGGAATATATAGAAACACTGTATGGTAAAGAACTTAGGCCGACAAGGTTAGACATAGAAAAGGAACATGACGTAGAAGAAGATAGCTTAGGTCCAGGCATACTCGACGATGAAATAGAAAGGGCACTAAAGGAGATGAAAGCAAATAAGGCCGTGGGGGTGGACAACATTCCTGTAGAAATGTTGAAATGGTTAGGAAAATGTGGGAAGGAGAGACTATATGGACTGATTCGTAGTACCTATGAGGAAGGACTCTGGCCGGAAGATTTTGTGAGATCAGTGTTAGTTCCTATTTCGAAAAAGATACAGGCTTGTGAGGATTACAGAACAATAAGTTTGATATCCCACGCAGCTAAAGTTATTCTCAGGATCATCAACAAAAGAGTAAGGCAAAAAATTACTTAGGGGATGATCAGTTTGGGTTTAGGAAAGGAAGAGGTACGCGTGATGCCAATGCAGTATTGAGATCACTAATCGAGAGGAATATAGAATACAATCAGGATATATTTGCCTGTTTCGTAGATTTTGAAAAAGCGTTTGATAGAGTGAATTGGGAAAAATTAATGCGTGTATTGCAGAAAATAGGAATGGATTGGAGGGACAGGAGACTGATCCGCAACCTGTACATGTCCCAGACTGCTCAGGTGCGAGTGGGGAACGGAGAGTCCGGATGGGCGGTGTTAGGAAGAGGGGTAAGGCAGGGTTGCCCATTATCACCGGTGCTGTTCAACGTATATGTGGAGTAAATGATTAAAGAGGCATGGGAAGAACTGGAGGTAGGAATGAAAGTCGGAGGGAATTGGTAAAATCGGTTAGGTTTGCTGATGACCAAGCATTAGTTGCTCAGTCAGCCAAGGGGTTGCAAGCATTGCTGAGTGAATTGGAGGTTCAGTGCGATAGATATGGGATGAGAATCAATATTAATAAAACAAACGTTATGCAATTTTCCAGAGAGAGAAAGGCTAAGCTAAACATTAAAATAGGAGGGGGAAAAATAGAGCAGGCAGAAGAGTTTACGTATCTCGGAAGTGTTTTGGACCAAGACGGTCAAAGTAGTAGGGACATAAAGAGAATAATTGCGCTAAGCAAAGAGGCTTTCACAAGGAGGAGGGAGCTGATGACGGGGACGTTGAGTAGGGAGGTTAAGACAAGACTCGTAAAAACCCTGATATGGAGCGTAGCTATGTACGGCGTGGAAACATGGTCGCTGAAGCAGGAGGATGGACGTAGATTGGAGGCTTTTAAAATGTGGGTGTGGAGAAGAATGGAGAAGGTGAAATGGACCGAAAGGAAAACAAATGAGGAAGTACTGGAGATGGTGGGTGAGGAGAGGGGTTTGTTCATAGAAATCCTATGGAGGCAGGAAAAATGGATGAAAGGTGTATTGGAATGTTGAAGAAGGTAATAGAGGGGAGAATGTTGACAAAGCGAGGAAAAGGCAGGAACAGGATAGGGATGTTGAATGGGATGAAGGGAGGAAAGAAGTACTCAGAGATGAAGAGGGACCTGATGTAGATTAAGTAGCTGGATTGGGTTTTGTTTGGAATTACAAAATGTTTATTCGACAGTTGTGTCTATCCAAAAACCTACCTTAACTGGTGGATTACCTATTAATAAATATCGTTTCTTAAAAGGCTCCTTGACACCTACGAATGAACGAACTAATATAAAATAAGACCTGGTTCCCATTGTTTCATCCAGTTCTATTATCCTCACGGATATCCCTTCCTTCCCTAATTACGCCACTTACCGTCTCCCAATCTCATTTCACCTTTCTTCATCGTGATTAGTTACGAAGTAATTTCGTGACCAAGCAGTACCTGTCGATTACAGATTTAGCATCATGGAAAACCTTGTAGCGTATCGCTTTACAAGCGAACGCTCAATCGCGCCGTGTTACAAAGTCGAGTACCAAGCCCGACGGCGTGTGAATATTCACACATCAGGGAAGGGGGGCCAGTTCCTTTCCCCAGGTTATGGTTTCCCAGAAAGATCTGGTACCCGTAAAATCAACTAGCTTGGGTGGAGCTGCAGGTGCCCAAAGTGCGGGAATCGAACCCGGGACCCTCTGGTCAGCAGTCCAACGCTCTACCCGCTAGACCACCGCGACCCACTATATATATATATATATATATATGTATATATATATATATATATATATATATATATATATATATATTATATATACTTTATATATATATATATATATATAAACACGCAACACTAAGATAATAAATATTACACACACAGATAATATCTACTGTAAGTGTCCTTCTTTTATGTTTCTGTGTGTCATATTTATTATCTTAGTGTTTGTGCGTCGCCGAAGAGCGTCATTTTCAAGATTATATATATATATATATATATATATATATATATATATATATATATATATAATCTACACACACACCCATAATATATTCGCTTCTCTGTTTCGGTTATTGAAACCCCTCCAAAATCTGCAATAATATGGGGGTGAGGACCGGCGATATGGTGCTCCAGTCATTTAAACCTCCACAATTTTCCGCTTAATAAAGACATATTCCTACCTCGTTAACTAATGTGGCAAATCCTGCCTCGCTAAATGCAATGGCCAAATAGGCAGGGAATTAAAAACAAGAAAAAACGAGCATCGAAAGTGTATACAGGAAGGAGATGTAACTTCAATGGTGGCGAAACATATAATTGAAACCGATCACAAATACAACTTCAACCCCGAAACACTACACGTCGAAGGGGAAGTGAAAAAACCAGACGCTTTAGAACAATTAGAAATAATTCAACACAAGAACCAAAACAGCCATTTGTTAAATGACAATTTAGTTCAGTCTCTCCACACTACTTGCAATAACATTCAGTTAAGCCACCTCCCACCTGTCTCCGTAAGAACCTTCTGCCACACCCCATTCCTCAAAACAGCCTCATCTCGAAGACTAAAAGTTGAAAGACCGGGGTTTACCCCGACGATGGACGGACCTTTCTTCGCCCTCCCTAACCTACGGATAGACCCTTCCCTGAGACAAGCCATTCACACGGAGGGGCACACAGTGACACCAACGGACCCGAGCCAACACCGCAGAACACGATTTCCTTCCACAGACAACGTGGGGCGACGGGACGATGGACGACGTAAGGAATTCAAATAGGAGTTAAAGACCGTCTCATCGCAACCAACTGGCCTCTTCGTATTCCTTTGTCTTCCCCTCTTTTTCTATAACTGAGTGTAAAATTTTAACAGTATAAGAGTATGTAGAGTTGGGCAAAATTTGCTTGTTCCCATGGATACGGTTTATATATTTTGTCCGACTGAACTAAAAGAACTAGAATTCAATTAAAGATATAAACTTTGTACACAAGTATTGAATATTGAATAAATGTTATTATTCACTCATTTCCGCGATCTAAGTTTCGAGTCTCGGGTTAGCGTTTAAGGTTATGAATGCACTGAAGAAATGTATGATCTGTGAACATTGAAAAAAACAACCCAATAAGTGAGCTCGAAAATAATTGTTTTATTACCACAGATAGACACTTTCATTCGGTTGCAGAGCGGAACAATTGGGCTTAATTTGCCTTTTTCTTATCATTTGTCATCGAATTCTCTTCTTCTCCCCGTTCCAGCAATAGGGCGACTTTGACGACGCTCGAAGATGCGTGCGTTGATGGATTAATTGGTACAAGAATACAGTATCCATTACCTTCCTTCTCACTTCAATTCGAGGCGATAATTCGTTAGGGCAATTTAAGGAGCATACTGAACTCATGCGTACAGCTTACCATTTAAGGAGCAAATTATTATAAACATTATATTGAACATTCCGAGCCATTATGTTGTTGGAGGCACAATCGAGTATTCGCTCACATTGCAAGCATTCGTAAGAAGCAGCGCTCTTCCATGCCGAGCCCAGGAGGCCGCGCTATCGGCTCGTTATGTTTTGTTTTACTTGGCGATTCCCCTTCGGTCCCTCCGGGCCTATTCCACGCGCTCCTCAGAGCAATTGACCTTGAGGCGGGTGGGGAACAGTCCTTGCAATACCCTGCAATGGCTTGAAAAAGGAGCATTATATGTATCTCTTAAAGAGTTTTATTGCTAACGTCCACCAAATGAAGAATTTGATTTGCATGAAAGTCTTGCATTCTAATTATATTCCCCGAAAACCATGAAAATACTTCAGTGCTCATATTACTCTCACCTTATCGACCTCATTGCCGTAATTCGTTTGATGACCAATGTCCATTTTTACTCTTATAAGAGTCAATTCAAAGCCGAAATAAGATTATCAATAGATTCGGCATATTCAGATTATTCACATTCTTTTTCTTTTGCTTTTAAAAATGCTTTCACTCCATTTACTGAATATCTTATCCGGTCAAGCGTTTATTTTTCATTGGCCTCTCACACAAGCTGATTTGTACAAATTTCCATGCATAACCTGCTTTAACACTTCATTCGCTGGAGTCCTAAAATGATGGGCATGATGAAGCCTATGGACTAGGGTCAATTTAATGGGACATCGTGCTGAATTGTAATCAATAAAACATTGCAATTTACGCAAAGCTTCGAAAGTTGGGATTGTTCACAATTAAATAAAAATGAATTTATCCTCTCTCATAAATTGATTTATGTGTTCACTAAATTTAATTCGTTATTCTTGGACGTGGGGATCCGTTTTTTGAGCGAATGGTTCAACGGCGAACAAATTTTCATTTACCTAGAATACCACTAACGGGGTGAGTGGGAGGATCAAGCATGGAAAAAATTTAGGTAAAATAAGTTACCATACCTCAGAGTAGCAATTTTTGCAACAATTTCATGGCAACCTGAAAACCTGCGAAGGCCAATCCAGCTTGAAGAGGCCCAATTATGCAGTTGATTGAGACCCCTTTATAGATGCCTCTCCGGTTCCCTTCCTTGCTGCAGGCTGAAGAAAAAGAGAAGTTAACATGAAATTACTGTATACATCCTGTCGCTATGAGTTCTATATAAATTATGGTTGATTATTTTCAAAAGCGTGTGACGTCATGATGTCAAACCAAAGACTCGAAAAATGGTAACTTTTTGTGCCAAGAGCGTTTTATACGTCTTTGCTAGGACATACATGTATCGAGGTTCGTTAGACTAATTTGTAGGATAAATACTTAATAAATTATAACACCTACATGCGAATGGTCTTGGTTGTATCCGCGTTTCCCTTTCGAACTTTAATGCAGAAATTTTATTGTCTAAAGAATGTCCAGTCACCGTATTTCGGAGGAGAAAATTCGGTTCCTTCGGAAGATATCTCAACGTTTTTGATTGGAAACTCATTTGATTTACTAACCATGGTTGAAGTGGTGTAGAATTGTGATGCTCCAAGGCAGAGGCGCTTGAAGCAGCTTGCGTTAAAGTATTTAAATCAATCAGTATTCACTTAAGTTAACTTTAGATTAAAAAGCTGGCAAGTAATAAGTCATACCTGGAATGGCCTCCTTCTAGAATAGAATCTTGGCCAACTCTAAAGGCACCACCGCCGTTTTGGCGCCGGCGGACGATATTCCTCCGGCCAGAACTGGCGATAAAGCACTAGGTTTCATCTGTATTTTAAATGAATATTATTGATAGTTAAGACTATCCATATTTATACTTTTTGTAGCATGTGTGGTAGTCGCATAATTACCTAGAATTAAAAGCCTTTTAGTGAAATTACCACATATCGCACTATAAAGTACTATTTAACGATCCAAATCAAGTTCATTGATAACCCTTAACTCTGAAGTACGATGGCGTATTAGTGGAAATTCATACCATGAATAATTTTCAAGTGATTGATGGTGAAAGGAATATTTGTGATTACCCATCAAATTATGAAAATCCTAAAATTGTCCAATTATCTCCAAATTTAATTGACAGTGTCAGGGACATGAGTCCTCGCTGGAGTCCGAATTACTGTAATGATAAATTCATAACATTTTTCTTCCTTTCCGCAATACTGTCAAGATTAATTAAGTATATTCACATGGCAATGTATTTCAATTGGAACTAAGTAGAGGGTAAGCAAATAAAACAAAAACCTTTCACAAACAAGTTGGTATTAATCTTCCTGCATCGTTCTTTCAAGGCCCCAGTACTAGATTAGGTTTCAGTGCACACACATAATAGGGGTGAATTACATATATACTCACGTAAATCTTAGCGTTAAATAGTGGTTTTATCTATTATTCCCTGCGGAAAAGGACTAATAAATAATACAAACTTACCTTGCCGTCTGATGTTTTGTCCATGTTATCTCGGAAATGCGAAAAACACGTGCCACTCACAAATGTTACACGCTTTTCCAAATAATCTCTTTCGCAGTGAACAGATATCACATCCACAATCATCGAATAAGAGGAAATATTCTAAAATCGTTGCTTGGCAGCGCAACAATGGGTTTGTCCGTCTAACAGCTTTGGCGCAGGCAATATGAGAATTTCAAATTATAATTGAAAGACTTAAGTGCATTCATTGTTTGACGAAAAACATGCAATCCTTATTCAATATTAAAATGACAAATCATCAACATATCTTGAAGATCATATCACGTAAAATAGTTACGGTCAACCCTATAAACCGTAAATATGCGTTAGTATGCACCCCTGATGAGTGAACCTCTTTTTTTCTCATTGTTTTTAATATTTCCATAAGAATAACTCAATTATCAACTCTTTTTATTTTTACAACTTAGATGGTAATATTTTTTACGCTCGACATTGGCCAATGGTGGCTGGACTCTTGAATGTTGAAAACTTCAAATTTGGTGGCGGGGGATCTTTTTTCGTGTCGCGAAGTGCTAAAGATTGTTTGATGCCATATTCCTGAGGGTGACATTTTTACATTAAATTAATGATGTATACTGCTTGAATTGTTTTCTAAGGTGAAATAAGCAACACGTATGGGAAACATTGAAAAGGTTCAATGTCTCAAAGTGTTGCCTATTTTTTTTAAATTTACTTGGAGGAATTAGGAAGGTGACCATTCCGGATTTTGAAGTGAGTTGACATTCCTTCTTATTCACAATGGTCGATATCATTGGTTTATTATAATTATAGTATAGTTATGCGACGTAACAAGGTGAAATCGAACGATATAATTTTTTTCAATAAAGTTTGTCTATCATAGTAAGCATATCCATCATGTTGCATCGAATAATGCTCGACTATGATAAATATGAATATTTATGAATATAAATTTGATAAAAGGCAAAAAAATATTCATTTTTTATTGCTTCGATTATAGATTATTGACTACCTGCTGTCAATGATGCTCATAACATTACTAACACCTACTAATAACTTGTTCAGATAATTATCATGAAATCAATGGCCAAAATATTGACTGTATATGATTCTGATCATTTCTACCTTCATGCATGGGATGTTTGCGAGCTTGTAGTCGCAAGGTGCTGAGCCGTCTTCTATCGACTCAGGAAAACATCTTTTTAATTTTTGGGCATGGTCTTCAGCTACTTCCTTAATTCTTTCAGCAGGCCTATATTTATTGGTCCTTTTCCTCTGTCGACTTTGATTCTACGGAGGAGTTGTTCCATTCCTTTTTTAGGAAGTGCTATATTATTCCTATTTTCTCCGAGTGGTTTAGGAAGCTCGTTTGTTGCTATAATACGAGGGTCATCCGGAAAGTAGTACCCGTTCGTGAAATAAAAAGACAAAAGTAAATATTAACAAACATAAAAAATTTTATTTGAAAGAGGATACTTTAAACTACTTCTCAACATAATCCCCAAGCAAATTAAGGCATTTGTCATAACGTGTGACAAGTTTCTGTATTCCTGCTGCATAGTCCTTCGCCGCCAGCTCATTGAGATACAGGGTCACTCCTTCTTTAAGTTCTTCATCGCTGTCAAATCTTTTTCCTGCCAAAAAGTCTTTAAGCTTTGTAAAGAGATGAAAATCTGAAGGGGCCAAGTCCGGGCTATACGGTGGATGGTCGAAAGTTTCCCATTTGAATTGCTGCAAAAGTTTTTGTGTTATCCCAGCTGCATGAGGCCTGGCATTGTCATGAACGAGAATGACACCAGTAGACAATAGACCTCGCCGCCGATTTTGTATTGCCCGCCGTAATTTCTTTAATGTTTCACAATACGCATTGGCATTAATAGTGTCTCCACGGGCCATAAAATCAATAAGCAATACACCTCGTCGATCCCAGAAAATGGTTGCCATGAGTTTCCTGGTGGACAGAACTGTCTTGAATTTTTTTGGTTTGTTTGGTGAATGAGCATGATGCCACTCCATTGACTGTCGTTTACTCTCAGGTGATGCATAACAAACCCATGTTTCGTCACCAGTAATTATGCGAGTCAAGAAAGAGTCTCCTTCATCAGAATAACGTCCCAAAAACGTCAGTGCTGCAGCCATACGCTTGGTTTTGTGCTCATCTGTAAGCATGCGAGGGACCCATCTTGCACAAATTTTTGCATAATGCAGATGGTGTTTAACAATTTCATGAACAATTGTTCGAGAAACATTGGGAAAATGCTCCCAGATGTCATCAATTGTGACGCGCCGATCGTTCCTCACGAATTCGTCAACTGAGCTCACCAGTTGGTCTGTAATGACAGACGGTCTCCCCGAACGCTCATCGTCGTGTGTGTTCCCCCTCCCCATGTTGAAGTTGCAACACCACCGCCGAACAGACGACTCGTCCATTACATTGTCTCCATACACCTCCTTTAATTGGCGATGAATATCACATGGGCGAACGTTTCTTGCATTGAGGAATTTAATCACTGCCCTCACTTCACAACTGGCGGCGTTCTCAATTTTTTTAAACATTGTAAACAATCACAGAAACAACACAGGCAATGCTAGCGTCACGCAACTTGGCTCAGAGAAGGCAGACAAGCCACTGAAGCTATCTGACCTCGTCCACGGCTACTCGCGTCGTCAGCACTTCATGCGGCACGAACGGGTACTACTTTCCGGATGACCCTCGTACATGAATAATCCACGCTTTGAAAAAACCAGTTGAAATTATATTCCGTTTACATTCTGCGCCGGACAGTTTCGATATTATCTTCTTTAAAGAATATAAGGTTGGAATTATTAAAATAACGTTAGACCAAAATGTCTTTTGATTTTTCTATAGATATTCTTATGACATTTTAGTTTTGAAGGTGTGTAAGGCTTTGCGCATGATGCTTTTTCATCTCGACATTCTTTCAGTTTCTCTGAGGATGTATTCACAAAAGCTCCGTCGTTATTGTTTAAACTCTTTTTAAATTCTGACAGCAGGCTTTATTGCCTTCTTAACTCCGCTCTGACTTTTCCATTGTAACATCTCGGTTCCTTGCTGCCCCATTTAGGTATAAATGAACGAACGATTCGTCTCTCAAAAACGATTCGTCCCTCACGCAAAATGTTTAAGGAATATGTACTTCCAATTTCTCTGTTTATCGGTCGGCTGCGTTGTTATCTTGTAATTTGTTATTTGAACATGTTTAATTTTTTATTTGCATCATGTAATAAATACGCTCATTGCGCTATTCCTTGAGACATTTAGCGAACATACTTTGAATTCCAAGAACAGCCTAATGGTCCCCACGATGCCATCCATAATGTCAGTTTGTGATAATTTCGGGCGTAGTCGTCACAAAGATATCGAATATATTGTGTCCACTTTTTCTTAATTTGTACACTTGTTCTCCCTTCTGCGTATACACGTGGGTGGTCTGATAAGCTTCCGACCTAAAAAATTTCAGAAAAAATACCTTTTAACGTTGTTAGGTCGGAAACCTTTCAGACCACCCTTTTTCGAACATAGGAATTCTTCGCGGTCCTTTGAGAATAGGCGAACATTAAAATATTTGTGGCATACATGTTAGATTAGAACCTATATCAGCTGATGGGTAATTTAAAGATGATGGTGGAGATTATAATGTTAGATCATTAACTTCTCAACCATTGCGAAATCAAAAGACACACACGCGCACTTCGAGGACACCCACTTTCAGTACGGCTAGCGCAGTTTAATTCATTGCTAATCAAAAAAGACAAGCGGAAAAATGAACACGTACTGGACATTTAGCATGTACTTGTCCAAAAACACAAACTACATTTCCGCCAGGCATATTAAATGCTGTCATTCCAAATAAAAGTAATCTACATATCGTTGCATTAAGCTGCAAAGGGCACAAAAATAGAAGAGCGGACCTCAAGCATATAATTAATTAGTAGCTATTGCGCAGATATTTTAACAGGTATAGAAAGTGTGCTATCTGATGCGGACACGACCGCTAAATTTCCCTGGAAATATGTTTTCAACAATTGATTAATGCATAGAATATTTCATCTCATTGGATGTTCCAGGTGTTCCATGACAAATAACTAATCTTGACTTCTCTGGACTGATTGTAAGATTTTTTTATAGTTAAGCTCATGTATTTTTTAATTTTGGTAGGTTATTTTATCAGAATGATTACATCTGACACAGCAGTTGATAATTTTGTAGCCAGTTTCAACAGTTTTAGTCTGCTGGTTAGGTTATTCTATGATGAATTACCCATTTAGCTTTTCCTTGAATTAGAAAGAAATCTTAAGGATGATCGCATACTAGAATTTTGCCCTGTGCATGGAACACGATATCAACTTTCCTGCTTCAAAATGACAGCTGAATGTTAAGCATTGGCTTTGAAAGTATTATTACATAAGTTGGTGGAGAAAAATAATTACCTTAGAATGAAATTAAATACTTTAAAACTATTGCAGTACTGCAAGGTATAACATGCAATGATATTCCATAACTTATTTGGGTTGTCAATTGGATAGAAATTCAAGTAGGGAATGCTGTCCGTTGGATGGAAAATTATTCTTTCGACCCCTCAACACCTTTTTTTAATATCTGTCTGCTTTCTCTCATCCACCTAACTTGATTTCCCTCAGATCTTGGTCACATCTACATTAATGGTCATATAATATATAAATGCATGGTTGCATTTTAATTGGGACTTTTGTAAAATAGCCACATCACTATCACATGATATGTATGTGTAAAATCCTGGTTTTATATATTCTATGGATGATGTTATTCACCCATGCGCCTGTGTATTTTAGGAACGATAAAGAAGGGAAAAGTGGAACAGAACATTTGAAAAATACTGTCAATGGAGAACAAGATGAATAGGGCACACCATGAGGCACAATGGATTGGTTATAAACCTAATAGAATTAAAATTGAAGAGAAGATCCCACAATAAAGACCAAAATCAAGTAAATGGCATAAATTAAGAGGGGCGTAAAACAGAAAAGCTATCAGTAGATGTTGGAATTAACACTAAACAGAGAAGAATGGAGAACTGCAATGAATCAATCTTAAGATTGATATCCTGATAATAATGATGGATTCTGATGATAATTATGGCTATTAATCTTTACTTAACAGTGTAAATTTGTTCTCTCTCCTTTCTCTATTTTACTTAATCTTTACTCAGCAGTGTAAATTCCTCAATATTTTCAGGAAAGTTATAGGATAAATGCACATATGAAGCAATGTCAAATCCAAAAATTAATGAACTTTGCAAAGTCTCTTAAAGTTAAATGATTTCAATCGTTAAAACATTGGCCACTGGATCATATTTCACAATATTTCAATGTTGCCATGATATCTGCTAGCCAGCAGTAGCATTGTATTCTGTGCAACTATGGCTTATTCTATTGAAGTTAAAGAAGTAACTTTGTAATTCCACAAGAACTTGATTAAAATGTGACCTAGGGTTTCACATTGGTTGGCATCATCAGGTAGTTTCTGCAGAAGATCGACATTTCTTTTCTCAGAGTGAAATTTCCATGCTAGAAAAAGACTTAAAATACTTTTTGAATAACCCTGTTTCTGTTGAAGACAAACCTAGCATTTAGACTTCAATGTAGCCCTTTAGAAATAAATTAGTGCGGTTAAGCTTGGCATTTCCCAGGGGATCATTAAAATCTTACAACCTGAAGATTAAAAAACTATTTTCCAGAATTTGAAGCTTTGAAGTCCATGCAGTTAATTTCTTCTAAAAACCTGATCAACCAGAAGGCAGAAGAAGCAGAAAAGCGGAAGTTTGTTGTATTAGAGAAAAATAATTACATCACTAAATGCCAAGACTTCAAATCAAAAGCGTAGAAGTATCAGTTCATCAGTATTCAATCAGACCAAACTCCCATGTTTCAACTAGAAATTAGAAACATTTTCAAATTAGTGAGATGGTATTTAGTTTGAGATAGTGATAAAAGCTGTGAAATGAGTAAGCTAGTACAAATAAATCATTGTAACCTGTAGTATGCACTGTAAGTCATTGTAGTCCCCTTTTTAAAAGAAGTAAATTTTCTTTTGGGCTTTTTATTTTGGAGTCCATATTGGGAATACTTAGCATTTACTGCTCTTGGTTCACTGATTCTTTCAATTGTTTCGACACTGAAGACTTTCAAGTATGTTTGTTGCTAACAAATTAGGAGTATTTATCACCCCTATTTGGTGAAGTGACAATTTGATGCATGGTGCCCAACTTGAATGAAAGTGAAAGAAACTTACAGGTATCTTTGTCTTTACCCCTATTCTAAAATGAAATGTGCCAATCAATAGAAGTGGCATTGATATCTCTATCCATTATTATTATGTGTTGTTCATTGCTTTTGGATGAGAACCTTTCAATTGGCTACTTCTAGTATTGAATTGACCCTTATCATATAGTGACGTGTGAAGTGCCCATTCACAGGTTCTATTGTATTGAGGACTCTCAAATGAACACTAAATAATTTCAAAAGCACTATCTGTAATTTCTGAGCAGTTGACACAAGAGTTCTTAACTGCAATAAAGACACTGCCCCCAATTCTATATAATCATTAATTTGTCTCAACTGAAAAGGAATTAGGGACATTTTCACTGTTCGTAATTTTAGTGGAAAACCAGCTGTCAGTTCCAATAATCATATTAATCGGTACTATATTTTTTTAACTAAGGCAGTTTAAAAACCCACATAGATGTTTCCTTTACACAATGGTTCCTTGAATATTTAATGGTGATCTCTTTCTAATTATTATCCTATCTCTTGGAAAACATTCCACCTGATATAATATGATTTACATTAAATAACACATTGTATACATATCTGACATTGACCCTCTCTGTATGTACTTGCATGATCTACTTTTCTTACAACATACCTGGAAAAACTAAAAAAAATCTACTTAATCACACATATATTGATTGCTACATTTCAATACAAGTGTTCCAACTGGAAATATTGCCACTCATTCCTTGTCAATTCATACAATTTTTGACTAAGGGATAACTCCTTATATCTCTGATCTACTGTAAATTAATCCTAATAGTACCCTTTCAATGTACAAAGAGTAGCTATATAGATATTTTTACCTCTTTCATGCTCATAGCTACTCAATTATGAAATATAATATTAACTCATCTCAAATTCTTCTGGCCAAAATCCTTTACCAACCTGCAGGAAACAACAAAATATGTCTTTCGGTGCACTCTTCCTCAGTAATTAGGTTGCATTGAATTATAAATTATCTATTCCAATGACAAAGGACTCTTTCAATTTAAGTAATCATTATTATATCTTGCTAAATGTTATTGCTAACCCTTAGCTATCCTTTCCTCATCGTACTCAGATGGAGAATCAGCCATTTTTAACTGGTAAGGACTTTGTTGATATTAATGGGTTTGAGGAAATAAATAGGGAATGAGCACAAGTCTCAGTTTCACAAATCTTTTATTAGTCTAAAGATGTTACAATTTTAAGTTGGTACAATTATACTCTTAAACTATCATTGCTATTCACCTAAAAACAAACTATAAATTGTGTCATAATCTATACCATCAATGAGCAATGTAAAGCCACAAACATCTTCCATTTACATTGTCACTAATAACAAAACCAGATCTTTTTGACAGTTTAGTCATTCCTGTCAAAGTGATCTGGATAACTGAGCTGCAGCATATCACTTTCCTTCTCCACCACCAGGTGAAATACCCCATGGGGCTATGGACATCAGGGGCAATCAGCACCCCTGCCTTCTGATTCAGGAGCAAGAAGGAGGGTGCAGGAAGGGCTGCAGATGGCACTTGGGAAGGGCAGCTGTCTCCTCCCTGCCATTAGCAGTCGCATTCAGGAGATCCTGCCATGCCCATTGGCTGTGTTTGGAAGAGAGCCTGGAATATGGAGGACATTGAATCCAAAAGACAACATTTCTCTATGTGCCGTTTGTAGAAGACCCTCACTCTTCCTGTTTTGGCATTTGGAGAGATAAGTTTTGTGTTAAAAAATTTCAGGTGAATTAAAGTGAATTGACTGTAATGAATCATGATGAGCATTTTCATTAATGCTTGAAATTTATTTGAATTGTTGCCAAAGATGTAATAAATGAGCAATAACTGTTCAATTATACCTTTCTCTTTCAGGTTACATATTTTGGGTTAATGTATTCAAAAGTAAAATAAATTAATTGAGTTCTAATGCAATGTTGAATTTATTTGTAGCAATACCATCACTTGCTGCAGTGCTTCCAAGAAGTTGGTAGGGTGTCTTGGAATGTGCCCACAGTTCAAGGATGAGGGTTTGGACTTCACTCAAATCACTCATCCTTGAGACATAGGCAACCTTCGAGACAGCCTACCATATTCATGGAAGCACTCCAGCAAGCGTGTCTGTGTTAATCCCATGAATCATGGAGCAGAATGGACTTGCAATGCGACCTTGAAACATTCAAGAAAAAATTTGGCATAGGTTCCCCCAAATTAAGACAGTTGGGGAGACCTTCGGGGCCCCATTTACCTCGGGCACACCGCAGAGTAGGTTACCACGCCCACCCACCACCCTTAGACCCCAGGCCAAGTGCTTGATTCTTGACTTGGAACTACTACAAAGTGAGAATTATTTTTAAATCTTCTCTTTATGAATTTATAAACAAATAAACTAAATTAAAATTCACACTATTGGGTAGGAAGTTATTTTCCCCAATAAACTATCATCTCAAATTTTATAAATACTTTAATGGAAAGCAAATTTATTGCAAAAATGGTGATTATTTTCCACCTCTCTATGCTGACCATAAGGCCATTCTGGACTTAGAATATTTTTGCATTTCTGACCACCATCAATTCCCTGGACTCCAGTCTTTTCTTCCTTCAGCCCACTATCAATCTTTAAACATTAAGACAATCCTCTCTTTGGAATTTGAATATATATTCTTACCCCTGGACCCATAATTATTTTGCTGTCTCCTTCTTAGGACTTAGATTCTCCTCTTCATACACCCCACCCATAAAAAAGCTATGGATATAAGGACTTACATATTTCCCTCGTTTCTCTAACTTTCCCCTTGGTAAATTTTACCTTCCCTCTATTCTAAAAACATGGACTTGTAATTTTACTGTTTTCCACTATTTATTTATTTTTCCCTTTTTTCAATGCTACTCTCTTCTTTTTAAAATATTATTGCTCTATTGAAATTAGAATTTCTTCAAATGCACCTTCAATTTAAAAAATCGAAACCAATATCCTTTTTACATATATTTGTTGATCTTCACACTGGGACTAGCCATTTTCGTCACCCTTCCATTCACTCAGGCTAAACTATTCCTCTTGTTTTTCTTTATTTTATTTCAACTTCCCTATTCACTTGGATGGACAAAATATACCTTCACTGCTGTTGCACTCTTCACTTTTTGAAGCATATGCTTGCTCCTTCTATTAAAGCTAGACTATCTTTTGAAGTTAATTTTTCAATACAATCCAATCTGGCTCCTTGCTATTTCTTATTCACCTACCCTTAAATTACTGCACTTTAATGCACTCCACGTGGTATTTATTATCACTCCTTTCATATGACTTTAAAACTAATTATTTGGATGATTACATGTTCTTTGATTAGCCAGCACTTCATTTTGTCCATTACTTTAAAATCTTTATTATCTTGCTCTACTGGGCTTCGACTTCCTGTTTTTCAACAGCTAGTTATTTTCCTCCATTAATGCCATGATTAACATTTTTCGTATGATAGCAACCATATAGTCCCTGATTTATGAGCAAAATTTATGATTGAAAAAAATCCAATATGTACCCATCTTGCAATGAATACAAGTTACCCAAAGCCGTACTCTTGGGGGCACTAGTTAGGGGACACGGGGGAGGGTGCAAACAATAAGGATAACAAAACTGCACACACTCTCTCACTCCGGTATATGCAGTACAAATTGACCGTCGCAAGTCGCAAACACACACGCACTCAGGGTTTACGGGGGAAAAACCCCTCGCCAGGGACCACACACTCAGACAAGGCAAACAAAACCACACGCACTCCTTCACTCCGGTATATGCAGTACAAATTGACCGTCGCAAGTCGCAAACACACACGCACTCAGGGTTTACGGGGGAAAAAACCCCTCGCCAGGGACCACACACTCAGACAAGGCAAACAAAACCACACGCACTCCTTCACTCCGGTATATGCAGTACAAATTGACCGTCGCAAGTCGCAAACACACACGCACTCAGGGTTTACGGGGAATTAAACCCAACGGCAGGGACCCTTCACTCAGACAGACGTAAAGATAGAAAAAGTAAAGGAACGGCACGCACTCCCTCACTCCGGTATTTGCAGAGCAAATTGACCGTTTGTGAGACGCAAACACACGCACTCAGGGTTTACGGGGAATTTAACCCAACGGCAGTGACCCTTCACACAGACTAGGAATACGGAAAGGGGGAAGTACACTGTGATGCAGTGTACGTGGGGAAAAAAATAGTGCCGAAAAACCTGACACCAGGTGTTTCGCCTGCCAAGCAGGCCTCTTCAGAGAAGAATAATGAAAATTCGTCGGAGCCGAGATATAAGTAACGATGAGTAGGGGGGGGGGAACCGGGGAGGAGAGAGGGAGGGGAAGGGTTGGTGATACTAGTGCCCCCAAGAGTACGGCTTTGGGTAACTTGTATTCATTGCATTCATTCGGCCGTAGTACGTTCCCTTTTGCTTTATTATGTACCCATCTTTTTTAACCTTTTTTTCCCTGGAAATAAATTATCTTAACTCGCCAAAAGTAAAATATTTCTCATACTGTATAAAAAAATTTTATTTCACAAGTTCAGGTAAGATACACTTAGTACAGATAGATTAGAAGGACAAAAATAAATATGCTCCAATCCTCAAATACATTGCAATAAACACCTCTGGTTGATTCTTTTGGAATCAAGTTCAGTATGATAATAGTTACAAAAAATCAAATGGACTTATCAACTATATGGTGGTTATGAACAAAAAAGGTTGTAATTATTAATGTTCTGATGAGCAGGTCAATGCAATACAGCAGAGCAAAATACGAGGTTTGTTCAAAATTAACGGGAATTTGTTCATTTCGTGGGCTTGGAGAGTCCAATTGTCCAACTTTTCTTAATTACTTTGGTAAACATGCCCCTGAAGTATGATAAAAATTCAGCAGTTTTCCTTGTGGACTTTGTCTGTGACAGCCACTAAGGTTAGATGTATTTCATGAGGTCAGTGATTTTAGTTTGTTAAAAGAAATGGACCAAAGAATTCGTATCAAATTTTGCATAAAAAATTAAAGTGTGTGAAATGTTAACTAAGGCCTAGGGTGAGTTTGCTATGAGTAAATCAAGAGTTTATGAGTGGTATAAGCATTTCCAAGAAGGCCGTGAAGACCTTGAAGATGACGATGTCCTGGACGCCTCAGCACATCAACAATCGATGAAAATGTGGAAAAAGTGAAAGAAATGGTTATGAACGATCACCGAATCACAATTAGAGAGGTTTCTGATAATGTTGGCATATCGATTGGATCATGCCATAACATTTTTTCCAATTTTTTGGGTATGAAACGCGTGGCAGCAAAATTCGTTCCAAAATGGCTTTGGCATCATGATAATGCACCAACTCAAACTTCATTGCTTGTTCGTGAATTTTTAGCCAAAAACAATACTGTAATGATGCCCCAGTCTCCACATTCGCCAGATATGGCTCCGTGTGACTTTTTCCTATTCCCAAAAATTAAGAGAACCTTGAAGGGCCGTCGTTTTACAGCCGTAGATGACATTTAAAGTGCGTCGCTGAAAGAACTAAAGGCTATCTCAACGATAGAGTTTGAGAAATGTTTCAGGGATTGGAAGAAGCGCTGGCACAAGTGCATCATCTCCAATGGGGATTACTTTGAAGGTGACAACATCAATGTATAAGAATAAATAAATACTATTGTCGGAAATATTAAAATTCTCGTTAATTTTTGAACACACCGTGTGCTAGGTGCCCTAATAATCTCAATGTTTTGCTCCCATTTGAGGGAATTACTACTTTAACGTGACAATGCATTTCGCAGGCGATTTTCATTGTTTTTTTAAAGCAAATTTCAATAAAATTAAATATTACCATAAATAATTATGATAATAAATATTGCCAATACAAAAGAGAATTCTTTTGGCAAACATTGCTGAAACCACTAATATAGTCACTTTTGACAGAAATTGCAATGACAGGATCATGAAATGATATTTGTAATGTTTTTAATTGAGAATATGCATTAGTGAAGAAGGAATGAGCATGGAGAGGTACTGAAAATGGAACGGGCCATCATGTACTCAGAAAATATAGGATCCTTCGGATCTTCCAACAATAGAGAGCACATGTAAATGAGATTAAAATCCAAGGAACCACAAGAAAAAAAAGATCTAGATGTGTATCAATTCTTTAGGGTTAACTAGACACAGCACACTAAGAAGGAAAATCATATTCAGAAAACTAAGTGATGTTTGGGAAAGTGTTCAGGTTGTCCCTAAATCTGTGATAATATAATAATATGAAACTTATGGGTAACTAGCATTTCCCATGTACACCTAAGCCTTCTGTGGTGTCTAAACTAAGTGTTGACTTAAGTAAAAGGCTGTTGACTGCAAGAGAGATCTTCATATGGTACAATGTCTTAAATCAGGCTTGTACTTTGACTATTACATCTGAAATTTGTCGAATCAACACTAATCCCTGGAGGAACAACTTGCCGCCATGGGTCCCTACTTTTTCTGTTTATATATACTTCGATTATCATGGTTTTTCCTTTATTAGAAGATGGATGCGAGTCTAGTATATTGTGGAAAATACTAATTTTTTTAATTATGCCATTTGGCTATTCAGGCAAAGTGCAGGATGCAGCAGCATAACTTGCTGATTTGAAAGAAATTTGAAATCAGATTAGCAAAGTATGCTACGGCACCCTTCATTAAAAGAAGGTGGGAAAAACAGTAAGGAGATCAACAGAAAATGATAATTAGTCAACGATGCTTCAACAAAGAGAAGTTTTTGGCAGGCAGCAGAAATGAAGATGTTAAGCAAAGGCTGGTGAAAATGTTGGTGAAGGGTAATTTACATTGGTTTGACACAGCTATTCAGGAAATGGAATGGCAAGGAGGTTTTTGAGAGAGATGAGTGATGAAAACAAAAATTAAACCATGGAAATTAAGTGCAAAGAAGTTCCAGGTATGGAGAGAAGCTTGGGCGACATTTGAAGAAGGCAGCATATGTAGATGTAAGAGATGGTGAGGGGCAGTAGGATGCTGGAGACCATAATAGTGAGAATGTAGGAAAAGCAAGGCAAGTGGAGGAAAATAGACAATCTGAATGGGATTGGTGGTAGAAGGATGATGGACTAAGTTCTTAGACCTAATTTACTATAATTTATTCCTTAGGGTGTACATATATCCTATTAGTCAGGTATAACGAATGCAGGAGTAATTAGTACCTGGGTTGATCTAAATTATACCCTTATCCATCTGACTTTGTTAAAAGATGATAGCTGATTTAAATGAGCTTCTGATAGTACAGGGTGCTGTCTGTATGCTCTGTCCTGTGATAGATGAACAAACCAAGTTTGGGCTAAAAGGTGACCAAAACATCAATGCTTATACCTGAAGCACACCAAAACTTAATCCTAATACTTTTGCAAACCTGCTAAAAGAGTAATTCATAAATTACACCAATATTTTTGCATGGGAGTGAAACCATGCTATGTCACATGGATAATTGCCCATTAAATGAAATGCATTAAGAAAATCAATTAAAATGGTAACAAGGGAGCTTCAGACTAGCACCATTTATCAAAGACACCATTTAGTGTAAAAGTTAATGTGAAAAATGAAAGGAAGACTTATTATTTTTCAGGATGAAACCACTTGCACATAATCATCCTTTTCCCAATTTTATCATATGAATTCTAATGAAGTTAACAGTTTCAGGCTTAACTTTGTGGAATTCCTTCATGATGAGGGTAAAAAATGAGAGAAACTTTACACTTCCACACACTTTTAATGTTCTAAGACCATGGTTTTGATGCTGCATATCATCATCAAGCACAATATAACAAAATTTCTGAACATATAGTCAGGCGCCAAGAGGAGAGCAAGGTAGGGGAAGTAAGGGAGATGGGGGGGGGGGTCGTGTAGGTGCAGCAATCATTAGTGGGTGAAGGTAAGGTGAGGCATGTATTGGACGATTTCTGCCTCAGAGATGTGTTTGCTAACAAAGGTTGACCCTTATTAACGGATGGACAATGACCATCACCGCCTTGGTGGGGGGTGGGATTGGTGTGGAAGGGTATTTAAGAATTTAAGGAGAGGGGAATGGGAGAGGTTCAAGATATCATTGACCACCTCAAGATTATTGGACTGAAGGGATTCCCAAATTTCCAACTCCTTTAAAGTATTCAGCCTGTGACCTTTCATTTCCCTGCATAAAAAGTCTGCTGTGAAGTTCCAGGAATGATGGTTATCTAAGTTATATTTGGCAAATTGTGAACTGTTGTCTTTTTTTCTGAAGTATGAACGGTGTTCCTTAATCCTAATGTCGAAAGTCCTCACTGTCTGTCCAATATAGATAGCGTGGCAGTCTGTACAATTCAGTTTATTAACGCCACTTTGTTCTATTATATCAATTTTAGCTTTGGGTGAACCTATTAAGTTTTTGAAAGTATGAGAGTTGTAAAAAGCTGATTTGATATTGTTTTTGGAGAGTATTTTTTGTATTATAAGTGAGACATGGTCAAGGAATGGAATTCTTCACCATTGGTGCTTGTCCTGTTTGGGTGTGTGATATATATGGATTTCAAGGCTTGCTGTGTTTGTTTTCAGTTGCACATGTTTTTGATCATTATTACACTGTAACCATTGTTGACTGCAATTTGTACAATATTTTGTAAAAAATCAGTCCTTAGTTGAGCTTAAATCTGTTGAATCCATTTCACCATCCTCCATAAACAGTTGCAGGATAATCATTCACTTCAATTTACTCAACTGGAACCAAAACAATTTGAAAAAATGGCCAGTTGAAGCAGGTTCAACCAGATGATTCCAGAGGACCTCCGTGTAGCTTGAATGAAAAGAATTTACATATTAGATATGCATATACCTACATTTATTTCTCTGCATACCAAAATGCATGGCAGAAGTAAACTGTTTAATGCCAGTAAATATTTATGCAAATATCAATTTAAATTAGGTGCTTAGATTTCATAATTTAAACCTTCAGCTAAGGTAATTTCTTAATGAAAAATATACTAAATACCACAGTAATCAACCTGAAGGTTGTTTTGAAAGGTCAGGATAGAGCTCACCTAATACAAGGCCCAATGGTGTGTGAATTTCCTGTATGGGTGGATGGGGCCAATTCCTTTCCCTGTGCCGCCTATAGTTTCCCAGGAAAATCTTGTACCCGAAATCAATCTAAATGAATCTGGTTTCATGACTCGTTCAGAAGTGACTGTAATCGATCCTAAACTGGAGGCTTTAGACTATGAGTGACAAATTTCTCACTTTCCAGTCTCCAGTTTGCTACAGTGTAAAACCTTTTCAGATTTCCTCGAATTTGCTAATTTCCATACGCGATTCCATATATGTTCCTCTTCCCCTTGCGGTAACGAGAGAAGACTATGCCTATTCCTCCAAAAATTGGTAAACGTGCACTATCAATGGTCGTCTATTACCTCTAGTGGCGCTACCTTATTTCTGACATCCTCCCAAGTGCTTGTGTATACATAAACCTCATTTGTCAGTGAGGCAAAGAGGGATGAGGTAGGATAGGAGGGGGAGGCTCCATGCAGATGGATGAGAAAAGTAATTGAGAAGTGAAGCAGGACTTAGCCACAATAATCTCCTGACAAATACAAGGGAGGTAATGAGGCAGCTGGAGGAAGGGTGGTTGAAAAAGTTAAGGTAGTTAGTTAATGTGAGCCCAGAGTCAAGGGTCGTACTTTTGAGCAGGAAGGGAAATAGCAACCATAAATGAAAATAATGAACATGTTATTTAAGAATTAGTTTCATCTTTCATTATTATAATTAAATCCAATTTAATATCTTTACATTTAAACTACAAAACTGAGTTTAAATTCACTCCTATATTTAGAGTGTAAAAGCTGTTCGACAAAATTGAAGGAACTCTCCTTTTTCCAAAAACAAGACTTACATCTGCCATTTTCATTTGCTTACCCATTCCACAAATGATGACTAATTGGTAGATGAACACAAGTTTATGAATTTTATTTCTCATTGCTGTTCCCATTTTTGAGTAAAATGGATAGTCATCCTACTGGGATCACAACTCCTTACTCCAACGCTTCCTATTTCTAAACATTTCTCCACATGTCCCAATCATCTGTCCTTTATCTGTGAAATGATCATTCCTGAGCCCTCCTTCCACCTCATCCCATATTTTTCTCCGTCTTTCACCCTCCCTGTCCCTTCAATTTTCCACTGACAAGTCAGACTTACACGTAGGAGAGCATATCAATCTTTTTGTACCTTAATGTCTATCAACTATTAAAACTGGTCGGTACTTTAAAAGGGTGGACAAATACCAGGTGTTTTGCCTCTTTAACACGGAATGATTCCAAAAATTAAAGCTTGGCTCCATTTTTTATTCAAAGGGATGGTGAATTTATGACAAGGTTTGTGCCTGAGACGGTTCTAGGAAAAAAGAATTCCAGTGGCATGATGCTTGATAGTACAGCCTAGGTTACCATTCAAGTGTAAATGGAAAAGTTGAACCCATATAATTAGTGCCTCCCAGATTTGTAAGGAATAACTATCTTTGACATGCGGCATCACGAAATTCTTAACAGAAGGGTTAAATTAAACTTCTTACGGCCTCTTTTTAAACATTACATAAAATATTTCCTTAAGCCTTATAAGGTTTTTTTACAACACTGAAAGTAGGTATGGTGATTTTTGGAGAAGATTAACCTCTAGCCAGTGATCAAACATTCAAAATTTTAGAATGATCACATTACACAGAGGCATTGCGATAATAGGTTTTTAAGAAAATTAATCCAATTGCCAGGGTAAATTAATTACAGTTTAAGGAAATATTATTTAATATTATCAGTCAACGAAGAAATATCACAACTTTAACACGGCCTCCAGGGTGACAACTGAGCATACAGGACTGTTGGAAGAAACAAGGCTGATATAAGCCAAGCCATTTGATGATTCTTTTAACTTGATGACTAAATGGTTACCAGTGTACTATTGTCAAATGTGAGTTCCCTTTGGTTGGGAATTAATCAAGGATTAACAGATTTCTGTAACATTTAACACCAACAGTGATCACATTCTGTGAAGTTGCAGCCTTTCAAGTTCAAACTTGCTCCCTCAAGTCACATTCATTTGACATGCAGCACTAGTGTCAAGTAATAATTTTACAATAAATATTAACTTACTAAGAGTAGCAAGAAAATTTGCTTGCTACATAATGAAAGGTAATTGTCAACACCCTTATTAGAGCATCAGCAGAGGGAATTTTGGGGATGAAAAAAATTATGGATCTTCAAATCTTGGCTCTACGAGCATATTACAGACATGCCAACTTTCAAAAATGAAAAATCGGGAGGACATGCCAATTTCAAAAATGAAAAATCGGGAGATTTTTAGAAGTGTATCACGAAGTAATCACTTTTAATTACCACAATATTTGCATGGCACCTTAATCCCTTTATGACACTTTGCCAATTTTTAATGAATGTCACACTTTATTAACATGTTAAGCTAAGTACACAATTTGAACAGTTCATCAAGAACGTAAGAAGGAAAAATCGGGAGTCTCCCGCTTAAATCGGGAGAGTTGGCATGTCTGATATTACATATTCAAGAATGTTATGAATTTATCATTTAATGAGAGTTATTTACAGTACACCATAACCAAGTAGCAAATCGAAGGAAATTTTTAAAATTATTTTTTTGTGAACAGCTTGTGAGAGAAATCAGACAACAGACTTCAGTGCACCTTTCAAATATTTAGACAATATCTTTTCTTAACTATTTCCTACTTCATACTTTATCCATTATGCACTATTAAATACCAACTTCAAAGTTGGTTTTATTGGACATTTCCTTTGTGGGTCTCAGTTACATAGCCAGGGTTATAAGTTAGGGAAGGCAAGTCAAACATTATGCAGGCTACAGCACACAGTGATCCTGTTATTGTTTAAATGCTGATCAACTTCCCTAATAGCTTTAGCATTTGGGATAGTTTGCATGAGTCATCTGCCACCCTTACTACAACATAAAAAGAGGAATTTTTTGAGGGTCGGTTCTATCGAAATTAAACAACTGACAAGACATCATATTTTAAATGAAAAATCCTAAGGTTTCAAAGATCAATTTTCCATGATGTCCTGAATGAAATTTAATGAACATGATAAAGTTTTTAGCAGGAAAGACATGTTAAGGAGTATTTATTAGAATGCATTTGAAGATGCATAAAATTTTTCTATTGCCAGTATATAAAATCTAATTATAACAGTATTAAATAGTATTTTGTATAGTCAGAATCATTGATTCGTACACCAAAAACCTTTGACAAGCAAAATGATGCTGCATCTAGAAAATTCAGTAAGCTTACATATAACCCTGCATAAATATATATTTTTGAGGTCCAACGGATCCTACATTTTCCCATCTTGCATTCTTCCTTATGTACTTCGTCTTTGTGTTATAATATTTGCATCCTGAGTTAAACCACAAAGCTAAAATTATATCATAGTCGTCGTCCACACTGACTAGACTAAGAAATATATCACCCAACCAAAAATTAAAATTGGAATTCAGCAGTGCTTCTTAATATACATGGGGCTGCTTTGTATAGGATAGACGAAACTGCCCTCCATTGCCATTGGTGACTGCAATTACTCTACATTATTAAAATATTATTGCTTTTGCTATTCCCCCAGAAAAATAACAAAACTTAAACCTAAAGTGCCTTAGGCTAAATGAATATCACCACAATTCATAACTGATAACTTAAGAACAAGCTGTGTTAAACATATTGACAGACATTGCACCACACATTTGCCATCTTTCAAAGTCCGAAACATAAAAATGTGTCACCCCTGGGCATAGATGGTCCAATATAATCATAATAAGCATTTTAATAGCCTCATTGGATCATGCATCAGGCATTGATTGGACCATTAATGGCCAAGAGGGTGGTGGCATCCAATCCAGCATACACAGACTATTATGAAAGTAATGAGCATGATTTTATTGTACCCGAATATCCATGACAGCATGGTAAAATCGGTCAGGGAATTGGTGGTGTGTGCACCCTTCCAAAGCAGGTGGTCACCAGTTTGCTCAGAGTAGTTTGAGCGGAATAACATTCCTCCATGTTGTGTTTTTCGACTTTGTAACAAGGCGCCCAGCCACACGCCACATGTCCCCAGCCATACATCTTTAGCCATTACCCACTTCTTGACCTCTAGCATCTCCCCCAAGAGTGGTCCCCCAGCCCCCTTACAGACCCAACTTGGCTCTGTGCAGCTTTTATTCGTTTCCCTGACTTAAGAGAGAGCTTAAAGGAAAGCTTTGAGAGACCGTGGAAAACATCCCAAAACATGTTAACGTTCCTGAGAGACATTCCCATAGGAGTTTCAGGGTGGTGGTAGACATCTCCACAAGTGTATGAATTCAGGGGGAGAGTATTTTGAAGAATTTTAAGTATTTTCACAAGTACCATCAATGAATATGTTTATCTCTTAGAATGCGCATTATTGTTATAATGGTCCCTTTAGGTGCTCATTCTCTGCACCACAAAGTATCTAAAAATGGTTGGATGCATAATTCATAGTTTTTACTCAACAAACAGCTTTTCATCAATTATTACAACTAAGTATAATAATGGTATATTTTCAAAGGCATATGCATTAAAAATTGAATGCAATGTAGGTGGAAGACAATATTTTTCCTACATTGTATTACAAATTTATGAAAATATTTAGACCAATTACCAAATTAAATTTATTATCTAATGCTATAAACCAGTTGTAGCAAACAATGGTAAAAGATACCCTACTTCATGAATTATTATAAATTATTAACAAAACCTCCCTATGGACTACCTTTGACATAGTAGAATGGTTCACAGATTCTGAAGATCCATAGAGCTGAGACAATTTTGGGAAAAAAGAGGAAGTCTAAAAATAGGTTTGTACTGAATTAAGAAAGAGTAAGTGGATTTAGGGTTAATACCTATTACATATTAGTTTGGCTTAGAAATTTGTAACTTGATAGGTAGTTGATTAATCTGCCTCGACCAGAGGACTACTACTTTAATAACATACCTCATTCATGATGAAAGAAGTGCGGGCGGCAAAAGAGAAACTTCACAGCATCAGCAATGCTGCGAAATGCCAACTTTCTCCCCAATCTCAGAAGAAGGTGGGTTCTATCTTCTTCAGATTCAAAGCTCTCCGATTACAATCAACATCAAGGGAAAATGATGATCTCTCAATCATCGACTCAAACTATCCGTCGGTGAAGATTTCGTTTCAGTGACCCAAGACACCTGGAAAAAATGAAATAGTGACAATTTAATATCATCAACAAAATTTTAATTTGGTGAACATCAAATAAGCATTCAAATTAAATTGCTCATCGTATAAAATTAAATCTTAAAAATATTTCGTCCTAACCGGAAAATAGCTGTTCGTGAAGTCCACGAGAAGACTGTATAGGACAGCAGATTTTTCGATGAGTGAGGAGCGTACTTAAAAGAATTTGAGGAGCATAATATTCGAGTAAACAGCGTCGATTCCTGCACATTTTCCGATTCTCGCCACAGTTGACAGTTTCGCTAGCAATTCTTCTAGGATCATTTGGCCAAGGGTATACACTAGTATAATCATTAGACTCTCAAAGGATTGCTAACAAACTTAATTGATTGACCGAAAATAGCATAGGTCAAGTGAAGAGAAATTGTTAATTTTAACAGTGTCACGCCTATCACATTTTCAAACGATTCAAATGAAAGACACCACTTCGGAATGAATGCGATATCGACTTTCTTCAATTTGACCCTGCCGCGAATAAGAGTAGCCCAGTTTTGCCACCTTTTCTTCGTCGACAATCTTTCCGAGGCTTAATTGGTTCACCACACACAAACCACGAGAAAAAACTAGAGTTTTCACATAAGAATTAATACAACTTCACTGCTTCACGAATTATGAATACACATTCCCATATGTAGCTCCTAAGACAGACGTTGTAAGCGATTGCTTCCCGAAGCTATAATAAATGTATAATAACTAATTTTCATGAATGCAATCAATTTCTAATTACTGCATTCATCACCCTCGAGCGTTCGGATAAAAATATCTTACTATGCACTAAAATCAAATAGGAATTTCAAACACGAGAACAAGATAAAATTATCTAAAACCTTGCTAACTATAAATGAAAAAGAAGTACATTACCTGAACTTCTTGGATGAAGCGGATGAGCCTCCCTGCTGGTGCAATCCACGCCGCAAAAAGTTTCTGTGGTACATCACATACACGGCATATATTTAATGCCAATAGCTCTACCCGAGCGACCATGCTGACGGATAAACGGACAATCGAGGGTCGTTAGCCGACGATCGAGAGGGGGCGCTCACGCGTCGGAGGTGAGTTGTTGAAAAGAATGGAGGGGCGAGAAATGAGGAGGGGAATGAGGGAGGAGGAAGATTTCGAGGAAGAGTGCCTCGAAGAAATGGAGGGGGACGACGCGACGCGACGGTTGGAGCATAAAAATTCAGTGACGGGCGGGTGGTTCAAGCAGGCAGGTTGAATAGGATTCCAGGGAGGTACCTATTCGGAAAATAATTAAATTGGTGCATGCGTGACCTTGTAATGAATCGGCGACAACTACATTTAGTTTTATTTGAAGTTGGGAGTGATGCCATACAGGATTATCTCATTGAGTTGTCAGCTTTTATGCCCCTCTGCCTTTCGTATTTTCTCTCCCTTGTTTTTTAATGCCTGATAACCACCATGTAGTTATCATCTGAGTTGGTTATACAACCTATGTATGTTGTACCAAGTTACAGAATTTACCTGAATCATCATTGTATCTCATTATAAAAATGTCTGTTATTGTTGTGAGTCTCATGAAAACATTGATACAAGAGGCAGTTCTGAAGTTCCGCATGATACAGTGGGTCAATTTGGTCACAGCTATTCTTGACCATCTAACCAATGTTACCAACTGTCCAATAAATAAGGCCGGCTAAAAAATCATTGGCCAATTGCTCCAAAAAACATTACTTTGTCCATTAAGAGGCCGCCTCCAAAAATACGGGTTGTCTGCTACATAAAATAAAAATATCTATCATACAACACAAAATGATCTCTGTCCCAAATAACTAAATTTAATTATCTATTTTTGTATCAAAATGATTCACCCAAACCTATAAAATGCTACTCAAAATCCTGTATCATGTTACAGAAATCTCTGGATCATATGTTCAAAATGTAACCAGGGTTTTTTGAAATATTTCTCATGCCTTTTATGCATTATTTTCCTCCTGAGCACTGCGATAGGTTACTGCTGTGTTTTCTCCTTCTTCTTCCACGATGAGGGAAGGGTCAGTTCCTCTCCCTGTTCTGCTTATGGTTTACGAGAAAGATCAGACACCTGAAAAAATCCTTAATGTCAGCATGTCCTTGATTCCAGGATTTGTTCATCCTAAGTCTGCACACTTCGAGCATTAGGTTTTTATTTAGCTAGATCCATCTGTTGCACTAATCCTGTGATAGGTGTTTAACTCACTTGGATTGAATCTTCGTGCACTTCTTTTGATTACAATGCAAAATCCAGTCAAATTTGAGTTGATCCCTCCTCCGCAAAATTTCAATGTCTGACAATTGTAATAATATAGGGGCATGGAAAGGCCCTACTGAGTATAAATCAAGGGTGTACAGTAGCTAGTTTATTGAATCCCCACTTCATAAAACTGGGGTTCTAATACTAGTGGTCAGAAAATATTAAATTGGTATCCTGATCCCTACTTAGGTGCTCAGTGGAGGGTACTTCAAATGAGCACGCGCTCCACTGGGTGGGACATTAAACTGGTGACAATTCTTGTTGAAAGTATGAGGGGGGGTACAATAAGTCCTTAGATAGTCCTAGATACGGCCTTCGTAATATCGAAAATAAATTTTTTCCATTGAATACATAGAATAAATCAGAGACAAAACAATACGGAAACCCCGTTTTAGGATTAGCTCCTCTTCGGGGTGGAAAATTACAAATTAGAAAAGGATACGAAAGAGTGTAGCGGTTGCGGAAATAAACCTTTTCTTCATCTTTTCGTCGGGAGCGGTATTGACCAAGCATTTGCCCAAGGTTCAGTTCAGTTTTATATGTTTTTATTTCCGTATAGATTCAGAATACAAAAAATATATAAAATATAATTGAAACATAACAAAAAACAATACGGAAACCCCGTTTTAGGATTAGCTCCTCTTCGGGGTGGAAAGTAACAATAATAGGAAAGGCTGCCAAGAATGCGGCTACGGAAATAAAATGTTCCCATGGCGGGAATCGAACCAAGGGTGGAGGGAGCTCTTATATAGGTGGTCCCGTCCAGTGACTGCTCGATGATTGGTCCAATCAGAGAACAACCACTGGACAGGACCACCTATATAAGGGCGGCCACAATTCCTTTGTAGCCTTTCCTTTTATTGTTACTTTCCACCCCGAAGAGTAGTTAATCCTAAAACGGGGTTTCCGTATTGTTTTTGTTATGTTTCCATTATAGATAATATATTTCTTGTTACCTGTATCTTTATGGAAATAAAAATATATGAAACTGAACCGAGTCCCTCATCTTCGACCTGAAGACGCCGAATGAAACTTCGGCGAAACTGTTGTCAGCTTTAAACAACGACGCGGTGAAACCCGAGAATGCAGAATCCTTCAAGCCACCGCCGAGAAAACCTACGCAGCCATATACGTTTCGCTTCTCTTTTCCCTCCCCTATTTTCTTCCCACATCCACTCCCCTCCTTCCGGAACGTAAAATGTGTATAAGACGGCACTCAACTTCATTTTGTTACCTGATGATGATGTAATACATCGACACCCGGTCGAAAAATAAATTTTATAATTTGCATACAGAGGACTGCACTGCGAAAGTATTGGTTGGCTATGCCAATTCAGGAGAAGATATAATATTTACGATGAAGTTGCCTTACGTTTGCTGATAGTAACGCCGCTCAACCATTTACAGAAAAATCGCGATCACTGAGACTATATATGATTTTGTTTTCTTAGATGTATGATGAAGACGCAATGGGCCTATACTGAGAAGCTTTGGCAGAAGTTGCTCGAGCTTTACGGAGTGAATTCAATGTTCCCAAGTGAAAAAACGTTAAAAGAAAGAGATATTATGCATATGTGTGCCATTGCTGTTAGTAGCCAAGAGTTGAATAGTTCTGCCATGGGATATTATCGACAACCTAGATCTCTTTTTTCGTAAGATTATGAATGACGTCCCTAAAACGTAAAAGCTGCAACGGTTTATCGGAGTTGTGGCAACGACCTGGTTTCATAATCGTTTCGTCCGCAAAGTTACGAAACACCAAATTGATGATCCGAGATTTTCTGAGAAAGAAATTAAACAGCTGATAATCTTCCGTAGAAACTTCACTAAAATCTTATTGAATTCAAAAGACTTACCAAACTGTGTTGCATTATCAAAAGAACCAACTGAATTATTATTAAAAATTTTAGCAAAATCAACAAAATATATGCGCGAATATATTTAGGGTGGCGGGTGTTAAGTTGAAGTCTGCAAGTGAACGGCGGCGGTCGTGCGTTGCCTTATCATAATTAAAAGTTGCAAAAGAAGGCAAGAGCTACCTCTCAATTTTATTACTCATTTATTCTATTAAAAAACGATAAATTATTTAAAATTACCGTTAAAAAATTACTTATAATGTAAATCCGAAGTAGATAAAATAAATAGGACAATAAAACTTGATATGCATTATCATTCCATACTAAAAAGAAAGACTTGTACTTTTCCCCAGAATTTATTATTAATTAAAAAAATCTGTGGAAAAGTACGCCTTTCTTTTTAATATGGATATTAAATACTTCCACGAAGTGAACCCTGAAACAATAGAATATATGCATTATCATTGTTTAGTTCCATGTTTAGTCTCAATTTCCAGGGTCTTAATTTTTTTGAAAAGTCGATGAAACAGTTAAAATGAATAGAATTTTTTCATTATGAAATGGAATCTTCTTTCACTATAGGACTCTTAAGGTATTTTTAACACACAAGATCAAAAGGGGTCATAATTATGCACATCAGGGTAGGGGGCAGTTCCTTTCCATGTGCCAAATTCATCTCCCCTTAAACAAATCAATAATAGTTCCTCGCTTTAACAATACCTTAATTCTATTTGACAAAATCAAGAAAAATATTTAAAATCAGAAACAGTTACACTCAACGGTTACGATGATGCTAAACTACAATAATCAACCAAAAGATTAGTTAAATGGATGAGGATAGAGCTCACCATGTGCCAAAGCCGACTTATATGACAAATGGAGTAAATGTCATTTGAATATATGTGAAAAAAATTATATCGAAAGGAGAAAGACAGTTTTTCAAGGAAAAATATAGGATCGCACTTCTTAAGTTCATAAAAATATATTAAAATCGGCATCATATTGTATCTTCCTTGTTGTGTTTTTGTTTATTTAAAAGTTTTAATAGATCACAGCGATTTAAAATGTTCAAACTTCGCCACTTTTGCCTAATCTCACCCGATATTCTGGTATTGCATGTTTGCCCCACTTCTACCGTATCCCTGGCAGATGGCGTGCGCTATCTGCCTCTAATACTGATCCGGGGAAGTAGCCCATTGAACATGGATTGCTATAATTATAACCAGAGGCGCTCTTATCGGTGATTCATTTTCAAAGGCAAAGATTATGAATTGGCAATAAACGGGGCGGATTCATCGAGGTGTCATCTGTTGGCTCCGGGACTGTCGTCATTAAAGCTTTCCTTCAATCTTTTCCGTATCCGGCTTTCTTTTGTAGTAGTTATAAATGTAATGGACGTAACAAAGGTTAGTGTAGAACTGCTACGTTTTATTACTTAAAACCTATGTAGGCTTATCAGTATTTAAAGGTATTTTGATTTCATTATTATTGAAGTTACTAAAGTCATTTTAAATGTATTTTATGCGTAAGAGTTTGCTCATGACGGCTTGATATCGTGGAACTTATTCTGTTCCCGATGTTCATTCTCAACTTGCGTTTGTTACAAACTAGTATCTCTGTACTCGGGAATCCCAACTGTTGAAAAGCGAGGCAAAATTCATAGCAGATGTATGTATTTGCTCAATGATAGTGTGTTTGATATTCGTTGTACGTCAGACTTGACGGGCCACCACGTAGCGTTCTGCTTAATGCCTTATGACATTTAGTAAGTGTAGTTAGTGAATATGGATTTGTGAGTCTAGCTCACATCATTTCTGCGCACATTATGACATTGTCATTGTCTCTTAAAATACTAGATTATTCATAGCTAGAAATGAATATTAAATGACTTATTTCACCCTATGAAACTCTTCCCTGTTATCGCTGTATACATATATATTTATTAATTATTTAAGAGCAGATATTCTGCAAGTTAATGTTGAGTTTTTGGTTGTCTTGTGTTAGTTTAAATTTTGTTCTTTTTCAATTTTTCAATGTTTTTCGCCATCATTAATGATTAAAAAACAATGTGCTGTACAATTTTGGTTGTAAATGGCATTTGTTATATTAAAGTAATTTTAACTTGGTGCGTTATTTTTAAGTTTATGTTCATGTGTCTGAAATTCAGCACTGTTGTTTTATAGCCCTCATTGTGTTGAAATGTTAGTATCACTATCTTTAAGTAGATGTGATAAGTCATGAGATAAACAATATTTATTGTCATGAGAAGCCTCTGTAATAGTGAACTTGTACCTTTTGAGTGAAGTCACTGATGTTTATATTCTTAATGCTGCTGTACTACATTTTTTCCTTACTGTAGAATTCCTTTGTTATTGAACAAATATATTTCATTCTCTCTCTCTCTCTCTTATGACTTCAGCCTGTTATTTGTTTGTTATCACATCCTATCTTTCAATATCTTCCTAAGCTGTCCTACTTTTATTTTTCTGCTCGGTACCTTAATAATACATATTTACCTATCTTTCTGTTAGTGTTAACATTCTTAACTTCCATTCTCTTTTCTTGTTGAACACCCAATCTTCGATCGCATCAGTCATTTTCCAGTTCCTCTCTTTCTTCCTCATTCCTTTCCCTGATGTTTCTTAACACTCTTGACTGTCTTAACAATTTCTTCTTTGTAGTCTTGTTGTCTTTGTCGTTTCATTTTTTTCCCTTGCATATATCTTTACTGATTTTATAATTTATTATTTCTTTTGTAACCTACCTTAGATGTTTGTTGCTCAATATGTTGTTTGTCAGGTGCTGGATTTTATATTTATTTTATTGCTTTGTCCCAATATTTCAAAAACAATAAGCCCATTGCTTGTCACAGTTATGTGCACGTGTTTAAATTCCTGTATTTTTTTCCGCAATCTTATTATCTACTTCTAATGTGCTTTTTTGAGGATATGGAGATGTTATTGTGCATTTAGCCCTTCTAATGTGGTGCAAGACCAACATTTTTTTCATTTTATGAAATGAAAATTAAGTTGTTTTAAGATAACCTTCAAGTTGTGATTTACATTCACATTGGATATGAAGGGTTCCCAAGATGAGTTTATTTCTTTGATCTTTGAATTTGCAGTGTATTTTTCTGACTTCTTTCTATCATTTTTATTCCATTTTACTATGAATATCATATTTATATGCACTAGTCTAATCTTTTTGTCTTTCTTTATTTAAAATTTTGTTAATAACTGCGGTGTTTTGTTTCTTTTTAATATTCATGCTGCTTTCTATTTACCCAAAGCTTTTCTTGTAGCATCAGTAATATTTTTTATTTTTTTCTTCCAAGTATTTTATGTATGTTCTTCATATTCTATTGAATTAATGCACATTTATGTTTGCATAATTTATGTACTCAAGTTGTTTCATTACAAATAGATTCAGTATTATTTCCAGTTTGCATTTACTTTCTTCATTTTAGTTTCTGCTTGCATTAATTTTCATTTACTTAATAAAAATCGCTGGTGATTGCTTCCATTTTGATCAACTTCATGCATGAAAAATTTATGAAATGCATATTGTTGTGCAAGAATGGATATAAAATATTGTGTGGAATTTTGCTCTTGTGTGGTCTCTCGAGTATGTTTGAGCTATAATGTGTGGTTGTAGTATCTGTTATTTATTTTCCATTAGTTGTAAGGCTCTATTTATGCTTCTTGGTTTTCATTGAATCATGTTGCCTGGTATGATTTTGATGCATACTTTATTACATATGTGGTAACTTTTTACTCAGGTAATAGCCCTCTATGATTTTGATGGAGAACCAGGGTCTGCGGAGCTGACTATTCGGACGGGACAGGTTCTCAGAGTTACTCGTCGTGATGTGGGGGAGGGCTGGTGGGAAGGAACGAATGAGCAAGGGAGAACAGGCCTTTTCCCAGCTGCATATGTTGAAGTGAGCATGCTACTTTTAAAACTAATGTATACCATAAATGTGATTACTATTTTGAAAACGTTTGAAAGTTGGGTGTATTGGCATAATTAGTGTGGTTGGTTGCAAGCTATCCAGTTTACCCTAATCTCATTGCTGCTCAATCCCTCCTTGAGTGTTGAAGTACGAGGTATATTCATAAAGGAAGGGCCGTTTGCTTACATTTAAATATTGGCACTTCAGAACACAGTTTCACTCTTGCAGTGCCATCTACTGATTCATTGAGAAGCTATAGCAGCATTTGTTTTGTTTCAGAAGTCGTTTGCTTGTCCGTGCATGCAAACAACAATGTCCACGACAATCGTTGATCCCCCTAGCTGTGAAGTGCACTCTGTCATACCATTCTTATATGGAAAAGGATTGTCGGCTGCTGTAATTCATCGGAAGTTATGCCTAGTTTATGGACCTACTGTTATGAGTCAAGGAAAGGTTAGAAAATGGTTCTGTGATTTTAGAAATAGACGAATAATATCCATGTCCATGGCAAAGAGCGAAGTGGCAGACCCAGTATTCTGACAAATGAAATTGTTTTGCAAGTGGAACCAAAACTGTATTGTGATCGTCATTTGAAGATTAATGCCCTGGCTGAACAATTTTCTTAACTTGGATGCACTACTGTGTACAATATTGTCCTCCTCGGTTACCACAAAGAGCAAAGAATGCCTAGTGGACAAGAGTTTTTGGGCAGTTGCCAGAACTCTTTGACCACCCACCGTACAGTCCTGACCTTGCACCTAGCGACTACTTCCTCTTCTTGCACTTGAAACTGACTTGGTGGACAACGTTTCGACGCTGAAGAGGAAATCAAGAATGGCATTGTCAATTGGTGCAACTCTCAGGCAGCGAGCTTTTATGCAAAGGGGTTAAAGAAGCTCATGCAGCGGTATGAAAAATGCTTAGAAGTGAACGGCTATTTCGTAGGGAAGTGAAGTAGGTTTGTAGATAACTAAAAGTGCCAATGAAATGTTTCATATGAGTATATTTTTCCTGTGACCAAATAGCCCTTACTTTATTAGCATGCCTCGTACCTTTTTAGAGTTTAGTGAAAGGCAGTTTGTGCAAGAACTAGTAATTGTTCAATTGTGTTAATAGTCGAGGGGTATCCTTTGTTGAGAGCAAGATGTGGGGTAAATGACCACCCAATAATTTAACTTCACAGGTTTTATTTGTGAAGGGTTACCCTTTGTTGTAATAATACTAAATGTCTCCCAATTACTCATGCTTTGAGAAGAGTTTCTTTATTTTCTGAGCCTGCGAGGTGGAGAGTCACTGAATTCAGTCCTCCTTGATCTTCTGGTACGAGTCTGTTCTGAGGGAGTCACTCTAATGTGGCCTCACTCGTTATTCCTCCAGTGCGAAGTTGACTTCCAGCTGGGGAAACCACTTTTCTGACAAAAAATTGGAATTTGCATCATCACCCTGTGCAGCATTGAATCCTCCAGCTTGTTACCTGGAGATTCATACAGATAACATTCCAAACTTACACTGGTGCAAGGTCATGTTTTGGTTCATTCCAATGAAGGAATGAATCCTACTTCGTTAACAAGACGGGGTAAATCGCCCCTCGATAATTAAACTTACCAGGTTTTATTTTTAAAGGGGTGCATAATATGGTGATAATATAATTGGTGGGCTAAAGGTCTCCATGCACCCCATGTTTGTCTATGCATTTTAGAAAACTTGTTGTTGCTGCGCCACAAAAGCTTATCTGCATATTTTCTTCTGCTATTATTTTTTTTGGGTACTTTGCTTTAAAAGATGCCCCATCAGTTTCATAACTGATTATTCTTGCTCTGTGTCTGTCCTTCAGTCACACTGAATGGGAAGAAAATATGAATGCTAAGAGAGAGACATCCATTAGCATTTTGTGTTGGTTTTAGGTACATATTTGGTATCCATAGTTTTGTAAATGACTTAACATTAAAATTAATAATTCTTGCAAAAAATAAAGATGCTCTGAATAAAAGTACATGCATAGCAAATGTCTGTGGGCAGAATGAGTGCTATTCAATCAAGATTATACTTGAGAGTTTGATGTGAAGAGGGGTAAACCTTTTAAAATTTTACATGTAACAGACAATATAAAATGCATTAACTATCCATGAGGAAAGATGCAACAAATTTCCTGGTACCCATTAATGCTCGATAAATTTACTCATTGAGAGCAGCAAGGACAATGAACCCTTCCTATTTCTGTCATTATTATTATTACTTTTTATTTGCCCAGAGATCACAATACAAAATACCGGGTGGATGGTGTATGTACATGATATAAGGCACGTCAATAAGGAACAAAGACACAGGCTCTAATTAAGATACAAAGAAATTAAATGGTGCTCACAGTTACATAATATATGACATAACGCCATGAACATTGGCTGTTACATGCACATGAAATATTAATTAAGGCAATAATTGAATAACCAACATGAATCAGACCATGACAATTGCTATAAATAAAGAGTATAAACCTTCTAGTCAGGAATGTTGTTGAGATATTCATCAACCGAGTAGAACATATTGCGTTGTAGATATCTTTTTAATTTATGCCTGAATGCAGCAGTTCCCTTAGTTTCCTTTATACTTTTGGGTAGTTTGTTATATAATCTGATGCCCATTTCATTGGGTCCTAATTTCAATGCTTTAGTTCTAACATTCCCATAATGGATGTTGTTCCTTCCTCTGGTGTAGTGATGATGATAAAGAGAATAGTTTCCAATGTTATCTCTAATATACAAAATTAAGAACATAATGTATATGCACGGGAGTGGTAGCAATTTTAATTCATGGAAAATAGGCCTTGATGGGGCATTGTGAGGTTTCCTGGTAATTATTCTAATGGCTTTCTTTTGCATTTTAAAGATGGTTTGAGAGATAGCAGCTGATCCCCATAATATTATACTATAGGTTATATTTGAATAAATTTCCCCGTAGTATAAATTCAATAGTATACTTTTACTTGTAGTTTCATACAAGTGTCTTAATAAATAGCAAGTTGAACTGAGCTTATGCTGAAGGGCTTTTACATGCATATCCCAAGAAATATTAGCAGACAGAGAAATGCCTAGAAACTTACATTCCGTCACATTCTCAATTGATTGATCATTAATTTTTACCAGCAGATCATCAGTCGCATTTTTATTGTGTAAAGTATACTATTTTACTTTTATTTACATTTAGATCTAGAAAGTTGTCTGTACACCACTTGTTTATTGCAAGTGTGACAGACTGTGATTTTTCCACAAGGCTGGGGTAAGTTTCTGTCGATATTATTACATTAGTGTCATCAGCATACAGCACTGGTGTAATTCCTTCATAATTCTGTAAGCAGCTAGGTAGGTCATTGATATATATCAGAAAAAGGAGTGGGCCTTGGAAAAAGGGTTGAGCCTTGTGGAACGCCTTTGTTGACTCGGTGTGCTATGGATGAATATTTTGACCAATCTACTGATAACACTACTTTCTGAGTCCGATTGTGAATGTAGGACTTCATCCAGTTTAGAGGAGTTCCTCTAATCCCTATTCTATTGAGTTTAATTAGTAGTCTATCGTGGTTTACATTGTCAAAAGCTTTTGACAAGTCAAAAAACATTCCAAGAGTTTTGCGTTTAGCATCTAATGAATTAAGTATAATATCAATAGCCTGACATATGGTGGTTGTGGTAGACCTTTCAGATCTAAATCCATGCTGAGAATTTGAAAGTAGGAGGTTTTTTTCAAGATAAGGTGCTATTTGCATGAACATGGCTTTTTCGAATATTTTAGCAAATGTATTTTGGACCGCTATTGGTCTGTAGTTGTCTAAATCGTTTACACAGCCATGGTTTTTATATATGGGCACTACTTTTGATTCTTTTAATTGGGATGGGAAAATCCCTTGTGTCAATGATTCATTAATTAAGAATAAAAGGGGTGCTTTTATGGCTTCGAAACAATGATGAACAACTTTACCAGGAATTTCATCAGGGCCTGTACTGAATTTGTTTATTTATCACACACCTGACTTCTAGACAATCTTGAATGCACATCATTTTTATTTTAACATTTCTGTCATTGGGTCACTGCATCAAAGTGCAGACTGTGCGATGTTCAACGAGATCTTGTTCTGTATGTACTGAAAATATTGCTACCCCAAACTTCCCTTTAATTTATTGTATTTCCTGGCCCATAAAAAGCATATGCGCATAAGACGTGCTGTAATTTTTGCGGTTAGAATTTGCAAAAAATGTTTTAATCTGACAGAAAAGTATCAACTATTTCAATGTTAACACAATATGAAGAAAATGGAGTTGTTACATTAAAATAATGGGGGCTATATCAACATTCATTCATTGTAGAATCGCAAAAATTTGTCATCGCTTCTGCTAAATAATTTCTGCAGTTATTTTCAGTTTCCTCATACACAGTGTCATCTTCACTTCCATCTAGTTCAATGCTAATTCTACATTTTTAAAAAGTTTCACACTTAACTTTCTGCCAGGGCTTTTTCATCCAATTACAAGTACCAGAAATCTACAAGTTTTTCAGTCTTCCCTTCGGTTTGGTGCCTTTTAACCTTTCATTCATATTCCAGTGCAAGTTTTTATGGTGATATATTGTTGGTATGTATGAAGAGATCATTTCTCTCCATGCATTTCTCACCCCATGAGATTATCCCAGTAAAATCTGTAATAGAAATACGTATCACTAACTTTCTTGCTGTAATTAAAATCACTTTTATTTAAACAGTAATCTCATTCTTCCTGTGATTTAGCTGTCAGTTTCTAATATGTTCCTCAACCTTTGGACATTTAAGAGCACATTTATGTTAAGTTTTTTTACTCTTGACATTATCGGGTGAGATAGAATGTACTACTAGCATAGGTAAAGACATTCCTGGGGATTTGTTTGGGAATTTTTTGAGGATGTACTTTCAAGGAAATATTAAAACTATTGCTTATTTCTGACTCAAAACAGTGATATCATCTAAATTTGTATAGATTCTTGGAACAAATTGCTCATTTTGAAAGGAGCTATAAAAATTTCATGTATGCCTACAGTAGTAATTCTCCACTGTTCCATTTCCTACATGGTAAGTACTTTCAATCATGTGTCTTTTCTCAGAGCTGGGAGCAGTACTGTATACATACACTGCTATTTATATGTCAGTTTTCAGAGAAAAGCCCTACCTCTTAACATGATAAAATCACCATTACAGTTGCATGTGTTGGATGTTCAAACAAACATTGATAGTAATGTTGAACATAGCTAAATATTTTTGAAATCACTTGGATCTTACCCAGAAGGACACCTGGTGGTCAGATCATTAATAATACCTCTTTAACTAAATGACTAATATGTCTCTTCCCTTGTTAATTAAAAAAAAGACAATGGAATGTGTTTGACACTTGTATCAGAATACTTGGTATAACCATATTTTAAAAGTTCTGCTCTAAAGGGGGCAGATATTTGAATGAATAACATTAATGGGACAAATTTTCCTGTTTTCTTGATGATGAAGTTGAAATTGGATTGAAAGAATTACCAGGGCATAATTTGCATACAAGTTGATGACTTAATTAGTTCCTATAATTTTGAAGGTTATCTTATAAGGCTGGCTATCCTTGGCATTCAAGTTTGTAATTCATTTTAAATGTACAAGGAATGTAGCTACGGTCGTGAATCAATGTAAACAAAAAATAATGGGACCGTAAACTTGACTGTTTATGGTCCCGGTATATTAAACTTGATCAAGTTTATGGTCCCAGTATTTTTTGTTTAGTTTGTAATTCATGTCGACTATTTGCATTAGGATGTCTCATCCAGTGGCCAGCATGCAGTTCAACCACAACTACCGGAAACTGAACCTGCTGCTGCAATGCAGGACCTATTGGGTACCAGTGAACACAGTGCAACTGTTGGCATTTCATCTGATGGGAGTTATAATCAAGCTGACAACTTATACTCACAACAAGTAAGCACCAGTGAAAATGTAGTTTAGCAGTAAATTTAAATAAAAATAAAGAAGGGTTTTTCTCGTTGAGACATTTTGACACTTGATATCTTACATGTGCTAATAATCAGGGAGAAATGATATGTTTGTTTATTCCCCAATTTTTGGGGTGGCTTATTATGCAAGCAGCATAAACGTTGCCCCTAGATCTGTTATTATGCGATATTATTGAGAATGGAGGTCAAAACTGGATGAAGTCACATGGTTGTATTGGTTGAGGGTTTGGAATTCTGATATTAATGTTTGAATGTAATACTACATTTTAAGGTTTGGATGTATCCTTCATAGCCGGAGGTTGCTTTCATCAACTTGTGGGACTTGGCACGTGACAGGATATGCTGTGTATGACATCTTGTTCTCGGCAGGTGATGTTCAATTTTTTGTATGCTTGGTGGTTTGTACTAAAATACATTTTTATTCCAGGCTGCAGATTCTCAAGATTTTTGGGATGAGGAATGGGACGATGATTCAGAGGGAGGCAGTACCACACGACCTCAAGTGAACAATGCTTCCAGAGGTGGGCAAGGCTATCCATCTGGGTATGGGGGTATGGCAGACGAAGCCTCCATAGGTAAACCTATTACGTGATTTAATGAAATTGTTGAGCCAGCTCATGTAAAATCATCATACCTTACTTTCACAAACTCGCAGTCCTGGGGTGATGAGGTTAAGCTTATTTTAGGCTTGTTTTTTGGGTATATGAAGCTTCACTAAACCTGTATGCTATATTCTTATCATTATTATGTTATTTCTCAGTGATATTTTTAAATTTTATCAATACATTGTTGCCACATTTTAGGATTAGTGGTGAGCCATATTTAAGCCTCTAGTCAATGAATTTGACACTTGGTAGTCACCAAATATTCATTCTTTTTAGCATAGTTTGAGCTAAGCCGAGGTTGTGAATTTATTTTGCGCCACTTTTTGCTATCTCTTTGCTTAGTGTTATCTTGTAACACTTAACATTAGCCTCCCTAACAATATCACATTAACTGACTTTTAATAATCAAACCACTTTACTTTTCCACATAAACGTTTTAATTTTTACAACCCAGGTTTCGTTATAGCATAACATCATCAGGTAAAAATACAAGTCAAGCACCGTATATATACATATCTCTGGGCGGAGGGGAAGAGGAGGGAGGAAAGAAAGAAGTTTATGTGGAAAAGTAAAGTGGTTTGATTATTAAAAGTCAGTATGAAGATTTTCCACCAAGTTACACCAGAAACTGTTTTATTTTAATATCACATTAAGCCAATCACCTCTGTTATAACATACTTCATTTCTATTTGAGTTGACTTCAACGTCAGTAAGTGAAGGAAGAAATTATAACAAATGCTACCACTACTTGCTCACAAATATATCGCTGTGATACTTGAGGAGCTAACTGGAGGGAAGATTCAGCGTTATATGCTCGTGAATTAAAATTATGGAGCATTATTTTGTAAACGTCTCATTTTCTTACTCATTATTCCTTTCATGGTGGTTTTTTCGATGGGATGTCTTAGAAACTTATGCTAGCGGTAGATATTGCTGGCAGGCTGGTATTGATTTGATATTTGCTCCATTAATAGGTGAATAATAATGGAGCAAGAGGAAAAAGAGTAGGAAGAAGACTTGACAATGACAGTAACCCATTTAACTTTGCTATCATATGGTCCAGGAATTAAGATTATCAACTGTGTTATGTGTATAGTTCCAATTATTAGGTGAATCCTCTTTTTTATAATTGCTGCTGACAATGGCTTGATATAGCAAGAAATCAAGAGCTCTACGGCCTCAGGTTAAAATAAGAAGGGGGAAAAACTCCAATTGCCATAATAAACAGTTGCAACTCTCATCAGACCAAAATTGCTGTGTTGGTTTTTGTGGGAACTACGTAAGGGACCAACCACAACCTCTCGACCAAGAATACCCTCTCTGGTGGTTTACAGGAAATTAATCCACACCAGGGAGGGAACCAAGATCCATAGTGAGGTACCAATCTGACACAGACATGAAAAAGTGTAACCAAATTATCAGTACATTCAAGCATTCTTCATGATTTTGAAAATATTTTTCTTCATCAGGATTTCTATGTTTTAATTGACATGTTCATTCAAAGAAGTGTTCTTAATAAAGTTGGAGAGAAATTAATGAACTAAAGATGCTGCTTGTTTTCCAGAGTCATAAAATTGTATATTTTGTATCTTAAATTCACCTCCTCCATTGTGGATGTCCCTGTCACTTGACTCAGAATTGATATTCACCTTCAAAACTATGCATTCTGGACACTGGGACCCATCAAATCACCAGGGATATCTGCACTACCATAGTTGCTATGCCTTCCCTATCAAATGATCCATCCGAAATTCTCTTTTCATCAGAGTGCATTGAGTTAGTTGCTGCGCACCCTCTTTAAAAAGCTACCTGGACATTATACACTCGGTACTACTGATAAATGAATATCCAGAACCATTTTAAAAAAGAAAATGGCATGCCTATATGTATACATATAAAAAAATAATTATTTTGTAATGAATGCTTGTTTATTTTAACTTAGGTTGTTATATCCCTTTCAGGTAGAGGTGATGGAAGAACAACCGTGAGAAGGAATTTGAATAGGTTTTCAAATTTTGGAAAATCTGGTTGGGAAAGTTATGTTTTAGGTTCTGGAAAAGTTTCTGACCCTGAGGATAAAATCTATATGCAAGTAAGTAGTAACTTCATGCTCCTACTTCATATTTTAATAGAATAATACAATCCATTGCAGTAGACACACATAATTACAAAGAAAATATCATTCAATTTCTTCATATTTATAAAGTGTAGGAAATTTGTTCTAGTTCCCTAATTAAAGACGGGCACTTCATTGAATCAAGATAAAAATTTGCTCATTTATTGCTGAAGCTTATGGTAATATTGATTTCCAAGTACAGTAGAACTCCAAATATCCGAACTCCAACTGGCAGAATCACCGATTATCCGAATCACTTTAGGCACCGTCTCATGTTGTAGTTTTAGAAACCGAATATGCCCAGCGGAGGGGTGAGTGTGGCTATGGGTGTTCTGACACGGTTTGTTTTGATTGCTTGTTAATTATGTGGGGCTTTTTATTCGCCGATTTGTTGTTTTCTTTGAGAGTGTGTTTCATAGTTCACCGTGGCTTCGAAGAGAAAACATGTTGTATTTTCTTTAGCAGACAAACTCAAAATCACAGAGCAATTGGATAAGGGAGTTGATTTAGTTGCAGTATTTTTGTTGGTATTTAAAAGTGATGTACAGTTAACATGCCAAAGTGTCACTTCTTTTAAATCATTTAATACATGGCTTTTTCTCAGTTTTCTTGTAGTTTTTTTTTGATAGACCCTTCCTCTGGACAATACTCTAATTATCCGAATTTTCAATTATCTGAACGGGGTCCGGGCCCGATTGATTCAGATAATTGTAGTTCTACTGTAAACATGTCTACAAATTGCTTAAAGTGGTGCATATGGTTCTCTTATCTTTCTGGTATTCAAAGAATTTGCACTTTCATTTGTTATTAATTACTCGAAGCAGTTGCATTGCTGCTCCTTAGGGGGTTTCTCAGTAACATTATTTGGGAGCATAAAAATAAATTTCTTTTAACCATTTTATCTGTCTACTCTGGTGATATCATGATTTGAAGGTATATTTTACTATAATTCCAATTAATCTGCTCTAGTCCTTCCTAGTGCTTGCCCCTTAGAGCATTTTCATTTAGAGTTACTCTTGAGGTTATAGTATAAAATCTTAAACTCCCAAAATCAGCATTTGTGATCAGTGGTTTGCTATTTTTCCATGCCCTTTTCCTTCTACTGCTTCATCGCATACTAATGCATCCTCTTTCTCACATGTTAACAGCATTCTTAATGGGGACCTTAACCCAAGAACTAAGTGTTGTTCAAGGCTGAATTAATGAGTTTTGAGGCTAAGCCTCACATGTTCATAGATACTTTTATTTTTATAGTCATGAAAAGTCTATGGGCAGTCACTGCTGTGCCAAACTTTTTAGGAAATTTAGAAATATTTGGTTAATTGCTTGAAAATCTGTTGCCCCATTTGGGAGATATGGACACTGAAACTTAGTTAACATTCAGTTAGCTGAACGTTAAAGAACTATCCCATATTATAGGTAATAACCTCAAGAATTTCAGCATGAATCTATTTAATTAAAAGAACCTGGAATTTTAAACTTTTAATAGGATTATTATAAAATTATAAATAAATTATGTATTTATTTGAATATCATTTTGTAATAGATTATGATTTTTGTGTTCACTGTATGTTGTAATAATCTTTTTCCTAACGGATTACTTTTAATGGGCTATGGGTGGTGTGAAATGAACTTCCAATGTCTAAGCTGCCACAAAAAAAAACACCTACCTACATTAATTTTCCATAGAATATTTGGGACTATTTACAGAAGGGCATTTTGGAGAATTAAACAGTATATAGAGAAAACCCTCATTTTATAGTCTTCGGGATTGTACCGAAAGTGTCAATATTTATTGGACGGCCTTGGTTGAGAGGCACTGGAAACACAGATTACAGGTAAGCCTTAAACTTTTGGTAGAAAACAAATCATTCAAGTTGAATACTGACAGAGGAATAATTTGAGCAATACATTACATTGGAGTCAAGATGTATGTGACAATTCAAGATCTTTAAAGTAAAAAACATGATTTATGACAAATTAATAATTTCTCAAATAGTTAGACACTATTTGCAGTGCCTCTTGCCCGTGTGAAGGCCTTCATACTAAGTTGTATGTGTAGATAGAGTAAAATATTTCAATGCCAGCACCAGCAAGCTTAAGTGATGAATAATTTTTTGCTTGAATATTTTTAGCAAGTGTGATATTATTGAGAAGGAATCTTAGAATTAAACTTCTTTCACTTCCTTAATATGTGCCATAAATTGGTTAATTTCATTTTCAGTTTGAATTGGAATTCATTTACTTTGTCAGTCTGAAGGAAAGTTTGCGTTCAGCCTTGATTGCAGATGTTGAACTTTTATGACTTGAAAATTTACCTGAATGGACATAATTATCAATGAAAGAATTGTTAATGTACTGCTGGCATGCCTCTGAAATTTCAGATTTTTCCATCAATTTTTGCTGTAATTTATTCTTATGAGCCAAGAAGATCCGGCAAAGCATGAGCATAAAACATTTCTCTAATTGTTCCTTACAATTGCAAGAAAGACCTACGCCTATTAGGTTCTCTCCAAGTGGAATCATCCACATATCCTTTGGTGTAATGCAACTAATTTCAATGTAAATATTTATGGATATTATGATTTTGTGAACTCGTTCATATTAATAAAATCATGCATCTTAAATTTATTTTTTGTAGGAGAATGATCAAGGAACTACATGGAATGCTGTATCTGAGCCATATTCATGTGTGGTTTCTTCACCGAAAAAGGAATCCAAACTGAAAGGACTGAAAAGTTTTATTGCCTATCAGCTTACTCCTAGTGTGAGTAAGAAACAGTGGTTCCTGACTTTACTAAGTGAATTGTTCAATAAGAACTTGGGGAAAAATAGTAAAACAAATTATTTTGGATACATTTATTTATTTTTCAACAAAATATACTTTTAGCTCTAAAAATTTTTCTCAGCCTTTCTTTAACTTTTTCAATCATCCAAAAAGTAGGATTTGGAAGGTTCTCAAAAAGGCATCTGTGTTGGCAATAACCTTCTCATTTGATTTGAATGATTTTCTGCTGAGCCTTTTTTTCAAGTTTGGAAGTAAAAAACTCACTGGGCGCCAAAACATGCAAATGGGGTGGATGTTGTAAGAATTCAAATTTTAAGTTCAGAATAACATTTCATAATTTGAGGCTCGACTTTGTGGAACTTATCCTTTCCAGAAAGAAAAAATGCAGCATTTGTTAATACCACATGATGCTTTAACCGTATGACCTGGGTTTCAATACATATTATCATCATCAAGTACTTTTTCAAGTTCTGCCTTCCCTAGCCTTTTTCCTTTTGGTCAAGGGGCAACATTATAGGGGTGAATGAAGGCATTTTAGGTTTGGGCTGGAGTAGGAAGGGGTGGGGTTCCCGAGGAAAAAGGTTTTGCATATCAAATGAAATTAGAAAAGATGTTAAATTTTCCTCTTGGGTTTTTACAATATATCATCATCTTAAAAAAGTTTCCACTGTGGTCAGTCTCAATTAATGGCATAGCTTTCCTGGGAAGGGGTGATGAAGGTGGTGAGGGGAAAATTTTTATCACCAGGGAAAAGAGATACAAGAAATTTGGTGGGGATTAAGGAAACAATGGTGAAATCTTCATATCTCTTAAGTTGGAATGGTGTGCATTTAATGAAATAGGTGTTGCAGTGAAAGAGAGAATATGGGAAATGGGAGGGAAGCACTTGCTCATTAACTAATAGAATGTTTTCCAAGGAATGTTGGATGATCTCTAGCGTCTCCAGTACATCAAGTCCTTCCCCAGGGGTATATACAAAATAGCTTACAAAACCCCCCAAACCCTGAATAAACATTAGTTTAATCCTAAAGACTCCTTTCTTCTCACTCGAAAAAGCAGCATTGTATTTATTCCATTGCAATAATTACCCTGTAAAATACTTTGGTAGGAGAAAACAAATTCAGTATTCAAGTGAGTGAACACAAAAAGTGTTTTGAGAAGAAGAATGTGTAATCCTTGTTTGGCGAGCACCTCCTGGATAATAACCTCCAAATTGACTTTGTGGTGGGTATCCTCCACTTGGAAGACAACAGAAGAAGACTTGATGCATTGGAGATGCTAGAGATCACTCAGTATTCCATGAACAATATTCAATTGGCTAATGAGCAAGTGCTTCCCTTCCATTCCCCCTATTCTCTCAAACATAGGAGCAGACTTGCCATAATTTTCACGTGGCTTTGATCTCTTTAGCTGTTAAGGCTTATTAAAATGTAACACTGTAAACATTGCATGAAAATCATTTTTTTTTATTTTTCCAAACAAAAATTTGTTGTTTCAATAGAATATGAAAATGAAACCATGTGATGGATAGCTGAAACTTTTTCGCATTCTATTGATAGACTAAGCTCATTAAAAGCAAACCTTTTCAGATACTATGAGTTCCATAACTTGGTTTATCTAAGGAATTATTGAACAATCCACATATTTTATAACATTTCTTTAGAGTAAATCTTATTATGGAATTATTGTCAAGTGAATGCAATAGTATATTGACTTTCTGTTGTTTGTCTATAAGTTTATGTTGCATGTGTGTGTATAGTCAAACCCTATACTTTTTTGACTTGTAGGAATTCACATTTCTCCACAATTTACAACATTTGTATCACATCATTTACAATTTTTTATTTTGCCAACTTTTTTGGAACTCTAGTGCTTACATGATTTCATATTCTGTTTTCCTGCAGTTTGCATCAATATGTGATGGTTTAAAATAATTCACACTCTAATACGGTCACTCATGTACATCAGCCCTTTTAAAAAACTTATTTCACTTAGTTTCTCATGTATGCACTTAAAAAAAGGCAATTTATAGTAGTAATGTGAACAGTTGAACAGAAGAATTTGAATATGGTGGGGTAGTACTTGCGCCACTAATGACTGAACTTTTAACTTGTAATTTCAGTCTTCCAGGAAAAGATTTTTGCTATTAAATGGCATTGGCAAAATAAACATTGTATGACTAAGGGTTAGTTAGTTTATTATGCATGATAATAACACCTGAGGGAAATATTTATGTTATTATATCATGTATTATACACAAGTTGAAAATATGAAGAATGAAAATGACTTGACCGAAACATAAGTACAAAAAATGTTGAAACTGGTGATGAGCAATGGTGATCATTTGCACTGCCTCGGCATAACAGTTATGGGGTCCTGAATGTTAAAAAAAGTATTAAAACTCTTTATCACTTAAAAACTGCACTGAATCAAAAATAATTTCACTTTCTTCAATCAGTTTTGAATTTGGGCAACTGTTTGCACGAGTGAAATGGGGAGGTAGCTTAGATTTTCATTAAGTTTTTTAGTTTTCCTCAGTTACTTAGGAATGTAAATTTCATGCTGTGTGACAATGGAAAGATGCAGCAAAAAAACAACATTGTAAATTGAGGGGAAAATGAAAATTTTGGAACAAGTGAATTTTTATGTTGAAATTTGTAATGATCTGGTGAAATATCTATGATTGCAGGCCTATTCTCTGAATACAATAGTGAAAAATTACAATTAAATGCTGAAACATACAAACTGGTGCGAACATTTGTCTAAAAAGTGAAAATATTTCAAGAATTCCAAACGTGAAGAATAACCATAAGTGTGTTTCGTAAGTGATAGATTGTCATATATCCATGTGAATAGCAGCATCAGAAGAGAAAAAGCATTGTACATTCCCACAAATTGGGCATTAAAGATTTTACAGCATCCAATGGTTAGTTGGACAGGTTGAAAAATAGGCACACTCGGGTATGCAAGGCTGTGTGTGGTGAAAGTAGAAGTTATTATTATTATTACTTTTTATTTGCCCAGAGATCACCTTACAAAAATACCAGGTGTATGTACATGATATAAGGCATGTCAAAAAGGAGAGAAGACACAGGCTCAAATTAAGATACAAAAAAAGGAAATGGTGCTCACAGTTACATAATATTTGGCACAAACCCATGAACATTGGCTGTAACATGCCATGAAATATCAGCTAAGAAAATAATTGATCGCCAACATGAATCGGACCATGACCATTGCTATAAACAGAGTATGAACCTTCTGGTCAGGAATATTGTTGAGATATTCGTCAACTGAGTAGAACATATTGCATTGTAGATATCTTTTTAATTTATGCCTTAATGCAGCAGTTCCCTTAGTTTCCTTTATACTTTTGGGTAGTTTATTATATACTCTGAGGCTCATTTCATTGGGTCCTAATTTGAATGCTTTAAACAAACCGAACGGTAATAGGGTTAACCTTGTGAAATTTATCCATGATGGAAAGGAGACAAACTATGCAAATTTCACTTGAATAGAGATTTATTCACGACCCGGGTTGAAAGCCTGAATGTCACCTGCCTGAATGTCATGAAAGCACTTAATGTCACCTGAAGATGACATTAAGTGTTTGAAACCCGGGTCGTGAATAAATCTCTATTCAAGTGAAATTTGCATAGTTTGTCTCCTTTCCATCTTGAATGCTTTAGTTCTAATATTCCTATAATGGATGTTGTTCCTTCCTCTGGTGTAGTGATGATGATAGGCAGAGTTAAGAGAATAGTTTCCAATGTTATTTCTTTAATACAGAATAAAGAACAGAATGTATACTCACGGGAGTGGTAGCAAATTTAATTCATGGAAAATTGGCCTTGATGGGGCATTGTGAGGTTTCCTGGTTATTATTCTAATAGCTATCTTTTGCATTTAAAGATGGTTTGAGAAATAGCAGCTGATCCCCATAATATTAGACTATAGGTTATATTATGTGTAAGTGTTGACATCGAGACTGCAACTTAGTGGAAGGTGTTAGAAGAGTCAATTTAATTTGAGTAAATGGTAATATGCCAATGTAAGATTTACTATGGGTAAAAATTTCAACACTCAAATTTTAATGGTGTAATGTCAGGAAGTCTACAAAAATTGTAATTCAAGCACATTAAATCTCATACTATAATACATGGTAAGGTGAACCACAAGCTTCTTCATAAAGTACATCTTGTAGCACACTCATTTTATTATGCTCACATACATATTAGCACACATAGCGAGGCACTGAAGTCAAGGTTTGATGTTGAGTGAAGGCCGTTAATTAGATTAACAGTTAGTGTAACTGTTTATTATATTTTCTAGTTCAATAACATACAAGTCTCCAGAAGATATAAGCATTTTGATTGGCTACATGAGAGACTGGAGGACAAGTTCTCCCCCATTCCCATCCCTCCCTTACCTGATAAGCAGATTTCAGGTATGCAGAGTATTTTATATATTTATAAATACATAGTTGATTGTTAAAATCTATCATTGGACTGAAAGAATATGATATAAAATACCTCATATTAATGACTGCCTAGCAATAATTGTATGTTCTTCCCTTTCCAGGGAGATATGAAGAAATGTTTATTGAACATCGTCGAGTACAACTTCAAGCATTTGTTGATTATGTCTGTAAACATCCAGTACTCTCACAGTGCTGGGTTTGGCAGCATTTCATCACATGCACAGATGAAAAAATGTGGAAGGCAGGCAAGAGGAAAGCAGAGAAAGATGAAATGGTTGGAGCAAACTTCTTTCTTACCTTAAAAAGTCCAGAAAAACTTCTTGACCCAGTGCCCATGTGAGTGCATTCATTATTACATGTTGAATGTGTAACTGCTTGAAAAATTATTCTCAAGCTTTATCTGGTTGCACAACGAATGAAATTATCCTATAAGTTCCAAGATTTAGTGATTAATCTTGGATGTTTCCACAGCCTTTGTATCTTACATTGGGAAAGCATGGGGTAGTAATGAGCAAAAAGTTATGTTTCTGGACTCGAATTGTGTGAACCAAATGTACCAAGTCAGATCTTCAAGGGAAACCTTGTGACTTAAGAATTTTGTGGACTAAAATTTTTTGGTAAGTCACTGGTGTTCAGGTGTAACTTACTAATTTAATGGAATGGAATGAAATTGAACACACAGACACTGGAAAATAAATTCTTTGGAGAAAATTTATTTTTCTGGTGTCTTTGCAAACATTTTGAAAGCCAAAGCAATGAAGACCATAAATGATGCTGTGTGTATGAAACCATGACTAAACACCTTAAGCTGAAGACAGAAGTTTTTATAGAGAGATGAGAGTACAGTAACCAATTGTCGTTGTATATTCAAAACAATGGACTGATTCCTTTCCCACACATCTGATTAGTTGAATCAAGTCTATTTAGGTAGCATTTGAGAAAACCTTTTATGACCCTATTGAAAATATCATCTAAAACTTTTCCAGAAGTGAACAAATTCAAGTTTTTTCATTGTATTATACACCAACAGGCTCCAGAATTGTCAAGCCAAAGGCAAGCTAGTACAAACCAAAAGCTAATTTGAGGCAATTGTTCCTCTATGGCTGCTATAGGGGGCTTGTGTTTGTAAAATAGTTGATTTTAGGGGAGGCGACTGACAGCTTAGGTCATTTGCGCCATTAGGGACAGACAGGAAAGGATGGAGGGTGGAGAGAAACCCGGCATTAGCCTACTCTTATTGAAAGGTGCCAAGGGGTCTGCAGTTTAATGTCCCATCCGATGGTCGGTGTACTCGCTCAAAGTATCCTCCACAAAGTACCCGAAGTAAGGATCGGGATACCACTGAAAAATACCTATCTATAAATAAAATCTAGGGCCCAGAGGCGGCAGGTATTTTTCCATGGCCATGGCAACATCTGCCTCATTATGCTTTGGAAAAGAAAAATATTGAGGAAATTTTTCATGAAAATAAGCTCTCCTGTTGATCTTGTCGTTTAATTGATGCAGTGCCTGAGTTACGGAAAATACTGTATTACCAAAATTATTCTCACATTTGAGGAATTAAAACAGTTCTCTGTTACTTTGTTACTGCAAAAATTGTCTTTTCAACCTTAACTCTGTGATAATTTATGATGGCTGAATAAGTAAACTCAGCATATTTCAACTGTAAATTCATTTTGGCCCTACCAGTTTGGACATGTAGGCAACATCATTAGTTATGACTACAGTTTGCACCTGATAATGTTGCATGTTTGTTCAAACCAGTAGTACAGAAATAAACGTGTTGTAAAAATACCCAGAGTTTACTTATTCAGTATTTATTTTGATATTTAGAGTAGTAGAATAGGCCCATCAATATGGTTTTAGACCCGAGTCGTCTGAGATCTTGCGAGTGAGCTTGTTTAAAGGGCACATATGGGCATATTTTTTTATGTTACTGCTAGCCATCTTCTACGAGACTAGGGTTTGAGTAGCAATGAATTAAAGCTGCATTGAAAAATGTACTAGAGGAGTTTATCGATAAACGTGCTCCTTCACATTGACTGATGCAGAACAGAACATGAACGTGAATGGTTTGTCAGTTTGACTGTTACTTAACTGATGCTTAAAAGCCAAGCCAGTCACTTTTGAGGGAATATTACATATAATTAAAAGAATATTAGAATGATCTATCATGTTAAACATCCCTGTCATTGTCATCTAAATAATTAAGCCAATAGTTTTAGTCTTGCATACTGATATTCTAGTTTTGCTTACTAATTTTCATAAAAGTAGACTACGGTTATTGCTCCAAATTCGTATAAAGCTTGATATTATTGATCAAAGGCATTACATTACAATCTACTTAATTCTTTTAAATTAGGTATCTATTCACTCTTCTCTGCAATGAACACACTAATTCGGTGCCACTCAATTTTGCATAGGAAAAAAAGAAATATTGAAATTTGCTCATATAACTTCAGAATAAAGAAATTTAAGCCAAATTGCCTAGGCCCTGACATTGCAGTTTTTATGCTGTCATCAAATTATTACTTTCCTTCATGATGCAGGGGAGAAATTCAAAGTCAGTCATTCTCACAATAAGCATAATGAGTTTCTCTAGCTTCATCTAAAACTGCCTCTGAAGAAAAGTTCATTCTTTAGATCCAACCTTTGTCCAGATGGTAGAAATACATATGTACCTGACGTTCAAATACATTGGTGATTTGAAAAGTTCTTGGAATGGAATAGAAATGACTTACCTCAGTTAAACATTTTTATTTTTCGTTGTAGTCTCTATGTACACTAATGTATTTGTTCCAGCAATGTTCCACTGTCTTAATCCCCTGCCAAAAATTAGAATCCTTCAGGCCTACAAAATACCTGTCTACTTTGGCTGTTAGTTCTTTGTTTGGAGAGAACCTCCATCCACTGAGGAAAATGTTGAGCTAGGGGAAGAAATGGAAATCTGATGGAGCCAAATCAGGTGAATAAGGCGGGTATGGCAACAATTTGTATCACAGTTTATGTATTTTTGCCATCGCAATGAAACTTATGTGTGGGTGTTCATTGTCTTGATAAAAGATGAGTTTCTTCCTTTGCCAAACCTGGCCTTTATTTGTGTATCCTTTGCTGTATATGGTCCTGGAGGTGAGCATAGTATTTTCCAGTAATTGCTTGACCAGTCGGAAGATAATATATCAGCAGAATCCCTTTCTCATCTCAGAAAACTGAAACCATCAACTTTCTAGCCAACCATATTGCCTGTTTTCTTTGGTGGTCGTGAATCAACATTTCCAGTGGTTTGACCACTGTTTTGTCTGTGGGGTTTAGTAGTCAGCCTAAGTTTCATCTGTGGTCACAAACTGGTGCAGAAAACCTTGTTGGTTGCTCTTAAAATGGGTCAAACATTTCGGAAAAGAAAATACTTTGTTCTTCGACTATTTTATTATTCACGACCTAGGTTTCAACTTACAAAGTCATAATCAGGTGACTTTGATGATGACTTTGTAAGTCGAAACCAAGGTCATGAATAATAAAACATATGTGGAAGAACTAAGTATCCTCTTTTCCAATATGAATAGTTTCCACAAGTGATGTCTCAAACCATTCTATGGGTCAAACATTGTTTGAAAATTTCCATTCTGATGTGTTTGAGATCCTTCGTCAAGAGAGGCTGCACCTATCTAACAGATAATTTTCTCTTATCCAATTTCACTCTAAATGTGTTATGTATCCGTTCAGACTGATTCAGAGTATTCATGAGGAAGGAATCTGGCCGCAAGACTTTGTGAGATCAGTCTTAGTTCATATTTCGAAAAAGGTAAAGGCTACATCATGTGAGGATTACAGAACAATAAGCTTGATATCCCACGCAGCTAGAGTTATTCTCAGGATCATCAACAAAAGGATGGAAAGTATGGCAAATGATTACTTAGGGGATGATCAGTTTAGGTTTAGGAAGGGGAGAAGTACGCATGATGCCATTGCAGTAATGAGATCACTAATCGATAGGAATATAACAATCAGGATGTATTTCCCTGTTTCGTAGATTTTGAAAAAACTTTGATAGAGTGAATTGGGAAAACTAATGCGTACATTGCAGGAAATAGGAAAGGATTGGAGGGACAGGAGACTGACCCGCAACCTGGACATGTCTCAGACTGCTCAGGTGCGAGTGGGGAATGGAGAGTCCGAATGGGCAGTGCTAGGAAGAGGTGTAAGGTAGGGTTGCCCAATATCACCGGTGCTGTTCAACGTATGTGTGGAGGAAATGATTAAAGAGGCATGGGAAGAACTATAGATAGGAATGAAAGTCGGAGGGGAATTTGTAAAATCGGTTAGGTTTGCTGACTACCAAACATTATTTGCTCAGTCAGCTAAGGGGTTGCAAGCATTGCCGAGTGAATTGGAAATTCAGTGTGATAGATATGGGATGGGAATCAATATTGATAAAACAAAGATAATATGCGATTTTCCAGAAAGAAAAAGGCTAAGCTAAACATTAAAATAGGGTTGGGAAAATAGAGCAGGTAGAAGAGTTTACGTATCTCGGAAGTTTTTTGGACCAACACGATCAAAGTAGTAGGGACGTAAGGAGAAGAATTGCGCTAGGAAAAAAGGCTTTCTCAAGGAGGAGGCAGTTGATGACATGGATGCTGAGTAAGGATGTTAAGATAAGACTCATGAAAACTTTGATATGAAGCGTAGCTATGTACGGCGTGGAAATGTGGTCGCCGAAGCAGGAGGATAGACATAGATTGGAGGCTTTTGAAATGTGGGTGAGGAGAAGAATGGAGAAGGTGTAATGGACCAAAAGAAAAACAAATGAGGAAGTAATAGTTATAATGGGCGAGGAGAAGGGTTTTTTGGGAGAAATCATATGGAGGCAGGAAAAATGGATGAAAGGCGTATTGAGTGACAGGGGGATGTTGAAGAAGATAATAGAGGGGAGAATGTTAGGCAAACGAGGAAAGGGCAGGAACAGGATAGGGATGTTAGGCACGATGAAGGGAGGAAAGAAGTACACAGAGATGAAGAGAGAACTGATGTAGACTAGGTTGCTGGATTGGGTTTTGTTTTGAGTTACAAAATATTTGTTTGATAGTTGTGTCCATCCAAAAACTTACCTTAACCAGTAGATTACCAAAAAATAATATAATACCCAGGTGGAAATGTTATTAATTAGATACCAAACAAAGTATAAATTTGTTACTTTTCACCCAAGTAATGTTTACTTATAGTGGTAGTGTGGAAGAGGAATAATATCTCATGATGATGGAAATGGGAAACCTCTAATGAGTGAAGGTGGGACTAGTTTGGGCAGGAGAGAGTGAATGCTCTCTAACTTGGTGTGAAGAAAGAGTTTGGGTCTTAAAGATGGGAAGGGACCCTTGTAGCAAAAGGTGGTCAAAAATGAGTATGTTTCTCCGACATCTGCTTTTGCATACTTGCAAAAAATATTTATTTGATAGTTGTGTCCATCCAAAAACTTACCTTAACCAGTAGATTACCTAATAATAATCATTGGTCTTTATTTCTAATTACAGAGAGCACAGAGCTGATGGCTTTCAGAGATATGTTCATGAAATGGATATGTCAGTAAAAAATCTAATGGCCACAGCTGTTGACCAGGCTAAGAAGCATCAAGGGCCTTATAAAAGAGAATTTCAAAGAGTAGGGCAATCCTTTATAACAATATCTAATGCAGCCAGATTTGATGATTCAGCAGGTTGGTTCAAAATGTTTAATTTATTCAGCTCATTTGTTTTAATGGCAACTTTTGTGCCACTCTTATTCAATATTTGATGTCTTTGATCTGTGAATGAATGAAGAAAGATGTTGCATTTACATTTTATTGATAAACATTAAGATTTTGTTCTTATAAGCATAGAATCATTTTCTTTCACTCATTAACATACAAAGAAGGCTTCTCTAGAGGCTTCAAACTGGTTAATAACATAGGATTTTTTAAATTCTTATTCTCTCAGAATTTTATCACCTCTCGCCCTATATTTTGCAGTAAATTATTCTAATATAGTTTGAAGTGATTTTATCACTTCCATGTGGTTGATGGTCATGGTGATTCCTTTGATTTCCTGGACAAGTTTTCCATTTCAATAGTCAGTATATTTTTCTTTTGATACCATTTGCAAAAAAATTAGATTGCAAGCAGTGGCTGGTGGTTGCTGTCCCACTTAATATTCAAGTTTTGTCTTTCTTGTATTAAATAGAGGAAATTGGTGTATTTCTTATTTAAAATGCCCGAGTTAATATGAAACTTGTAACTTGGAAGACTCTACAAAATATTGAAGTATAACTTGCACCCAACTACGAGACATGACAAAGCAATGTTCGGGGCATTAGCTGGTAGTCGTGAGGAGGCTGAGGCATCCAGGAATTCATTAATTAAATTTGAATCAAAGAGGAGTAAGTTTTTATTGTCACCCCTTCTCCCCAAAATATTTTATTAGTGCATAGAACAAAAAAATGATTAATACTCATTAATTGTTTTTGGAGTGTAGCGATATACCTTGGGGCATAAAGAACATCAATGTCGTCTAAATCCACAGTTAGCATCAAAGAAGACCATTCTCTCCACTGTGGTTCTTTCTTCATCTACTTAGTACCCCATAAGGGCATTGGGTCACCACCCGAAAAATAGAAGAAAACCACATGCAAAATCAACATTCATACAAACCTTTTTAACTTACACGCATGCAAAAGCATATACTATCAACTAACAAACAATTACACCTTAGAATGTAGTGAAACTTTACCCAATAATGTGCAAGCTAGAATTTGAAGAGTAATAATACGAAATTCCACTACCACATGGACATGCAACGTGCATTGGTCGCCACCCTCAAGGACACAGGTAGTGAATGTGACACAATGCTGCATGCAGTGGAAGGGTCCCCCCTCACAGAGACAAGGGATGGAAGGGGATACTTAAAAACAAACAAAGCAGAGTAAGCAATACTGTAATGATCAGGACATTCTTTAATGGCATTCTCATGCGGTCATGAGGGGAGGGTTTTAACAACAAAACACATGAGGGTAGTGAATTTGCATGCAATTGGGTAGAACTAATTATTCCCTAGATGTTGAGGATGACAAGTGGAAGTTTGCTATCTATAACCCTACAGTTGCTATCCTGTATTGTCTGTGGGCAAGAGGAGTCCTTGAGTCTGCTAGTTCTGCCATTTATTTCCTGAATTTTATATACATGATCCAAGCGACCAATGTATGCTGGAGTGCGAATAATTTGTGAGACCTCAGCGCTGAAACATGCAGATCTGAATTTATTCAGCATGTTCAACCAAGCATTGAATCTTCTTTCTTTCAATGATTCCCACCCCAAATCCAGAAGTATTTCTGTGATGTTTTTCTTTTTATCATAACAGTTTTTAACAAAATAGGCTGCCCAGCATTTAACCTTATCAATTTCCCGAATAACTCTTCTTCTTATGATGACTTTAGTTTTTTATGGGTGAGGCCAAAAATTTATTTTGACTCTGTCAAAAGTTTTGAGGAAAAAATGACTTGTATATACTAGCAAAAATGAAAATATTCATTAATGTAACCTCGGTAGTATATCTACCAACTAGCATTTCATATTTTCACCAAAAATCATTGAAATTTTTTTTATTTATAGTCTCAGTTTATACTAGGATGACTTCTGATTTTTTCCTGGTTTTTGACTGTCTAATTCTTGTTTTGACTGATTTTTATCATAACCTCAGTATGTTAAACGACCAATATATTTGATAATTTTCACCACTTAGCTAAATTAATCTTGCACTATTAAACTGTTTCATACAGAAAGAAATACAATGTTCATGTAAAAATCAAAACATTTTAATTTCTACATTATAAAATGATGTGATCATAAATTTCAACCTGATATTAGCAGGAATGATCTGAGACATGGATTTTGAAGTATGACAAAAAAATTGATGATTTTTTTCATGTTTTCCAAGCTTTGTTGTTGTATCAATGTCCAGTAGGTAAATGTTGAATTACCCATTATGTGTCTATTAATATTATGAATCCAAGGAAAGATATACTCATGTAATTGAATCAACAGCAATAGTCTCAACTTGGAGGGCAATGCTTAATCAGTAACAGAAAACATTTCATATTTGGCATGAACTTGAGGTAGCAATGTAATAAATGTATCTGGTACAAACTTAGCCATCAGAATGCCTTATTGATTCAATTACTACCTTTTCTGAGAGAAACCTGATCCATTAAAATTGTGTCTGCCATCCCAGAGGTTGCGGGTTTGATTCCCGTCTAGGTGGTTTCTTCTCCATCTAGGGTATGGGTGTATGTAATTGTTATATCAATGTTCAAAGTCCAATGTAAGGGTTGAGGTGCTGTTTTCAGACTAATGCAAAATGAATAAATATTCTCACTCCTATGGATAAGTCAATTCATTGTAACTGAAAAGATCATGTTATCATGTATCAGTCTTTATTTCCTATTTCAACGGTAAGAACCTGAAATTTTACTTTTTATATTCAGATTTTTTTTCTGTATGCCATAGTAGTGAAGTATGTTGGTTGTTAAATAAGTCCTTAGGCCTTCAATTAGTCCAAATGACCTCGTTTGACATGAATATTTTCTGCTGAGTCTTTTTTTCAAGTTTGAAAATTAAGAAAGTCACTGGTGGCCAAATCTGGTGGATGATGGATATTGTAATAATTCGAACTTAAATTCCAGAATTTTCACCATCATAACTTCAGGTGTGCACCCCATGCATTGTTCTGATGGAAGAGAGTTTTTTCTTTCCCATGTGATATTTTTTCTTGATTTCTTCACTCAGTCATTGTAATAACAACACACAATACTCTGATTTATCATTTGTTCTTTTTGCAAGTAATCTATGTAGATAATTCCGTATACTTTTAAAAAACCATGGCTATTAACCATTTTCCCTGTACCCAGCTTCTTTGGAGCTGGATCACCTTTAGAAACCACTGTATTGAATGTGCCTTTATCTCTGGGTTGAAATAATATATCTAGGTATAGACCACAATTATGTATCAGCTTAGAAACTTCTCAGGATTATAATGGAGGAGCACCGAACCAGTCTCTAAATTGGCCACACAATTACATTTATTATCCACTGAGAGCAAACATGGCACCCATTTTGCTGAGATTTTTGTACCCACTTTTTTGTGAAAAATTCAAAACACTGACATTGTCATATGCCTGTGACCTCAATTGTTTCGTGGACTTTGATGTGTTGGCAACTCGAAAACATGTATTGGATATTTTCAATCATTTCAGAGAAATTTAATGCACAAATGATGAAGATTGTTTGGGATGCACGATGCTCGTCATTCATGTATGTATGGCCACATTTAAACTCATTCACCAAATTGTAAACAGTTGCACACACAGGAGCAGATGTGCCGTGAACTTCAGCCAACTCAGCTTCGATCTCTTTCATTGATAAGCCTCTAAAATAGAAGGGTTTAATGCTACATGAAAATATTTTTTTCCATTTTCCTAAATAAACAAAATTTGTGGCATCAATTGAATTTGAAAATTAAACAAAGTGATTGATGGATATAGGTGAAACATTAACAGCAGTCTAGCGAGAGATAAGAGTAAATCAAAGCAAACCTTTTCTGATACTACAATCGCTATCTCTTGGATTTTCTAAGGAAATATTAAATGAATCCAATAGTTATAACTCGTCATCAGATTCTGGAGACAGTTTGTTTTGATGCTTGTTGAAGATGTTAAGCAAAGTGGTTAAATGACTCCAATGTCTGTAATTATTTTGTGTGCAGGGGCTGAAACACATGAACTAAGCACTGCTCTCAAGGTCACTGGAGAAACATACAATGACATTGGAAAATTATTTGAGGAACAACCAAAGGCAGATTGGGAGCCATTATCTGACGTTCTTCACATTTATAAAGGATTGCTATCATCGTTTCCAGATATTCTTTCTTTCCATAAGGTGAGTGCCTTTTTTTTTTGAAACTTGAGATTTGGATTTGAGGTTAAATGTATGTACAGGGTAGTCTGAATACCATGAAAATTATTTACAGAGAGAATAGTGAGGAATTTTCTTATTAATTTCCAAGTGTTAGCAGATTTTGTTGTCTAGGGAATATTGGAGGTTAGAAAAGAAAACATTTTGACATTTTTTGTGACCAGATGAAAGTTTTACGGAAGAAAATGTCATTTTCTCAGAGTAATCCAGTTTATTTGCCATATTGTTAGAAAGAAATATGATCTACAATTATATCAGATATGTATCATATAAAATATTTATAAGTTAGCAGCAAAATGATAGTATATGTATGAGTATGTGTATCAGTTGATTGTCATGCCATGAGTGGATCTAGTAGTATATTGTGGATGCATTACCACTGACTACACAAATTTAATTCCCTTATTACATTTTAATATCTACATACCCTGGTAACATGTATTTTCAGTGACTGACTTGAAAGTATTTTTTTCCTAGTTAGCTCAGTGGTAAAGCTTGGTTTTGAAAATATTTGTCTAGCCTTGATTTGCTTCAGAAAATGTTGTTTAAATTTGCTTTGCTGGATAAAACCCTCCGAAACGTAAAAGTTTGATTTCTTCCCCTCAGCATTCATAAGCCAATTGCATTCATCTGTATTCATAATTTCCTTCTGTTGCCTGCCAAGCTGATAAAAAGGTGGAATCCTGTCATTGTTTCATACAAGGTTTCATCTGTATAAATATTCAGGACAATTAATTAGACCCATTATAGCAGTTAATTCTTATTTTAGCACATACTTATAATGGCATACATTTTTTTATGTACAGGGGACGTTCCAAAAGTAATGCAATTCTTTAAAAAAAAAGTAATTTATTGACCAGATTTACACACATCTAAAATTCTTCAAAGTACTGTCCTTGGCTTCTGTAGATTTTTTCCAACGCATCTGCCATGACCAGCACACACCCTGGAAGGCATCTGTGGGGACCTTTCGCAAGGTCTTCGGCATGGCTGATTGGATCTCTTCTATGGGTGAAAAACGGGTTCCTTTCAGGGCTGCCTTAATCTGAGGGAACAAAACAGTCTGCTGGGGTGATGTCAGGACGTCAGGGGGGGGTGGGGCTGCATTGCCACCTGGTGTTTGGCTAGGAACTCCAGGAATTTGTTAGAGGGTGTTGGCAAGGGGCATTGTCATGATGTTGTTGCCAGATAGAGGAGATGTCTTTTCTCACCCTAATGACCCAATTTTGGAGTCTTTCCAGCACATCCACGTAGTAGGCAGCGTTAACTGTCTGTCCTTGAGGAACAAACTCCTTATAGACCACTTTTGTGCTGTCATAAAAGGCATTGAGCATTGTTTTCACTTTTGATTTGCTTACTCTTGCACATTTGGGCTTGGGAGACTGGTTGGTGAACCACTCAAAGCTTTGGTGTTTTGTTTCTGGGTCATATTCAAAAACCCAGGTTTCATCACTAGTGATGACGTCCAAATAATCAGGTTCATTTTCAATATGTTGCACAAGTTCACTTGAAATTTCTGCGCGGTTGGTCTTTTGGTCGTCTGACAAACCCTTAGGCTCAAGCTTGGCGCACACTTCCCTCATCGCTAAATCTCAAGTACCAATGTGAAGCACAGCAGTGGATGACAAGTTCAGGAAATTGGCAACCATCTTGATACTCAATCGAAGGTCAGAGCCCAACAATTGTCAATCATGAGCCACATTGTTGGTTTTACTGGTTGATGGCTGCCCAGAGTGTTGTTTGTTGTGAGCCTCTTCCTGGCCCTCCTTAAAGCCCTTTAACCACCTCGAAACTTGTGAATAGGACAAAGCAGAGTCCACATAAGCCTGACAAATCATATTTTTGGTCTCCTCAAGAGTATTTTCAGTCTAGCACAAAACTTAGTAATGGCGTAGTGTTGCTCGATCGTCGATTCCATTTTTTTGTAACACTGTTGGGGCACAGAGGTTTACAATAACTGATGTCCTGCTGCTTCCACGGTTTGGAGACCACTGAGACCGATTTCGCAGCAAAGCTTAGCATTTCCTCCACCTACTCCAAGTGGTTAGATCCCACTCTGGACAATAGGAGTGGCAGGGGAAATTCAATTGCATTACTTTCGAAACCCACACTGTATGTACACAATTTAATATTTTTTTATCTATCTGATGTTTTAAATAAGTTATTTACTTAATATATAGGAATAGTACAGGATCCCATGCTCAGAATTGCAAAATATGGAACATTCAATATCTGTTATGTTTGTGGAAAATTTGTTTTTTTTTAATTTTAAACTGCTACCTTTTAATTTCTTACCTTTGTGCTAACAAATAAAGGAAAAAACTCATGAAACAGTTTACATTGCATTGCATGCCAATTAAGGATGTTTCTATCATTAAAATGTGATTATTGTGGATTGTATTAAACTCATGAAAAATGGTCGTTTTTAAGATAATGTTACAATAATCAAAGCAAATGTTATTAATGTTGGAAGACTTGTAATGTACCCTTTTTGGACATACCTCCCAGCTTAACACAAGTTGTGTAGGGAAGTTTGACCACAATGAGTTTAATAATCTTCTCTTAAGAATATCATAATAAAGGACATCTTATTTACTGATAAGTGTTGAATTGAATGTGAAATTAACCAACCACCTTGCACATGGTGTTAACCCTTTGTCCTCGAGAGGTGAGTCTCACTCACCATGCGATTTCATGCCACAACTCGAGAGGTGACTGTCGCTCAGCACTTCATGGGCAGTGGTAGTTGTTTACATTTAGTTCCTTCGACGCGGGTTCCTATGCTCTGTTTGTATAATCTAATGAAGTGTGAAATGATATCCCTTCAAATGGAGATAAGACTTACTTATCCTTAGTTCCTTTGAATGGAGATAAGACTTTCTTATCCTTAGTTCATTCAAATGGAAAGAAGACTCTTATCTGAAATTAGTATGCAATCATGAACCGGGTTGCATTTTTGGTCTCAGTTCGAACCTGACAGCCGTGGCAAAGAGCCTAGAAAAGTTGGTTTTTGATCCCCATTACCATTACATTACGTAATAATGAGGATAAGCTCTAGTGAAGATGAGTTTGATTTAGTGTTGCTAAATGAGGAAATTATATCTATACACAGAGAGCTTGACGATAGAGAGAATGCAAGCAGTGATGATGATAATGATGAAGTAAGAGGTGTAAGAAGGTGAAAAATTAGAATAATAGACAGTGAAAGTGACAGTGATGCTGGAGAAGAACCACAATCTGACAGTTCTGAATGGATTAGCTGTCCAGAATTGGAAGAAATACCCTTGAGAATACCGTTTATAGCCAGTTAACAATCCTGCAGGACCGCACATATTCGCAGACATGAAAGAACCGTTGGATTTTTTAAAACTATTTTTTACTGATGAGCTCTTAAATGAAGTAGTTACAGAAACAAATACTTATGCGAGAAGAAAGTTAGAGAACAGGACGCTATCACTGTTCTCGATATGGTGAACTTGGCACAGTGTGACTACCGAAGAAATGTGGGCATTATAATAAATATGGGGACAATGCCACTCGTGAATTTGCAAGAGAACTGTTCATGGAATGATGTCAGTTACATACCTTTTCATTCAAACAAATTTGGTACTACACCAGCTTTATCCTAGCTGAAGAGTTATTGGAATTGAAATGCCACTTGTCAGGAACAATACAAACCAAATCAAAAAACCAAAATTCGACAGGAAATCGACAGTAGCATTCTGCAAGGGAAATACATTATTTTATCATGGAAAGACAAGAGGGTTGTCACGTGCTTGACGAATTGGAACAATGCAGGAATGACTTCTGTGAGAAGAATGATACGAAGTGGTGTTGAAGTTACCGTGAAGAAGCCTAATGTTGTAATAAATTATATAGAACATATGGGTGGTGTCAATCGTGCAGATCAATTAGCCACAACATACTGTTTCTTATGAAAATCCTTGAAATGGTGGCATAAACTGTTCTTTTGGTGGCTTGAAATTGGTTTTGCTTTGAAATCATTTTATGTTAGAGGTAGTAAAGTCACCAAAAGCACTACGAAATGTCTCAAGTTGCTGGTTGGTCTGCATGGAAATGGCCTCGAGCTCAAAGGGTTAATGTGTGCTTATATTTTTCATGGGTTCTCTTTATTCCTTTCAAGAGTGCTTTACAAAAACGCAGAGAGTGTGAGAGGCTTGCAATTGATCACAAAATGGACCCTAATCAGTTGACTGAAGTTTCCAGAAGAACGGATGTGGTCTCTTATGCCCTCTTTGCAGAGGTTAACCATTTTCATCGGGAGTGTGCAAGGGACATTAATGAAGCCATGAAAAGTTTCTTGATTCAGCAAATAGCTTTCTATGAAAAGGTAATAAAAAAAGGTATTTTCTTGATTTTAACATTTAAAATTTACTGTGTTGTGTTCAGTGTAAAATCTTGTTAAATAATTTGAAAACTTTTGAGAATGAAATAATGAGCTGCAAGTATGAATTTTTTTATCCTGTAATACTTCTTACAGCCGCATTATCTGTAATTATAAATATTTACCATGTTATTGTTGTCGTTTATCACAAAAACAACATGAAGATCTGTTACAATGGAATTATTGGTACCTAAATTTTTGTTGAAAATAGTGGTCATATTTTAGGGTAGGTTGTATGTGAAATTATGAATAATTATAGCTACGGTTTAGATAGATTTTTGAAATGAGAAACTCTTTTACACACACTGCAGTTTGACTTTTCCCCTTTTTCAGTTAATGTATTTTATTTGCATCTTCTATCCTTCTATGACCCATTAATGTTTTGTTTTGCTTGCAGTCAGGAGGGAATCAATCTCACTTATGGAAGTTGACCCCTTCATGTTTAGAGGGACAGGGAGGTCTTGTGGATGACATAATAATAATATTTTATAATTTTGAAAAATGTTACAAACATATTAAATATCATCAATATAAATATTACTTAATATATTAACATAAGTTCTTAAATGTGATGAAGATTGTCACAAAATAATTCATCCAATGAGTAAAGTGGGTGAACAAGTAACCAGGTATATACCCTATTCTTGAAACTCTGGATACAGTTCCATTTCAACTGAGTAGGAAGATAGTTATACAGTCGTATGCTCATATTATGAAATGTGTTGTAAGTTGATGATAATCTACAATAAGTAGTATTTAGATTTGCTTTACTCCTTTTGGTGTGGTTATGGATATTAGGACTTAATTGGTATGTCTCTAGGTTAACTTTCACATGAATCCGAGCCTTAAAGATATATAAACTAAATACAGTCATGATTACATACCTAATAAAAAAAGGTTTGCAGGAATCACATGGTCACATATTAGCAAGAGAGCAAATAGCTCTATTTTGCTATAGCAAAATTTGTTTAACATAACTCAACACCATAATTCAAATGACATTAAAAGAAGGCATGGTAAGCTGTTAAACGATACTCATTTTAAATGAGGAAGTTGAGCTTTCTTAACATACAAACAGCTTTACTCTGTTTATTACAGAGCTGACTGATGTGAGTCTCCCAGTTAAGTCTTGTATCAATATGAATTCCTAGTATTTTAGTAGTTTCAATTTCAGTTATTCTTTATGTGAGACTGCATACAATATGCTGGGTTTTTTTAGTATTTAAATGTAAATGTTTAATACGAAACCATTCCTTAGCCTGTCTTTAGGTAGTGCTAGATTGTACCTTTGCATCTTCTGTATGTTGACATTTTTGCACAAAAGTGGTATCATCATATAAAAGATGTAGATTTCACATCACAGGGCAAATCATTACTCATGATGATGAAAAGTACTGTGGGACACCACATTTCTCTTTCTGAGCTGCAGATCGACAGCCATCAAGTTCAACCAATTGGTGGCAACCATCCAAATATGACTTCATTAGTTTCAGTGCAACACTGTTAACACCATAATATTTAGCTTTAATGTCAATATTGCGGGTCGCGGTGGTCTAGCGGGTAGAGCGTTGGGCTGCTGACCGGAGGGTCCCAGGTTCGATTCCCGGGCAAGGCACTTTGGGCACCTGCAGCTCCACCCAAGCTAGTTGATTTTTCGGGTACCAGGTCTTCCTGGGAAACCATAACCGGCACAGGGAAAGGAACTGGCCCCCCTACCCTGATGTGTGAATATTCACACGCCGTCGGGCTTGGTACATGGGTGCTTGCTACCATCACCTACTAAACCGACCTTCGGGTTGATTACTGTGTTTATGGTTTTTTTTTATGTCAATATTTAATGATTAATGTAGTCAAAAACCTTACTAGAATCACATAGTCTCACAGAGACTGATTCCTTCTCTTCAAATGCATTAATGTCATAATTAACTCTGGACTCTACGGCTATAATTGTAGATTTCCTTGATCGAAAGTCATACTGTGATTTGGAAAACTCCAAAAAATCACATGTGATCTTTCATTATAGGTTCAAAAATTTTACCAAAAACAGAGACTATGGAAATGGAGTGGTAATTAGTTAAATCATCTTTATCACCTTTCTTATAGACAGGTACTCTTTTGGAATATTTTAGAGCTGTTGGAAAATCTCCTGTCTCAAAACATAAGTTAAGTAATATAGCTAATGGTTCCGCAATGAACACTCCTTCTCCACTCCATGTCCTTCATTAGGGAATTAGACACCATAAATATCCTAGCAGTTGGATTTAAAAATGTTTTTACAGTTGATATAATATGAAATGGATATTAAAAATTCCATTTAAAATTAAAATTATTTGGTGGAAAATTTTGCAGCATATTGCCAATATTGGCAGCATCAACATTTTGAGAGAACAAATTGTCTTCAACAGCTTTTAAGAAAAAATTATTTAGTGCCTGGGATAAAAGGAATATTTTCTTTTGCATTATTATGACTAACTTCTTGATAGATTACTATCCAGGCTGCCTTTTTTTGTTTTTTGCATTGAAAATAAAATCTTTATAAGCTTTATTTTTTGCACACCTAATTGAGATACAACCAGGTCCTGTAAAATTTGCTCATAAAAATGTTTTTGAGACTTCATGCTACTAGTTGTAAACTGAAAAATTGATTTTTTCAAAACAGGCATATCCATTGTTTGGAAAAGTAATTTATTTTCAAATTCTCATGTTTGCCTTCTTTTTGTGCAGCTATTTATCATACTGTCATCATTGCCCACAATACTTTTGACCACAGTATCCCCTTGTTATAATTTGAAGTAATTGTTTGTTTTTTTTAATTATATTTCCAAGAGATATTGGTTGAGATTCTTTCCACAGCAGTTTTGTCCACATTATCAAAGAGTTAAACCTCTAGCCTTAAAAGCACAGTGTACATTATGTTTCACTTACTTTCCTTTTCATCAGTTTTAGAACTTTTGGCCTCAAGTTGGTCCTCTTTGCTGTCACCCCCAGAAATGTTGAATCTCTCTTAATAAAATTCATCATAAAAAAGATCAGGAGAGAGAAATTAATTGCTCTGAATAAGTTTTTCCCTAGGTTCTCTTCCTTTATTTATATCTGTGTCATGTGTCACTGATCTGTTGCTAATCTGAGTCTTTTGCTTTCTTAGATATGGTTCATATAAAATGTGCTCTATGTGTTTATTTTGCAAATTTTAATTCAAATCTTTAATGCATTTTGGGAACATAATTCTAAAAAAAATGGCTCATCCTTTTAACCTTGTGAGCTCATGTAACATCAGAAGCTATCTTCTCCAGTGGGTATTTGGGAAAATATATCTTCAGTTTTTCAAAAAGTATTCTAAATTTCCATGTAATCATCATGTTCATTGCCAAGCTCATGATCATCTTCAATTCGGAAAAATGCAAAATTTTTGGCATGTGCATATTTCAGAATTTCTGAGATTGTATATCCTGGACTCTCATCAATTTGCTGTTATTACTTATGAGCTGATCGGGTGTTTATATTATCATTTTCTGACACAGGCAATTCAAGAACTTTTCACAAAAAATGATGGGAAAGGCATATGGAATTATTTTATTATGTAATTGTTGTCTCAGGCATATCTAATTCACATAGTGGTTCAGGAAATTGACATAATGGAGAGATCCTACTAAACCAAATTTAAAATGACTTCAGGCATAAAATATGGTAAAGGCAAACACAGTGAGGGATGGACACGATAGTTTCACTTGCTCCATCACTTCTGCTGTAATCAGTCATGTTATTGCATTTCTTCTTCCTACTCAACCCCAGACCACATGTCCATCCTCCATGAGAAGCAACCTTTGAACATTGTTAAGAATACATTACCATGTAAAAATTCTTTTCAGTTCCTTTGAAGCATCATCCATCTCCCTAACATTGTCCTGGTCCTTGAGGGTAGTGCAAATCGTTGTTGGCCAATGATATGCGTGTGCTAGATCAGCCTCGCTAACACCTCGTTCTTGCTTTTCAATGTTTTTATTTTTCATTTCTGTGGTTACTTTTATTGTCATATTGTAGTGTCCTTGTGGCTATTTTTTGGGAACTTGAAAATATAACCAAAATATTATTAGACTTTGCACAAATTAATCACAAATAATGTCTGAACACAAGTTTGGAAAAATGTGTGATGACTGACAACACTAAGAAGCTAGTGAAATTTGTGCTAAACAAAAGCTGGGGCTGCAAGTCATTAATATCTGGAATTCCCCTCTCCTCACCACTTGTTATGTGAGAAATTGCTAGTTAAGAGAGTCATTTTCAGGACCAATATTTTTGCTCATTATGTGAATTACTCTCTATGCCAGTTGGTCGCTAAGCGAGGTTCTACTCTGTCCCTGTTCTTAAAAAGTTCTAAACTGCAATTATATCAATAATAGTGGAATAAGCCAAAATAAAGACACCATACTGTATATCAAAATACTAATAGAAATGCTGTTTATAGGAGATTATTCAAAATCCATAACCTTGATGTATAACAAATTCTGAACAGGCTGTGCTGAATAAACTTACTCTGCCTTCAAATAAGTGTTTTCTTATTTTTTCATAAGAGCTTGCTATGACCACTCCCACTTGAGGTAAACAAACATTGGTAAATGGGGTGGTATGGTTGAAGTTTCAAATTGATGAATGAAACTGAATCATGCTAGATGCTAGAGATATGTTACCTAAGCAGAAATGACCTTTCCTCAAAGAATAATTATTTTATGAGGTGGATGTCATTGTGGCTTGAAGAGCAAGAGAGTGAGGCTCTGTCAAATGAATACAGTTGAGAGTTGGAGTATGTTTGTTGATGTCGCAGAGAAATGCTTTTATGATGAATCTGAAAGCACATGTTTATAATTGATTGAAATAAAAGTTTGAATTTTAATGGGACTTATTGTAATTTTTGTGTAGCAGCAGTACAGGGTGGCTTAAAACATATGCAAACATGAGACAAAAATTTTGACAATATGCTTGGTGATGGAGCGTGAGTAGGCAGCAATATTTGTCATGATTTAATTTGTGCTTGTTATTTTGCTATCTACAGTTTACTCACTTCAAATAATAAATCACTTCTTGTGTTGCAGGTGGTGATTCGGTTAAAAGAAGCACTGAAAGCCTATGATGTGTGAAACTTGAATCTTTATAAGAGTGAGCACACATTATTTTTGAAGCTATATAGATCAATTCTGATGTGAAATAATAAATTCAAATTAACCATAAGCTTCTATACAGGTGTGAATGTATAGCCAGGAGGTTGATTGCCATATAGTCATGTGATTGTTATTTTATTGTAAACATGCTTATTAGTTGCAAATATTAGGTATAAAGGTATCATTTGTGATAAGGATGATGTATTTTCCTATCCATTTAAGCATAATGTGAATATAAACCATGCCAGTGACATCAGTACATTGGTGATCGTATATGAGAATCATATTCTATAATAAATTATGACTGATAGGTGCCCTAAATGGGCCTCTAAATTATTTTTATCCCCATATGTTATACATTTGACTGATGTAAGACTATCGGTGTGTATGTGTGTGTGAATATTTTGGTTTTTAGCTATAACAATGTGCATTAAATTTAATATTAATTCAATGTTTATATTGCCATTTTATTGAGCCACTAAAAACTGAAAGTTGATGCATTCAAAATATATATATATATGTATGTAGAAAAAATGTAATGTATATATATATATATATATATATGTATGTGTATATATATATATATGTATATATATATATATATATATATATATATATATGTATATATATGTATATATATTGTGTGTTTATGTGTGTGTGTGTGTGTGTGTATATGTGTATAAACCATAAACATAGCATTCGACCCGATGGTAGGTTTGGTAGGTGATGGTAGAGTTCACCCAGTACTAAGCCTGGCAGCGTGTAAATTCATACATTAGGGCAAGGGGGCCAGTTCCTTTCCCTGTGCCGGTTATGGTTTCCCAGGAAGATCTGGTACCCAAAAAATCATAGCTTGGGTGGAGCTGCACGTGCCCAGAGTGGCTTGCCTGGGATGTATATTATGTGTATGTATGTGTGTATATATATATATATATATATATATATATATATATATATATATATATATGGGAAGTGGTAGTCCAGGGGGTAGAGCGTTGGACTACTGACCGAAGGGTCCCGGGTTCGATTCCCGGGCAAGGCATTCTGGGCACCTGCAGCTCCACCCAGGCTATGTGATTTTTCGGGTACCAGATCTTCCTGGGAATCCATAACTGGCACAGGGAAAGAAACTGGCCTCCCTACACTGATGTGTGAATATTCACACGCCATCAGGCTTGGTACATGGGTGAGTTCTGCCATCACCTACTAAACTGACCTTCGGGTTGATTTCTGTGTTTATTGACGCTTTAGAACACAGTTTACTCCTGCTGTATCATCTATTGATCCTTTGAGAAGCTATAGCAGCATTTGTTTTGTTTGAGAAGTCGTTTTCTTGTCCATACATACAAACAACAATGCCCGCAATAATCGTTGATCCCGCCAGCTGTGAAGTGCATTTTGTCATACGATGCTTGTATGGAAAAGGATTGTCGACTGACGAAATTCATTGGGGGTTATGCCTAATTTATGGTCCTACAGCTATGAGTGAAGGAAAGGTTAGACAATGATGCCATAATTTTAAAAATGGACGAACCAATGTCCATAGCAAAGAGCGAAGTGGCAGGGCCAATATTCTGGTCAATAAAATTGCTTTGCAAGTGGAACAAAAACTGCGATGTAATCATCTGACTATCTCTGAATCGTAATTGATTGACTATTAATGGCCTGGCAAAACAATTTCCTGAACATGGACAAACTACTGTCTATAATAATGTCACAGAAAACCTCGGATACCACAAATTGTGTGCAAGGTGGGTAACGAAAATGCTCACCGACCACCACAAAGAGCAAAGAATGCCTAGGGGACCAGAGTTTTTGGATCGTTACCGGAACTCTTTGACCACCCACTGTACAGTCCTGACCTTGCACCTAGCGACTACTTCCTCTTCTTGCACTTGAAACTAGCTCAGTGGACAATGTTTCGACACCAAAGAGGAACTCAAGAACGGCGTTGTCTATTGGTTCTAATCTCAGGTCGCGAGATTCTATGAAGAGGGGTTCCGAGCTTCTGCTGGTGCAGTGGTACGAAATATATACACAAACACACACACATATATGTGTGTATATGTTAATATATAAATGCATGTGTATATATATGTGTATATATGTAAGTGTGTATATAATTATATATATATTTTATTAGGTAATCTACCGGTAAAGGTAGTTTTTAGAGGGGCACAACTATCAAATTAATATTTTGTAAATCCAAACTAAACCCAATCCAGCAACCTACTCTACATCAGGTCTCTCTTCATCTCTGTGTACTTCCTCCCTTCTTCCCGTCCAACATCCCTATCCTGTTCCTGCCCTTTCCTCGTTTGCCTAACATACTCCCCTCTATTACCTTCTTAAATATCCCCCTGCCGCTCAATTCACCTTTCATCCATTTTTCCTACCTCCATAGGATTTCTCTCAACAAACCCTTCTCCTTACCCACCATCCCTAGTACTTCCTCATTAGTTTTCCTTTTTGTCCATTTCACCTCCATTCTTCTTCACACCCACATATCAAAAGCCTCCAATCAACGTCTATCCTCCTGCTTCAGCGACCACGTTTCCGCACCGTACATAGCTATGCTCCATATCAATACCCCTTCCTCGTTTGCCTAACATTCTCCCCTCTATTACCGTCTTCAACATCCCACTACCGCTCAATATGCTTTTCATCTATTTTTTCTGCCTCCATAGGATATCACCCTACAAACCCCTCTCCTCAACCACCATCCCTAGTACTTTATTTGTTTTCCTTTCGGTCCATTTCACCTTCTCCATTCTTCTCCACACCCACATTTCAAAAGCCTCCAATCTACGTCTATCCTCCTGCTTCAGCGACCACGTTTCCGAGCTATGTTAACTTTGATATGTAGCTATGCTCCATATCAGAGTTTTTACGAGTCTTTTCTTAACATCCCTACTCAACGTCCCCATCATCAACTCCCTCCTCCTTGAGAAAGCCTCATTGCCTACCACAATTCTTCTCCTTACGTCCCTACTACTTTGACCATTTTAGTCCAAAAGACTTTTGAGATACATAAACTGTTCTACCTGCTCTATTTTTTCCCCTCCTATTTTAATTTTTAGCTTATTTATATTTATTAATATTGATTCTCTCATCCCATATCTATCGCACTGAACCTCCAATTCACTCAGTAATACTTGCAACCCCTTGGCTGACTGAGCAACTAATGCTTGGTCATCAGCAAACCTAACCAATTTTATGAATTCCCCTCGGACTTTCATTCCTACCTCCAATTCTTCCCATGCCTCTTTAATCATTTCCTCCACATATACGTTGAACAGCACCGGTGACAATGGGCAACCCTGCCTTACACCTCTTCCTAACACTGCCCATCCGGACTCTCCGTTCCCCACTTGCACCTGAGCAGTCCGGGACATGTACATGTTGTGGATTAATCTCCTGTCCATGCAATCTATTCCTTTCTTCTGCAAATTAATCATTAGTTTTTCCCAAGTCACTCTATCAAATGCTTTTTCAAAATCTACGAAACAGGCAAATACCTCCCTGATTGTATTCTATATTTCTCTTGATTAGTGATATCATTACTGTAATGGCATCATGCATAACTCTCCCCTACCTAAATCCAATCAGATCATCCCCTAAGTAATCGTTTGCGCTACTCTCTATCCTTTTGTTGATGTTTGGAGAACAACTTGAGCTGCATGGGACATCAAACTTATCATTCTATATGTGCATATGTGGTTATGCATGTTTATGTATACATGTGTAAAAGTGTACATATATATAAATATGTGTATATATATATGTATAGATGATTTCTTCAAAGTAACACGGAAGTGTTGAATAAAAAACTTAGTAACACACAGCACAAGAACACATAAAAAGAACACTCACAATAATATCTTGATAATTTTGATGGACTCTTAACTCCGTCTTCTTCGGAAGATAAGATATGACTGAGGAAAAGGGTACGTGGTGCAGAGAGAGAAGGGGCCGAGGGAGAGGGGAAAAACAGGTAGTGGGGGAGGGGTATGTGGAGGGGGAGAAAGCAGAGCGGAGAACAGGTGGTGGGAGAGGGGTGAAGGAGGTTATGGAGGTGGAAAGGGAGGCTAGAGGGGAGCGGAGATGTAATAAGGAGGATGCGGAAATAGTAACACGCGACACAGAAAACTAACAATTCATCCACAGATACCACAACACCCATGACCAAGGCATCAACTCACCAAGTCATCATAAGGGCTCAACAAGTCAAAACCCAGGACAAGGGTGACAAAATGTATGCGGATGAATAAATTGTCCCACCACCTCGCAAGAAACAAATCCATCTCCATCCACCATTAAAAACAATGAAATTGGCATTTATATGGCTTTGTAAAGCCTATCAACATCTCAATGGTCTCAATGTTGTTCACTAAATGGGTGGAGAGGGGGGGGGGCTGGGGTTCCTTCAACCCTCCCTCACTACCTGTTTTTCCCCTGTCCCCTTCTCTCTCTGCACAACGCACCCTTTTCCTCAGTCATATCTTATCTTCCGAAGAAGACGGAGTTCGAGTCCGTCGAAATTATCAAGATATTATTGCAAGTGTTCTTTTTATGTGTTCTTGTGCTGTGTGTTACTGTCTAAGTTATATATATATATATATATATGTAATATATATATGTGTGTATGTATATATATATATACATCCCAATGTTCGATTTGCATCATTACTAATGTGTATTCTTGTTAAATTGTTATTTTGAACACATGGACCATTTTCTTGTTTAAATGTGGAAAATTAATTACTCAAAGATGTTATTAATTTTAAAATGAAAACATTTACCTCAGAAGACAGGCTGTGGTTCAGACTGTAGTTACTGGTTGGTGATATTCTGTATATACTCTTATAAATGTCTAATGTGAATTTCACATGGAAAAAGTTTATTTTTTCACTTTTCTGTCACAGTTCAACCCAAATTTATAAATCATAGGAACCCTCAATTTTCATCATGGTTTACATTTTAAATCTTGAATTCTTGCTGGAAACAATACAGTATATTGAATGATTTTTATTTTCCGCTGGTTTCACCATCATAGCAATACTTAATGGTTGATAAGCTATATACATCATTATTTTTACCAGTTGCTCAATCTTGAGTAAATATTTTTATACTTTTTGACTGAGTGATGTGAAATATGAATGGTGGCAGAATTTTTTGCACAAAAATTAAGCTCATTAAGCCTAAGTTAATGCCTGTGTAATATTTGTGAAATGTAAATAAAAAGACATGATTGGTAGGTGAATGAGATGGAATAAACCCATTTTAATTCTTATAACATAACACGTCAGTGTTATTATTGATGCAATTAAAAAAGTTAAAAATGTGGTTTACATTTTGTAAAGAAGAGAACTTTTTTACATAAAATATAATAATTGCTCTACTTATCAAAAGTGTGCCTATTAAAACCATGGAAATCTTGTGTATTGCTACCTTCCTTCAGCAATAAGCTGGTAAATGTATGAGGAAAGGTTGAAAAGTAATGCAAACATGCTTGTTGAGTGGGAGCAAAAACAAATAGCAAGGTTGGGCAATAAGTACATTAAAGTACAATTCTTGAGTTTCAAAATCATGTTTATTTTTCAACAAAGTCACTGTTAGGCTAACACATTTCTCCCAACGTGGAACAAGTTTTTTTTTCATCACTGAAACTCTTAAGACTTTCCTCGAATCCAGGTCTTTACAGTTGTCTTCACCTCATCGTCCTAGGTGCAATGATTACCCGTGAAATATCTCTTGAGTTAAGGAAATAAATAACCGTCAGTAGTCTAACCCTCTACCCCCAGGACTACTGCGACCCACTTATATATATGTATATATATATTATTATAAGGTAATCTCCTGGTTCAGGTAGGTTTTTGGATGGACACAAGTACCAAATAAATATTTTGCAACTCCTAGCATAACAATCCGGAAACCTACTCTATATCAAGTCGCTATTCTGTGTATTTCCTTCCTCCTTTCATCCCATCCAATATGCCTATCCCGTGCCTACCCTTTCCTTGTTTGCCTAACATTCTTATAACCCTTTATAACAGTTACAATCCCACTGCCAATCAATATGCCCTTCATCCATTTTTCCTGCCTCCATACAATTTCTCCCAAAAAACCCCTCTACTTGCCCATCATAACTATTACTTCCTCATTTGTTTTTTTTGGTCCATTACTCCTTCTCCATTCTTCTCCAGACCCACATTTCAAAAGCCTCCAATCTACGTCTATCCTCCTACTTCAATGACCATGCTTCCACGACGGACGTAGCTACAATCCATATCAAAGTTGTCATGAGTCTTTTATTAACCTCTCTACTCAACGTCCCTGTCATCAACTCCCTCCTCTTGAAAGTCTCTTTCTCTAGTGCAATTCTTCTATTTACGTCCTGACTACTTTGACCGTGTTGGTAGAGAAAACTTCTGAGATACATAAACTGTTCCACCTGCTCTGGTTTCTGCCCTGTTATTTTAATGTTTAGCTTAGCATTTTTCTTTTCAAAAAATCACATAACCATTGTTTTATTAATATTGATTTTCATCCCATATTTATCGCATTGAACCTCCAATTCACTCAACAATGCTTGCAACCCCTTGGCTGACTGAGCAACTAATGCTTGGTCATCAGCAAACCTAACCGATTTTACGAATTCCCCTCCGACTTATATTCATACCTCCAGTTCTTCCCATGGGAAGAAGAGATTATTTAGTCTCAACCTTGCCCAATTAAGTCGATAATAAATAAATAAATAAAATAATCATTTCCTCCCTTTTGGTTGAACAGCATCGGTGACAATGGGCAACCCTGCCTTACACCTCTTCCTAACACTGCCCATCCGGACTCTCTGTTCCCCACTCGCACCTGAGCAGTCTGAGACATGCACAGGTGGCGGATTAGTCTCCTGTCCCTCAAATCTATTCCTATTTTCTCCAAAATACTCATTAGTTTTTCCCAATTCACTATATCAAATGCTTTTTCAAAATCTATGAAACAGGCAAATATGCCCTGATGGTATTCTATATTCCTCTTGATTAGTGATCTCATTACTGCAATGACATCACGCATACCTCTCCTCTTCCTAAACCCAAACTGATCATCCCCTAAGTATTTATGTGCCTTACTCTCTATCCTTTTGTTGATGATCCTGAGAACGACTTTAGCTGTGTGGGATATCAAACTTATTGTTCTGTAGTCCTCACATGAGGTAGCCTTTACCTTTTTTGGAATAGGAACTAACACTTCTCTTACAAAGTCTTCTGGCCAGATTCCTTCCTCATAGATACTACGAATAAATCCAAATAGAGTCTTCCTCCCACATGTCCCTAAACCTTACAATAGTTCCACAGGAATGTTGTCTACCCCAACGGCCTTATTTAGCTTCATCTCCCTTAATGCCTTTTATATCTGGTCGTTGAGTATGCCTGGACCTAAGCTATCTTCTTCTACGTCATGTTCCTTTTCTATGTCTAACCTTGTCGGCCTAAGTTCTTTACCATACAGTGCCTCTATGTATTCCTTCCATCTCTCTTGGATATTTTTTGCGTCAACTATTAACTTATCCCACTTATCTTTGACTGCTAGGGCAGATGTTCCCATCTTACTTCCCGATAGTGAGTTAACCTTGCTGCATATCAAACCAATTTCACCCTTCCTCTGCAAATTTTTCATATAGTTGCATTAAGTCTTCCACCATGCTTCTTTTGCTTTATTTGTCGCCCATCTCAATTTATTGTTTAACTCTTTGTACTTCATTTTCCATAATTCTGTGTTTACATTCTTCCATCTTCTTCTCTCATCCACCTTTGTAATAATTTAATCTGGGATCCAAGGTTTCCTTGTCCTTCTCCCGTTAATGGTTCCTATATTGTCTCGAATGGAGTGTCAAAAACATATGATAGAAGAATGTAAATACAGAGTTAGGTAAAATAAAGTACAAAAAGTTTAACAATAAATTGAGATGGGCCAAAAATAAAGCAATAGAAGCATGGTGGAAAACGCTATGCGAGGATATGGAAAGTTTACAGAGGAAGGGTGAAATTGGTTTGATATGCAGCAAGGTTAACTCACTATTGGGAAGTAAGATGGGAACATCTGTGCTAGCAGTCAAAGATAAGTGGGGTAAGATAATAGTTGACACACTAAAGATCCAAGAGAGATGCGATGAATACATACTGTATGGTAAAAAACCTAGGCCAATAAGGTTAGACATAGAAAAGGAACATGAGGTAGAAGAAGACAGCTTAGGTCTTGACAATGAGCTAAAAAGGGCATTAAGGGAGATGAAATCAAGCAAGGCCGTGGGGGTAGACAACATTCCTGTGGAACTACTGAAAGATTTAGGAAAATTTGGGAGTAAGAGTCTACTTATATGTGGTGATTCATAGTATCTATGAGGACAAAATCTGGCCGGAAGATTTTGTAAGACCAGTGTTAGATTTTATTCCGAAAAAGATAAAGATTACATCATGTGAGGATTACAGAACAATACGTTTGATGTCCCACGCAGCTAAAGTTGTTCTCCAGATCATCAACAAAAGGACAGAGAGTAGTGAAAATGATTACTTAGGGGATGATCTGATTGGATTTAGGAAGGGGAGAGTTACACGTGATGCCATTGCAGTAATGAGATCACTAATCAAGAGGAATATAGAATACAATCAGGGAGGTATTTGCCTCTTTCGTAGATTTTGAAAAAGCATTTGATGGAGTGACTTGGGAAAAACTAATGATTAATTTGCAGAAGAAAGGAATAGATTGCATGGACAGGAGATTAATCCACAACATGTGCATGTCCCAGACTGCTCAGGTGCGAGTGGGGAAGGGAGAGTCCGGATGGGCAGTGTTAGGAAGAGGTGTAAGGCAGGGTTGCCTATTATTACTGGTGCTGTTCAACGTATATGTGGAGGAAATTATTAAAGAGGCATGGGAAGAACTGGAGGTAGGAATGAAAGTCGGAGGGGAATTTGTAAAATCGGTTAGGTTTGCTGATGACCAAGCATTAGTTGCTCAGTCAGCCAAGGGGTTGCAAGCATTGTAGAGTGAATTGGAGGTTCAATGCGATAGATATGGGATGAGAATTAATATTAATAAAACTACAGTTATGCGATTTTCCAGAAAAAAAAGGCTAAGCATTATAATAGAAGGGGAAAAAATAGAACAGTTTATGTATCTCGGAAGTGTTTTGGACCAACTGGGTCAAAGTAGTAGGGACTAGAAGTAAGGAAAAGAATTGTGCTAGGCAAGGAGGAGGCAGTTGATGACAGGGATGCTGAGTAAGGATGTTAAGAAAAGACTCATGAAAACTTTGATATGGAGCGTATCAAAGTTTTCATGAAGCAACCACATTTCTGTGGCATAAAATGTCCATAGTACGGCGTGGAAATGTGGTCACTGAAGCAGGAGGATAGACATAGATTGGAGGCTTTTTTTAAAAGTGGGTTTTTAGAAGAATGGAGAATGAAAAATGTTGAGGACTGTAATAGGGTGGAGAATGTTAGGCTAATGAGGAGAGGGCAGGAACAGGATAGGGATGTTGGATGGGAAGAAGGGAGGAAGGAAGTATACAGAGATGAAGAGGGACCTGATGTAGAGTAGGTTGCTGGATTGTGTTTTGTTTGGTGTCACAAAATATTTATTTGATAGTTGTGTATATCTAAAAACTTACCTTAACCGGTGGATTACCTAATAATATATATATATATATATATATATATATATATATATATATATATATATATATATATATATATATATATGCTTTCGGCCTACTCCAAGGGCACTAGGCCAGACTTCTGCAGTCTGCTTTATTTTTATATATACTCATTCACATGGAAATAGATACAAGGAAAAGAGTTAGAAGTGCATATAAAGGGAAGGAATTCCTTACTCAGCATTCTGCCTTCCCCACAGGAGAGGTGGGGAAAGCGGAATCAAGCAGTTCACCAGTGCAAAAATATTTCCTTGACCAGGGCTTGAACACTGGATTTTTGACCTTCTGGGTCAATCTAACTCTCTTGAGCTATCGAGGAAACGCATTTAGACTGAAATCTGCCGGGGTATTTTGCAATCAAATGCCTTGTTTTTTTAGCCAAGAGGTGGCGTTGGAGAGCTCTTTCACCCACAAAAGGAGAAATAGAGGACATACAAGAGGAAAGGATAGTAGTGCGAGTTTCTTTTTTTCGTTTTTTATTGAATTTATTTGCTAGTGCTATGTTGGTATACATTATTATTTACTTCTGTGATAGTTTTGCAAAATTTTTATGCAATAAATAAGTATATATATATATATATCAACACACACATCTACATATGTTAATAAATGGTTTGAAAAATGAAAATACTCCAATATTTTGGTGGTCCCTTGCATCAGGCTACTTGCTCCTAAGCTTTTTGAGACAGGGACAGGTTGCAGATCTTTACGTTTCATCCCTTGCAATCTCCTGTCCCTCCAATGTACTCTTTTCTGCAATATATTCATTAATGCTACACCATTCACTCTTATCAGACACTATCAAAATCTAAGAAACCGACGAAAATATCCTAATTGTATTCAATGTTCCTCTCAATTAGTGGCTTCATTATTACCATGGCATTATGCTTGCCTCTCCTCTTTCGGAATCTAACTTGATCATCCCTCAAGTAATCATTTAACCTGCTTGCCATCCTCTTATTGATGATCTTGGGGACTGCTTTAGCTGCGTGCAAAATCCAATTTATTGCTTTGTTCCCATTGGCTGTCTATTGTTATTGCTCCCATATGGTTGTCTTTTTCTTTTTGGAATATGAGGTAACACTGGTGTAATTAATTCTTTTGGCCAAATTCTTTCCTCAGTAAAGCTACTTATTAGTCTGTAACTATACTTCTTCCTACCTTTTTTGTGTACACTTATGGCCTTATTTGCTTTAAAATCCCATAATGTTCATCATATCTCACCATCAAGTAAGCCGAACGTATCTTCATCTGTGCCATTTTCTCTTTAATGTATAATTTAGCTGCACTGTCCTATTGTATAGTTTCTCTGTGTACTTCTTTCATCTCTCTTGAATCATCGTGGGTTTAATTAATAATTTTCCTAACTTATCTTTGATTTCTTGCAATGATTTTCCCTTCTTCATGGTAATGATTTCATTTTCCAATACATCACACCAATTTCATCCTTTCTCTGTGAACTCCCAATATCCTCACAATCCATTATTTCTTTCACTCTACTTTTGCTGCCTCAGTTTATTGATATTGATATTCTAACATTTCCTTCTCTTTTTCAATGTTTACATTCTCCCTCTTCTTTCTGTCCACAGGCTTAGAATGTCATCTACATAACGGAAAAAATAACCCACATTTTTAACATGCTGATTGTCAGCATTGAAAAGATTCTCTCCTACTGAATCAAGGAAGAGTTTGGTTAACAAGGGTTAAAGTGGAGAAACCATAGATAGCTCATTAGTTTGGCTATAAAGAATGCTGTTGGAACTAAAATAGTTTTGGTTTTCTGTCATTTTGATGAGGGGGATGGATTCGTCTGAAATATTTTGGGCAATGGTCGAATCATTGAGAGGTCCTTTCACCCTAAGCAAGGCTTCAGATATGACTTTGTCCCATAAATATTACATTTACTCCCAAACTGATTAGAAATGAATGCTCTCCAGCAAACGGAGATAAGGAGACACTTAGCAAACCCCAACTTGACACTTTGTATCGAGCAATTGTTCCCGTCTCACTCCTCTCTCCTTTCAATGAAACTAGCCTGGAAATAGTCAAACCAACCCTTCAACGCACCGGATCGACCCCACCCCTCTCTGGCCCTCCTCCTCCTCCCCCACTCTATCCTGAGCGTTTACATTCTCGCACCGTTTGTTAAGTAATTTTGCACCTGAGCATGCCACAAGTCGGTGAATCACGTTGTACATTACAACAAAAATCTGTGGAAAAGTACTTCGTGTTTTTAGTATGGATATTAATACTTCCACGAAGTGAAGCCTGAAACAGTAGAATATAGTCTTTTGTTCATTAAATATATACCATTGTAGGCAGTGAAAAGACCCTGGGCACCCATAAAAGTTCTAAACAGTAAAGGAAGACT